>CM065923.1:33889394-34304394 GCA_033439105.1 Magallana nippona | reverse complement strand
GTAACTGTAGGCAAATATATTTCATAAGCAAGGTTTCAAAGCTACCAAAAATATAGTAAGCATCTTTAGGGGTTGTATTGAATGTAGTCCAATGTTTAGCAGATTTCTCAAGTTCACAAGATGATCTCCATCCTGCTGACATGTTAGAACACGAAGCTGCAATTTGAGGTCAGGAGAAGTTAGTTTTGATTCTACGTGACTATGACAATTATTCCCGATTACTAGGCATACTTACAGCGTGTCTAACACAAGTAACTTACGTTGGTCTGAAGTTGTCACCATCACTGAGTGGAGGTAGGTCTGTCATACGGGCCACCTGAGACTGGGTAAGACTTGCAGACTTTACATGACTCTTAGGACGAACAGACGGATTCTCTGTACCACCAGTTGAATTTGACATTGGTCTACAAGTATCAAATAGCAGTAGAAATAATAATATTGGGCAATATACTTTGTCCAAAATATACCATAGATCTAAATTTATGAAACCTTTTGTGAATGATTATTAAATAGTTACACCATTTTGTAGATGGCAAAATCTTTGATTTAAAATGAAGAAATTAAAATGTTCCAACATAACTGGATTCTACATGATGAAAAAATTCATATAAAACTAGACAGACACAAAACAAAAAGTTGATGACCGTTAATACAATGTACAATGAGTGCCTGTATAACAAGGAGACAATGAATTCATGAATGACAGAATACATCCGTTGTTCCTACCCTCTGAGATCCTGGCCGTTGGTTGTCCGCGCTGGTTTTTCCTGGGTGGGTGGGACCCGCGTGTCCCCTGGACTGAACGTCTCGCTGCGGCCTGTGCGGCGGGGAATACTACTGTGGATGGAGCTGTTCTTGGCTGTAGAGGAGGAAGAGGAGGAGGAGGAGGTCTGTGATGAACTTAGCTTTTTAGGCATTGTAGAACGTGTCGGTGTGGAACTGATCTGTAAAACAGACATCAAGGTTCAACTTATCCTCTTCTTTGTTGCTGGATGCATGGAACATTTCAAAAGCTACACAAGCAACCAAATCTGATGATGAATGAAGCATTACAATGGCACATGCAATGGCACATCTCTATTCAGTGATACAATGCAATCTTCTTTTTTTTCCATTAAAATCATGCTGATGAAAAAAATGTTTTCAACCTCAGTGATTAGGAGGGAATTTATGTTTGATATCAAGAATTGTTAATTTGATTTGATCATTTGGGAATAAGTAAACATCACCTGCTGTCCCTTGATACTCTCTCGTACAAAAGGAGATCTCTGAAATTAATGAAACCTTTGTACAATATTGGTGACAATTACGGGAGTAGGGAATTAGTTATACACCTACCACCGATGGGTTGAATACGGTATACTCATACTATACTGTTAGTTTATGTATTGGTTACTGATATACATGTATATACTAGTTTATTTTTCAGATACCATATCACACCTTCCCAGTTCATAGAGTAACATTTAACATTTGTCTTCCTGTTTTGACTTAAAGGGTTTTTGGGGGTTTTTTTTCTAATAATTTTTCATGTTTTTGTGCCCCCCCCCCCTTTTTTTAAAAAAGATATTATTTTACAGATTTCAAACATTGAATTCCCGGTGCTTTTTCATGCTGAAATTAATGATACAATTTTCAGACTATCTAATATGTTGGATCCATGCAACAGTGTTGAGGTACAGCGATGCCAATGTTAGTATTCTAGCATGCACGGAAAATACACATACATTCCTTAATTGCTTCTGTCGAAAGCTTTATATACATATTAAACACTTGTCCATAATACATAATATGCTACTCCAATGCAAACCCATACACTACCACATTAAAACAAGGATAACATACAAGCAATACATCTTCAGATTAACCCACTATATATATACTAGAAATATACATCAATTAAACAAGAGTATATATGTATTAGATTTTTGAAATAAATTTCAATTTCTAATCTAACAATATTTTTCAATACTGTTATACATGTATCTTTAATATTTTCAATTAATAAATTTCATACTGATTTAATAATTTTAACTACATATAGTTTATATCCCATACAATACAGCGAGATATAAATTCTATAAAGAAGGTAATCTGTATCGATTACATTTTCTAGGATGCATCAAAATATGGGTGCATGTGCTAGTGCTGCACTCTACTGATACATATAATCAACTTGTTGGCAGTTGTGAGCAATTATTTCCTTTCTCATCTTTCCACTACTGTTTTGACAGTCACTATTCGCTTGACTTATCTACCTTTGGAGATTCCATGACGGGGCCCCCTGAGGGAGTTTTTCGCCCCGACAGAGCGTTTTCCTTGGTGGAGGAAGGGTCGATGGTATTTTGTCTACGTGGGGTGTGTGATGATGATTGAGAGCTGGATGGTCCTGTTGTACCTGTATAAAACAAAATGTCCACAAATATTGACTAAAGGAGTCTCAAATATCATAGCAAGTTTGAGGTTTTAAAGTGTGTAGACGAGTTCTTTATATTTCTGTAAATTTTCATTGGAAAACAAAAGAACAAAACCTAACATATCAACAAGAACATTGTCAAAACTATATCTTTTTTTTATTGTATCAAAAAAGCCCCTTTTCTTGGGTTTATATATATTAACAAATATATTGGGTTTCCTTTTATGTTTCAATAAATCATCAGGACAAGGGTTATAAGTTGAATCTTTTGTATCCTATAATAAGATAAAAGAGTCTCTTGCTCTAGTGTGCAGTCTGCTTACGTTTGATACTACCATTGTTTTCGGTGCCCTGACTGTATCGCCGGCGGCCCTGATTGGTGCCACTACTGGTAGCAGACTGACTGCGGGTGACTTTGTTGGGTGACTGACTGCTGGCCGTGTTTTCACTGTGGGGCCTATTGGATGACATCTGGGCTAAATGTCGCAGTGACTGACTACTCCCAGAGCGATCACTGCCCTCCAACTACAAAGAATGTAACACATAAGTCACAAGAAATCAGAGAAAATCCTCATTCTATACTTCAATATAGGGTCCCCAAGATGTCTGGCTTGACTTACATCTGATGTTCTGCGGCCTAACAACAAATAAGTGGCCTGTACATCGTCATACTTTTGATGGGTGATGGAATCCTCCACAGCTTGTCTTGTATATCCCATATTCAGCATCAGCTCTAAAGTCAACAAAAAACTTAACGTGTATCAAAAAACATTTACATTTGTAATTGTATA
Source organism: Magallana nippona (assembly GCA_033439105.1). Classification (NCBI taxonomy): domain Eukaryota; kingdom Metazoa; phylum Mollusca; class Bivalvia; order Ostreida; family Ostreidae; genus Magallana; species Magallana nippona. Next base: position 34,301,187 of record CM065923.1, on the reverse strand, counting down.
ACTGTTCTTTTTTAAACAAAATCATATACCTTTAATGTCCATATCTTGATTGATATTTCAACATTTGTAACTACATCAAAAGGCATATTGTATTGTATGAGGAAAACAAGAAATCACATGATTAGCTATTCAAGACTGTTAGTAATTTGAAATAGGTTTCAAGGGAAACAGAACAGCATTTTCTTTGTCACCTTTAAGTGATCAAAACAGTTTAAGAAAGAAGTACTTTCAAGTGATTTCCAAAGAATACATGCAAGAAAATATATATAAATAATGCAACAACATTTTATGAACATAGAACAATATTTCAACCAAATCTCAAATATTCCAGATAGAAATCAAAACAGAGGACTAAGATGGTCATTGAAAATATCCCTTTTTTCGATGGAAATGTTAATTTTATCAAAAGACCCAGGTCTGATATCAAGACAAATACATGAAGATTAATAAGTTAGATAACCCGTTATTTCCTATCAATTCTCCATTATTCAGGCCAATAATTTGATGTATACTATGATTATGAATCAGATAACAATCACAGCAATCTTGCTTGCAACTCCCAATTTTAAGTTGTTTATCTATATATTCAAATATTTATTATTTTCCTTTGCTGTTACAAAGGGGGTAGTGAATGGCACACCTGTTAAGAGAGTGGAATTTTAGTAATGCCTCGAAAAGTCAAGAAACCTTGATAGCAAAGAAATAACAAATACATGTGCCACTTGTGTGTATGCAGCAAGTACAGCATATAGTGGGGTCACATGCAAGTCATCATCTTTGCCACGTCTGCATCTGACAAATTCATTATGTACCTATTCGCTTATTTTCAAGGAGGTCTTTTGGTGGCTCCTTGTAGGGCTTTAAATCCCGTTCTTCATAACCCATATTGATCCATCTGTCTTTCATTATATTCTGACACAAAATAAGAAATGCCATGAAATAAAAAACAACACACAATACTGACATCAAGCAAGTATGAACTCTTTCCATCGGATCACCAATGATAAGCCTAGGTTACAATGCTTACAACATTACAAATAAGAATTCATAAAAGACTGAACCTAAGCGAATCATGGATCATCATCCAAAATGTTCACACTGCTTCTAAGAAGGGTTTTGCTGACCAAGATTTCTTAGAGACAAAATCTGCCTAGTTTTTCACCATCCTACCCCCTTTCTCCAGAAATCTTGATAGCAATAAACCCTTTTCCTCTACAGGACAATACATGTTTGTGGCTGGGAGTTTTACCTATCCGCAAGGGGTCAAGAACATCTGCAGGGGGCTCTACATAAGGTTTTAGTTCATCATCCTCGCAACCTATATTCATCCACTTGTCCTTCATAATATTCTGTCATAGTATGAAGTTTAAAGAAATGATAAAAAAGTTAAAAATACAGCATGACATCTCAAAAAGTGTATACCAAAACTGCTAAGATGGAGCAGAAACTATTGCAGTATCCAGTATATACTGTGTGTATTTATCTATGTGTCTATAAATGTTTCTTTGACTTTTTGTGCACTGGTAGTACCCTATAATCTCTGTACTTCATTATCATAATTCAACATGTCAAGCTTGAGAAGTTTGACCTTGGAAGCACATTGAGATAAAATTTCCAGTTAGGAGCTTCTTTACACATCTGAGTAACAATAGAAACAAAGCTATAATTCAAATAAACAAAAAAGTTGGCTTTGTAGAGCCAAGAAAACATACCTCCAGACACACTCGCTTGGTAGGATTTAACACTAAAAATTTTTTCAACAGATTTTCACAGTCTGTTGACATGTAGAATGGTATTCTGTATTTTCCTCTCAAAACTCTTTCTCGAAGTTCCTACAAAGTCAACATTGATTTTTTATGAGGAACATTTACTTAGTGATTGCTTTTAAACATTTAAAACATAAATGACTTTAAAGTGAAAATGGTATAAATAAATCTTACATGGACTATTTTTTTTTTTTAAATAATTCAACTGAATAAATTCTTGAAAAAATAATTTAATAACTCTTTTTTTACAAATAATTCATAACTTTTCCAACTTTCAATAACATATTGCAACAATAACATTCACACGGAGGCAAGTTCATTTCAATCTACTTACTTTTAGATTTTGTCCATCAAATGGAAGAGAACCACTGACTAGAGTATACAGTATTACACCTAAACTCCAAACATCAACCTCAGGCCCATCATACTTTTTCCCTGTGGACAAATACAATTGATTAGTTTTTACTCTGTCAAAAAGCAAGAAGATTATTGGTGTCCACGACAACATTATGCTATTGAACCTACCCTGAAACAACTCTGGTGCAGCATAGGGTGGACTACCACAAAAAGTGTCTAGTTTGTTTCCAGGAACAAATTCATTGCTAAAACCAAAGTCTGCGATCTTTATGTTCATATCAGCATCTAAAAGTAAGTTTTCTGCCTGAAATAAGAAAAACACACATTTTCACACACTGTGAACACTCACATGGGTTTACATTCAATAACAATCACAAATTACTTTCAGAGATATAAAAACCAACTTAATGTCAAGGAACTTGTGTCTGTTTTCTCTTTTTTTTGTAGCTCTATACATGTTAATGCTAGGAAGTTACTGAGGGACTTTTTTTTTTAGAGTTGTTGTGCTTAGTTGCAGTTGACTTAACACAATGACTGGAGACGTACAGTGTCACATATCTAACCAGTCCTAAGGGCTTTAAACTGTTGTAAAGCTTCTCCAAGGCCAACACTCTTCAACACTAATAAGTAATGTGAATTACTACATTACCTGTACTCTGATTTACCTGGCATACAAATAGGAGGTGACCATAGAAGGAACCTTACCTTTAGATCTCTGTGGACTATATGCTTCTGGTGACAATACTGTACAGCTGAAACAATCTACAACAACAACAACAACCTTTTTTTATCTAAAAGACTGTGGAATACAATACATCTGAATTGACATTGTTAGCTTAATGTCGCTTTGTACCTCAACCAAAATTGTTTGAAAAGGATGCTCAAGTAAAATTAATGGGTAAAATTCATAACAATGAGGATGCATTCAATCATTTTTTAAAAATTATTTGATACCATAAAATGTTCTTTTCTATCAAAACAATATTGATAGTGACAGATACAGAAATATTCATCTGTTCATTGATAAAATCACATATAAAGGTGAGTGTAACATACATCTGTGACTTATGTAGATTACTCATATGTCTAATCTTTGCTGACCTTGAAACCCAATCATAACATTTAATCTGTTCAATGATTGCCACAAGCAAGACGTCAGTCGCGGGTCAAGTTTGGGCTGATGAATGAACTAATGGAAGACCTAGCCAGGCTAGATAACTGCATTAGTATCACTCCTCAAATCTGACATTGATAACCTCAGATACTGTGTCAACATCAAACCTTGCAATTCAAAATAATCAGTTTTTGAACAGCACCTTTCAAAATGGTGAAGAGATACAAAGCACATCCCTAAAATGATAATGGTGAAGTCTCCCAGCACACCCCAAATAAGGAAATGCAAACTTGAACAGAAGGCTATCATCTTAATTAAGACACATGTCAAGCAAAACAATAAATATTCAATCTGCTAAACACAATGAACAATTGAAACTACACTATGTCATAATTAATTAACCATCATGAAAAAAATTAACAAAAAGCTTAATATATATGCAATCTACACTACCCCTAATCCTTCTCTTGTTACAAATCATTTCACTGATCCTATTATGAAAAAGAAGCAAATTAAAATTTTCATCTTCATCACTTTTGATACCAGATTTGCTATGAACTTACAAAAAGTTTCATGGTTAATTAATATGCCTTTGATCAGATTGATTTAGCTTTAAAATTTGAGTATTCTCCTTTATCTCTATACAAAGCTCTCGTTCTAAAGTAGATTAAATCACAAAAAATCATCAGCTCAAACCTTCCTGTAAATTTGCACATCTATTCCTGTCTTTTAAACAACAACAAAATTCTAAATTCAAAAGGGTCGAAATTCCCAGAAAAATAATAGAATCGAAATTTCCAGGTAACATGCACATCTAAACATTGTATCCTTAATACCTATAAAGTTTTTCAAAATTCCATGCTGCGGTTTAAGAGGAGTTGCCCTTACAAACTGGTCATTACTATATTCAATATATGGCCAAAATTCTAAGTTCAAAAGGGCCGAAATTCTTAGAAAAATAAAGGAATCAAAATTTCCTGGTAATATGCACATCTACACATTTTGTCCTAAATACTATCAAAGTGTCATGAAATTCTGTGCAGTGGTTATAGAGGAGTTCTGCTTCCAAAAATATGGACTGACTGAGGGGTAAAAAACATTACACCCCTTGCAACTTTGTGCATGAGGTATAATAAAACTAGAAGTACCGTAATTTGCAGAATACGAACTTTTTTTCTAGAAAAAGAGAAAAGGGTGCATATTATATACCCCCATGAAATTTTGATGCTTTTTTCTAACAGGTAAAACATTGGCTATCATAGTTCAGTACCGTTACAGCCTTTATAGGGAAACGCTACTTCTGTTTGTTTTACCAATTTTTTTTTAAAGTATTGAAAATTATTGTTTGGGTGTATTTAACAGAAAATGTTTGCTCTTAATCCGTTAATAGATAAATTGTATCAAAATGGCCATTTAAAATTAATATAAATTGTTTACTTGGCAATTAGAGCTGTGCATTCACCATTTCTGTGTAACCGCCATTACAAATGTTATAGATCTGTGCAATAAATCACGATTGCGAGCCTGATTGAGTTAGCCTACCACGTGTTTTTCGAAATTAATACACATTTTAAGCACATGAATAATTACTATTAATTAAAATAAAACAACTCATCTTGAAGTTTTGTTTCACTTCTATTTTTAAACCTCTGCGGTCCTATCGAAGCCATTGTTGTACACATGTGTGGTTGCCACTTATTCATGCTGATTATCTCAAACATACAATGTACCCTTGGGGCAAAGAAATGCAACACCTTGAATGAATACCCCGTTGTCAGTGATCGGTTTTCCCTTCAAGCTGTTTGAACATTACCACTATGCAGAAAGTCAAGACTTTTAAAAATTCTGCGCCAGAAATGTCACATCGTGAATGTAAAATTTTTGCCATTTCCCTGAACTACAGTATACTGTACCATGGCATTTTGATCAAAAGTCTTAGAGCTTATTTATAAACCCAAGTTACGTTTTTTCACAAATTTTGAAGCCCAAAGTGCGGGGTGCATATTATACACAACTGCATATCATATTTTGCAAATTACAGTACATGTACTTTAAACCAACCTTTTTGTATGTGCAAGAAACTTCACACAAGTATTCCAGTAACAAATTATTCATAGTTTTTGAATTTTAATCAAGAATGTCTACATTTGAACTACCAAACTTTGTTGGGTTGATGAGTGATAAACATTAAAATAGCTGTTTCATAATTATATCCAGCTCTTTATTTTGCCAGTGATGATATATGAAATAATGCTTCCTGCTCCCCTTACTAAATAAATGTTGTGAAGGCTTATTCCACAACATACAGCATCACAATCAAACATGAGAGTCCCACTTAACATAACATTCTCTCACTACAATAAATATAATATCAAATGTGCTGACAGTATGTCTTTTGTTCATAATAATCCCTGCCAATTGCTGAGTTTAATTCACTGCTTTGTGTATTCTAATGCCATGTGAACTTGTACATAAAATTTAATTGTATCGAATGTATACACTCTCCAATGAGTGTGTCTCCCATTTTTTAGCAATCTAATTATAATTAAATTTGTCAAATTGCTCCTTTAAGATCCATTATACATGATCTAAAACAACACCCAATACAAGGTTACATATAAAATATAATATTTGTCCAGCATGGAGATTAACCAAAGGACAACCATTTATTTTGTATCGTAGGTATTCCTTGATTATCATATTTTCTGAAGAATGTTGCTTTTTTGCATACATGTTTGCTAAATTCCCCTTTAATTTTGTAGGTATATATACATGATAATATCAATAATTCTCCAATAACTTTGGAAATGAATATGGCATAATATTTTACAATGATAAAACTGTATGAAAAGTTTGGGTTTCTAAGTTCTAATGTTTCTTTCAATTTTCTCTTTGACTTTGTGACCTCAAAATTAATAGGAGCAATCTACTCATTAATGGGCACCACAGTACAGATTGTATTGAGATACAGAATGAATAACAACTGGTCCACTGACCACTGCTTCAGAAAGGCGGCGATATATGAATTTCATGTTTAAAATTGGTTGCAACTTAAATAAACCCAACAAGCAAAATTTAAATACATTGACCAAGTATAATTTCATTTGAATGAATCAAATACATTTCTGAATATTCATAGATTCATCTAACCTGTTACTACACTCTTGAACAAAGGACTATATATGATAAGAGTCATATTTGGTCCCCATGATTCAATGTTTCATGTATATTATTTTGTTTTGTTATTTTGTAGAGGAGATGTTCTAAGTTTATCTGTACTAGGAAAACATATAAATAAGATGTTCATTTTAGGGGGGGGGGGGTATGCCCTTATTATATACATTTCTTTCATTTTGTTGTTGTTGACCAAACTAAACAATGTGATCCATTATTTTTCTTCCCTTTCAAATATGTTCATTGACATCAATAACCTAATTTCCAAATCAAAAACATATTTTATACTCAAATGTTTAGAACATTTTCAAAGATAGGCTTTGTAACAAACACCTTGAAATATGAAAATTGTTTTTAAAAACTCCAACAAGAAATCATTAAAAAAATTGTAAACAGGTCTGAAGATGACAGCATGGGGTCAAAAGACTTACCTGTCGAAATTTTGCCCTGGCTTCCTTTTCTTTCATTCTCCCATGTGCAACAAGGTAGTCAAACACCTCTCCTGCAAAAGACAGAAAATCCATTACTCATAATTGACTTGTGTAAATACAGAGAAAATTTAGAATACTTTTCAATGACTATGATAGACATTCTGTATATAGAGTTAGAGATGATTTTGTTCTAAAACTGAAAATGTCAACAATCAAACTGTAAAAGAACAAAGATGAATGAAAATATAATGCCACCAATTTACACTAAGACAACCTTACGATATCTCATTAAAAAAATTGCTTATGCTAACAAAATTAAAATATTGTCACAAACCTCCACTTGCATACTCCATAACTAAGTAGAGTGTTTTCTCTGTCTCTATCACTTCAAAAAGCTTCACTGCAAGAAAAATACAACTATTAAGCTATTTCTATAAGTAGCGTTGGCTAGCTTAGTACAAAATTATTTAACTTAGCATAATTGATTTACTACCACTTATGTTTTTACACCACAAACAGATTGGAACTTTATCCTTCATTAAAAAAAGCTATTGGCAATGAGCTATGTACTTCAATATCCATCAATTCAATGAGGGTGAAAATGGGAATATTTTGCCACAACTAATCTTCTGCACCCACAGATTTACATTATTCAGTTTCGACAAAATAAGAGGATTTATCTATGATTTCCACACTAGGATATCATTTCGTATGTATATTGATTAGGGAGATCAATACGTACCAATGTTAGGGTGATCCAGGTTCTTCATTATTCTTACTTCCCTGAACAGCTACAATATGCAAGTACAAACATTTGTCAGTGCCATTTTTGAATGCAAAATTAATGTTGGTTGCTTAGATTTAATTTGTTCGAATGCATTTTCTCAGCATATGCTTATGGTGTGAAATACTATGTACAAAAATTCATATCTTGTGCTGCTTTAACTATGATCTGAATGCTTACAAAATATTTATTATTTAAACCTTGATAATTCAGAATGTTTAACCACAGAAATTCTATAAATCTCACCAACTTACCTTGTTCAAACTTGATGGGTTTAGCTGTGTTTTGTCAATAATTTTGATGGCAACCTAGAAGGAAACAAGTACATCATTAATGCAAAGGCCAATGCCATTCTTAAAAGATATCCTAAAGCTTACCATCACAGTACTTTTATCAACAATTCGTTCTCCCTCCCACGGCAAATTATCTCCATGACCCCTCATTAATGACATTTTTTAAAATTATAAACATGATGCAGAAGTTTCAAGAACAGTTCAAGAGGTACACACTACTGAAGTAGACGAGCTGTATAACCTTGACAACAGAGAGGAGAGATAGCTTATTTAAACGTCAACAGTTTGAAAAATAATCATAATGAAATGAGACATAGGCAAGTATGACACTTTCATCATTTTGTGATGACAAGAAATATGTGCTGTAAAGCACTTAAAAATATTGCTCATAAAAAAGTTGATTAAATTACTTTTGAGGTAAATTTGGCAAAATTTCATGATGCATCAACATTTAAACTAATTTTTACAAAGTTCAAACCCTCAGCGCAAAACCAATTTTATGCAGAAATTTTTATACATCTAAAGAAAAATATAAACTTAAAGTCATCATCAGGTTATATTTACATCTACCAAGTATGATTCCCTCTTTTTCAAACGGAAACTTATAGCTAATTCATAGCGCTATAGAAACAGCCAGACTGAATATACACGCCCCTTTTTTGGATTGGTTGAAACCTTCAGCGACTGAAACTGACAGGACTGAAATCTACGCACCCTGTTTATCGATTGGTCGAAACCTACAGCGCCCCAAGGAAAATCATGAACTTCACGAAATAATCATGATGTCAGACTCAAATTCCCATATTTCCATATTTTGCAATGTTGCCACCTTCATATCCCGAATGAATCACCAAAGAATGCTTGTTAATGTTTAAATATTTACAGTCCACATATTTTTTGAAAGTAAGGTGTTTGGAAAGCTACTGCAGTTATAACACCATAACACACACCGGTACTGAAAAGTTATATGAGTTTTATAATGACGCCACAAACATTGAATGCTGTCAAAGTGCAACGTCACACGCGAAAATCAAAGTTCACGCTTGTGGCTGTTACAATGGCTCTTCCATTAGTTTGAACTTACCCTTAGGATAATACAGTAATTTTAGGCATAAATCACATTTGCAGACAAGGCAATAAGTTAAAAAAAATATATATAAATATAAGCATTGAATGCTTAATTTTGGATATTGCTAATGCAAAGTATTCAATTTGTCTGCATGGCCTGGTGTTTTGAAGGCTGATGATATCCAAAAATAAGCATTCAATGCTTAAAGGAGCAACTTCAATGCCTTTGATAAATGCCCTATTGATGGTGTGACCTTGATCTTTGTCAAATGATCTCAGTAAAGGTCATAACACACTAAAAACTTGCTTCCTACTCTACTACAAAAACAGTACAACTAAACAAAACAAACCAACAAACTAAGAATAAGGTTAAGTTGAGACTTTCACTTTAATTCTCAATCCCAAATATCTTACCAGTATTGAAGTATGTAGGGTAAAGGCCTGTCAATTTCTACATTAGATGAGGCAGATAATGGACCACTGCCTCAAAAGTGTAAGTTATACTCCCATTTTTATGCTTTAATTTAGTGTTATCATATACAATTACATTCATTTCCACCTCATTTATTTGTTATCATTATTGTCAAGTAAAAATGATGATGACAGTTGGCCTTAATTCCTCCCAACGTTAAGCAGATTGTCATTTAACCAAGTACCCCATCCCTTCTTAAGCAGCAGTTATTTATTTTTTATATTACTAGGTATGGATGCCAGTACAGTTCTCAAGGAAATGTTGATTTCATTTTACCTGTTTTTAAAAATTATGTCATTATTTGCCAAGCAAAGTTGTTTATACAATTCTATATTTTTGACATCCAATACCAATTGTGTGCCAGAATTGCACCTTATTTATAAAGGGAGCGTAGTGACAGACTAGGAATAACTCAAAATAACAAATATAACTGTAAGAATGTTAATCAAAGTTTTCAGAGTCCAGATATTTCATGAATTTTTTTTTTTGTTAAACAATAAATATTTGTTTATTTCATAACTCATGGATTAATAGTGGTAAATTATAAAATTCTGGAGGTTTTCCAATCTGTTGAAACTTCGAAACTTTTTTCCCCCCACAATGAATGTGCATGGTAACCATACAACATTTAACGAATATAACTTTTAGGCAACTGCAGGTTAAATGTCATTCCATGTATTTTAATGCCATGTTCATGCATCAAAACTGCTTTCTTGTCATCTTTGTTTCATTTTATAAAACACTGTTGAGCTCAAATAAACAGAACTTTCAGCATATGTAGCCCTCTTCTTATATCAGAAAACAACTTGATATTCTTCAGCAGTCATACTTTCATTCAATATACATATTGTTTAATATTTTCCAACTAATAATTATATTTCAAATGGTTTCCATCCTACGGTGCATTGATCACCAACGGAGTTTAAAAAAATGCAAATAGTTATTATACATCAAGAAAGCTTCATTGTTTGATTTTATGCATAAAATTATAATGATGACAAAATGTCAAGTCTGACTCATTATTTGCTTGCACAGATTAAAGTAAAATTTAAGCAAATGCCTCTTGTATTTCTAGATTTTGACAATCAGCTGATCAGAATGACAGCTGCAGTAATCACAAGACAACACCTCTTGCATATTAAACCTCACCTCTCTGCCAGTTGGGACATGTTTAGCCAACTTCACTTTGGCAAAATTTCCCTTGCCAATGGTTTTTATCAGTCTATATTTTCCAATGTGCGGTTCATCCGTTCTTCGCCCAGAGGATGAGATTCTTGGGTTGGCATTGTCATCGGTTTGCTGCGTATGCAAAAGCAAAATAATTAGGTCACCCAGGAAGTGCACATCAGCCGCAAAAATGAAATTTCCTCTGTGTTAATTATACACAGGACCCATTAACGTGTACTTACCCGACGATTGCTGCTTCTTGATTCGGATGTAACCGATTCATGAACTGTTTGTAGTGGTGTTCGAGTCGACATGTTGAATAAATTATTTTTTGACGTCCAGGTGCGACTACAGTTGATGCTCTTTTACGCACCAATGATGCGCGTCATTCGCAATTTTTTCAACTTTTCAGTTTTTTTACACACACTACGACTACTTATCTTGTTAGGCGATCTTTAGAAGACGTTCTTTAGTTTGTTTTTCACAAATACTGCACCAAGTTGACTGTGGAGAACTGCCCTTGGGTCCATCAAAAAGTGAAGTTTACAAAGCAATAGGGGTGTTATCTCCATTTAAAACACATCACAGGAAAATAGACTTGTTACTCTCAGCCTAGGCCATGAAATTTCAGAGTTCAGACCTCTAGGTTACACATAGAAACAAATTCTATTTCCTATGTCAAGCAACAAAAATGGCCGACTCGTTCCACGCCAAAATGAGAACGTCGTGCGCACCTTTTGCTAATAGGGGATTTTGATTGGTTGATCTATACCGTTATGACATCACTGAAAATATGCTAAAATATTTCGCCTTAGGTCTATATTTTCTTAATCAATTTGATTTGAAAGATCATACACAATTAGTATAAATAATTTGAAATAATAATAGACTTTTATCTTAAAATAAAATATCCACTTTTTAAAAATATCTAAAATAGATAAAAATGTTTGTCAATATTGCTTTTATACAACCAAAAGTAAAACAACATGGAATTTTAGTTCAGTTATGATATAAATCGTATGTTGTATTGATAATGTTCAATATAAAGGAAATGCAATATTTGTCATGCCTTTCATATCTTTCTGTATCATTGGGTGAGAATGAACTGAAGGACTGGGTATATTTACCTACATTGATTCTATGCAAACAACAATTATAAATCTTGTACAGAAATGATTTTTTTTTACTAAAAAAATGTGCATTTTGTATGTTATTATCTCTTATATAATCAGTGCTGAAATTTTTTTTTAATATATATATATATATATATATATATATATATATATATATATATATATATATATATATATATATATATTTATATATATATATATATATATATAATGAGCATTTGGTATTTTGGTATTGCGCACATCATAAAGTTATATGTTTTAACGTATTTTATCCATTTTACCGTTATTTACAGAGGGCATTTATTCGTTTTTTCATTTTCAAGATTATAAGTTTCATTTTTGCAAATAGTTTTTATTATTTTTTTTTTTAGGTTACTTTATGTCCTTTATAAACTCTATATTAAATTATCATCTCCTCAACAAATTGAAACAAACTTGTAGCGACTAACTGTCCATGCATGTTAGGCCCACAGGCACCTGACGTTATATGTTTTTCTCATAATAAAATATATATACCCCCTATCTAGTATATATTTTTATTATGAGAAAAATAAATAACGTCAGGTGCCTGTGATGAGGCCTAATAGATACGATTTCAGCAACATTAATATTTACATATTTTTAGTAAGGGTGCTGTCTTTTTTAAAAAAGCTTGAATGTGGGACTTAAAATAAGTAACAGCCACAACCTACCCTAATAAATATAATTAGTTTTATATGAAAATTCATCATTTCTATAGGAGAGCGCATATTAGTTTAGCATGGCAAATGAATTCAAATTATACATGTACATTTAAAATTTGTTCTCAGATTGAAACTTCATATTTCGCCGATTCGTAAAAATGTAACTTATCATCATTACCGGAATTATATGCAAGAGAAACAAGTAAACACTACTTACGAAAATGTTGGACTTAAATACGTTAGCTACATGTATATACCAGTATATACCAGCTGAATACTGCTAACTTCTTACTGCCAAATGTTTACAGTAGTGATAGTGTTTGCTGTAGTGTTCTCCTGGGTTTTTTTTGTACATGCCTGTGCTGAAAAATGGCCGAAATAACAGCGGCCTTTAGCATTCAAACTGCTACCCCCCTACCCCCCCCCCCCCCCCCCCAAAAAAAAGAAGAAAAAAACCAAAACAGACAACAAAAAATTAAATTCATATTTTAGTACTAAGTATATATATACGGAATTTTTAGCTTGCAGTTAGCGGGACCCCCCCCCCCCCCCCCCCCATTTGATTCTAAAGGTTTCAACATGCAGAGCAGAACACGTGACAGCTGGTCACAGGAAATAAGATATGATTCGATTAATAAAGGTTGACCGTTCATTTTGATTGAAATAAGATATCATTGATATGCCCCGAGTCTGAAGCAGTTGCTGATTCAAACTACTTTAATTTATTCTGATTAGATTTTAAAATGCGGAGATGATATAAAAATAGTTCGAAATCCCCCCCCCCCCCCTTCCCAAAAATGTTGTTGTTACACTGTTATCAACGGTTACACTGTTATCAACACTTTATACTAACTTGATTTTATACTGTTGCTATTATTCATGAACGCATGTATATGACTGCAAATCTCCGATTGTCGAATTATTTTGCTTAATTCTGAAAAACCATTTGAAATTACATGTAGTCAGACAATAGTTTATGGACGGTAAACCACACTTACGGGTCATTTACTCACAGTAGTTTTCGCCTGTAAAAGGGTTATAAACTTAGTCTACGTATGCTAATCCTAAATAAAACATTAACTTTAAATATTTACATTTGCAAATATGCTTCCTTATATGAAACTATAGGATAGCGAAAACGTTCAATTCCGTGTGAACTTCTGAGCGATTTGCCATTCTTAAAAGCAATCACGTGATATGATCACGTGACCAACCAAGTTCATATCCCGGTGAACTTCTTAAATTGCTGTTTATTTCTTAAATAAACGTAATCTTTAATTTACATTCGTTTACTATATAGTTGGGATTTGTAAATCATATAATTTCATAAATCATGAAATGGTATTTATCAGATAAACTAAGTTTTACATTTCTTAATTACCGGTATAAAATTCAGTGGTAAAATACACATGTATAGCTGTCAACTATGCTCCAATACAAAAACAGGTATTTTGTTGTTGATTATGTGTATACATATGCAGAGAGGATTGGTGTGGAGTTTTTTTTTAATCCTTTATGTGTTTTTTAAAATTTCCTTTGGGTGTTAAAACCACAAATCTTTCCATTTTTCTGCAATTTGTTTTGAGATTGATAGTTTTGAGACAAAATTAATTCTGTTCAATATTCATAGAATGTCATAAATGTTTACAAAACAGTGCATTTTTCAAATTTTGTCAGTAAAAGAATCAGAAAAAAATAATACATTATTTACAATTTATTAACAACACATATGAACCTTGTCTGGCAAGTGTACTTTATCACAGAATATCTAGCTATAGATAATTATTTATTTTTCACTGAAGACTTTACATCTCCCACTGTTGCTATGTCTCTTCAGCATCCAGTGTGGCTGTGGAAATGGCTGTGTGTTGTCGACTCACTCTCTGTTCTGTGGAAGGAAAACAATTAATCCAATTAAAAGACACAAACTAAATTCATATCCATGAGTAGATATTTCTGTAACAGCTAAACTAGACAATAGTTTCACATTCTATTTATTCCTATTCCATGACAAAGAATAAATCACTTGGGAGTACTAGTATATTATGGATTTTTAATACCAGTATTTTCAGGTATTTTCATTAGAACAATTAAGGTAAGGTTTGTGGTTACAGGGAGATAACTCACAGATTTTCATTGTGAGGTAACACTTACTACCCTTTATTTCAGATAGTTTAGTGAACAAAATGGCATGTAGCTTTGGTCCATTATCTGAAAAATGTAAGCCACAAAACCTTACCTTAAGACAATTCACTGGTTAATTTTAAGTTCAATAATAACCTACAAGCTCCATAGACTGGATATACTGAGATATACAGTAAGTATTATCCATTTGTGGACCCATGTACTGTACTGTCATTATACATTATCAAGCATGGACTCTACATATTGCTACATATATGCTTTTTGCCTCTCATCCTAGTACAGAAATATTACCCTCATCATATACACTATTACAAATATAAATATGTATGTTTTTTTCCTATATACTTAATATATGGGAAGCACTTAAGTGTGTATGTAAATTACTCACCATCTCGTAACACATGCTCACTCTGTTTGATATAATGTCAGTTATACAAAGTGAACAAGGATTGCAATTACCAGGATAAACTGTTTTTGATTCTTTGATATTTCCTTTGAATTAAGATTACTAAAGTAACACACACCTCCCTCTCTCTTTCTCTCTCTCTCTCTCTCTCTCTCTCATACATACACAAACATAAAAAACCGTGGTTCTCCTTTGACCTCCTAAAGATGCACATGTACCATGCAAGCCATCACTTTTTTTCCTACTCTCATTTACAGAGATATACTTTGTGCTTATCTTATTCCAAGAAAGCAATATTGCCTGAATTGGAAAAATTTGTGTTTAATATATATACCGGTAATTAATTGAAAATTTCATTAAAGTTGACCAGTTCAAGATCAGTGAAATTGACCTTTGACCCCCCCCCCCCCCCCCCCCCCCCCCAAAAAAAAAATGAAACATATATTCAAAGTGTTTTACAAAGTTACATCATTTTTTGCACTGCTGAATTTCAAAGGAAAATATACAAAATGTTTTACTGTACTGTAACTAAAGGCATCTTCATTATTATCGAAACATACAGTTCCAGGATTTGAGAGTTACAGATGGACAACGTGGTGTAAGTCTGAACAGCAGCAGTAATTAGTAAGTTAGCACAAACACATAAAAGAACTATGGTAAAGATATTGAATGTCACACTTTACTTGATAGGTTGTTAAAAACAAACTTCTGAATATTACTCACTAGTACCTAGTACATGTAAATGCATTAATTCCTGAAGTAATAAAATTCGATTTTATTCCATGCATTTATTTATATTTCTTACCAAACATTGAAAACATGTTGCTAAGCAACCTCTGTCGTTGCTTCAGCTCATCTACAGAAAAACATCCTAAACAATGTACTTTAATAATCCAGTTCAATGAAAAACAGATAAAAAAAGATATTGTAAACTAGCTATTCTCATAAATCTCTCATTTTGAAAAATTGGTGACTTTGTTTTTCGTTCTTTCATGATGGAGAGCACAATCCTAGACATTTTGTTGCTTTAAAAAGAACTACCGGTAACAACTGCATGCATGGATCATGGGGGGAGGGGGATTGGGGGGGTTTGGGGGGTTTGGGGGGGGGGGTTCAGGAACTGTTTTCATACCTAAAAATATTAGATAATTCTGACGGTTAATTTGTTTACCACCAAGTCTCCTTCAATTGGTAATCTTTGGTGTCCTGATCAAGACTCCAAGAGGATGACAAAATGTTAAGCACTACCACACAATGGCTAAACAAGGGACCAACACAAAAATCTCAAGACACAAATTTCACAAAAAAAAACTACAGTGACCATATCTCAACCCCAATTCACACTGAAATCTGTGCCAGACAGTTAGATACAGAACCATACCCTGAGTGCAATGAGGAAAATCATTCCTTCTTTTCCTTATCATCTGAAATATGGTATGTAATGGTTTTTTAATGATTTCAAATTTAAATCAGCAACACAATACCCCTTGTCAATTAACATGTACACAATCTACTAGGAAACAGAGCAGAATCATGGAATATATAAGGACTGGTTTTATGCAAAATTAATTTAATATATTAAAAAAAATTTCCTTGGTTTTATAAATACAGTACTGATGATCATCGTCATCATCTCAGCTTCTAACCTACCTGGAGGTACTGTCTCCCCTGGCTGTTCTTCTACTTGAGTCCTGTAAAATATCAAAGCATGTACAACTATACACTAAAAAGTCTTCCCAGAGGTACAGTATGTAGTTGTGGCACGAGCATTTGATTTTTGAAAGATAATTCTGCTTAGTCATTGGATGATAAAGTTACAGGAATTATCTTTGCATGTTGACTGAAGCTTCAGTTCCATCCATTCAAAAAACTATATTTATTGCACACAAAAAGTTGCACACTGTTTTGAACTTATTGAACTAGTTAAGAACATATTCTGGGAAAATTTTAATACCAAAAAATTCCTGCAACATTTTACTTGCCCTTACTTTATTTGCCTCTGAATATCTTTTAAACACCCTCACCTGCCCCGTAAAGTGAAATGGTGTGGATATTTTACAGGTAAAATGGCGACACCTGATCCAGACGTGAATTTAATATACTTCATCTTCCAAGGTCGATTAGGGTATTTGAGGCAAATAAAGTGGTAAATCAGTAGTAAAATATCTCAGGATATTTTTGGTATGAAAATATTTACAGAATATGTTTGTAAATTAGTTAAAGAAGTCCAAAACTTTTTGTGTGCAATAAATATACAGTTTTTTGTATAGATGGAACTGTAGGTCCAAGGTCAGTCAACCCAAATTTCCCGTGGAGCTACAGTTCTGCAGGTAATACATCATGTATTACTCAAAGTTCATTAGATATCAGATGGTATACATATACTTATTAAATTGTCAAATGTCTCCAATTTTTTGGTGTTTCTTACTGTTTTTCTCCTTCCTCTTCATTTTCCTCATCTTCATTGTCAGCTCCAAGAGGAGACAGTGTTTGGAGGTTGAACATGGCCAGTGGCTCACCAATTATTCCAATCCTGAAAGTCCTCCTTACCATTAGTACATGTTTTATGATATTTCATAAAAATTAACAAGTGACCAAATCAGTGATAAAATCAATTATTCCATGACAATGTTTTATCTTCATCGACCACAATGAAGAATACACGTAGGTCCTGAAAAAGCATACTATCCTTACTTGATTGTCTTTTTATTGAGGTAAATTTGATCTTCTTCAAACACCTCCTCTTCTTCTTCCTCTCCTCTGCCAATCTTCTCCAACTCACTTCAAAATAAAAGTACCAATATTCAAAAGATCATGCAGACATTTATACCAGTATACATGCAGATACTTCCTACTTACCAGTGCATGCATATACAAATACTTCATGCATCTCTACATAACAGGTACAAGGCTAAAGAGATACTGAAGGTTCACAAATCACATAGCTCAGAAGATTTGTGCTCCCATGGCAAAAATCAGATATGTATCCAATAGTTTTATAATTTCTGCTTCCTTATACTCTCAATCTATGAAAATCTTATGTTCAGTTTAACAAACTCTTTAATGCCCCTGCAGCCATGGATTGAACAAAAACCAAATACATCACTTCATTGAATGGTCATGGATTTGTTTTCTTTTGATAATAACCAAACTGAAAGCCTTTCTTTTGGTGCATTCAAATTTCATTTTTAACCATAGTTTATATCTACAGCAAAACTAAATATAACAAACACGGATATAGCGAATTTACTGCTATAACGAATTCTTATACATGTCCTGGCAAAATTTATTATATAAACCTATAGAAAGTTGCCGTATATAACAAACACGGCTGCAATGAATTTTATCATTTATAAAATGAATTTTTTCCATTACAAATTTCACTGAAGATACATGAAATTTTAAGATGCATATCTTGAATATTCAAATTCAAATATATTACAGTTAACTTAAAAAAAAATATAATGAAAAGGTTATACCAGTATTAATATATTTTGTAAATGGCATTCATACTGATTTTATTATAACTTACCATAGTTTGAAGTACTCTCAGCTGACCATTTTATAACAAATTAACTGTAAGATTTCTTACGCATTCGCTATAAATGTATAACAAATTACAGTTATAACAAAGTTTTTTCTATGGTCCCTTGAAATTCGCTATATACGAGTTTTGCTTTATTTAAATCTGAGAAGGAATTGCTTAACCTGGGCTCTGCTCTGCATCAATCAACAAGTTCCTTTCCTATGTCATATACTGATTGATTTTGCCAATGAATATTAAATAGGAAGTTTCTGCTTTCAGTTAAGGAATAAAGAACTTTCTTTGAGCATTATGAGGTGATCAAATAAGGTTGGGGATGATCAAATCCAAAAAAGCCCAAAGGGCCTGGATATAGCCTGGAAAATGAAGTGGAGACAGAATGACTGACAAACTGTGATAAAAAGTATACCCCCCCCCCCCCCCCCCCCCAGTTTTACCAGTAGGAGATTAATGAAAGCAAAAATTAACAAAACAATATTACCTTGGTGGCAAAGCATTTCTCATCTTGAACAGCCAGTGGGCCTCCTCTTTAGGAGATGGTAACACAGCTACAATGGCTGGAGACCTCTGACTAAGGGGCGAAAAATCAAAAACTCAAACATGTTAAATTTAATGATAGTTTCTTATTACTGAAGAAATCTTACCCCTAGAAATGAAGCAAATAACCTTATTTCAGTCTGATTAAAAACCACCCCCTTCTCCTTACACCTGTCAGACCCCTTATTCTACTCTATTCTCTCTCCATAATCTCTAGTTCAGAATGGAAGCTTCTTCATTTGTTTTTTTCACCATTGTGCAAAAATTAACACCATGTACCGGTAAATATTTTTTAAAAAATCAATACTTACTGTATAATAGATTTTATTGCGGGTCTTTTTCTACAATAAATGAATTATATCTAATATATTATAGAATACATCACTATATTTATACATTTGCAAACATGTTTTCTTATATGAACCTATAGAATAGAAAAAAAGGACATTTCTGTGTGAACTTGTTAATTGCGTCACAATGATTACAATATGCATAAACAGGGTACCTGTAAAGTGCGAAATAAAATAGAAATAAAACAAAACGAAACGAAACGAAATCTACCGAAATGAAACGAAACCTACCAAAACGAAAGAAACGTTTTATTTCCATTTCGTTTCGCACTTTACAGGTACCCGTATAAACACGCATTTATCTTTTCAATGTTGCATTATTGTAAATATAAAAACAGTTATGTTAAGTAAAATTCTGTCAAATAAGGTTAATTTACCTCAGTCAACACTCAATGCAAAAGCAAGAAGAGTTAACATTTTGGTAAAACAACTGAACTTTATTTATTTTACAACAGTTAGTTCTACAACTTAAATTCTTTCATCTGAGTATGAAGCATTCCATTAGTTATGGATGCTGGGGTCAGTGTAGCAGCAATGACAGATAACATGGACCATATCAAATTTTGTTTTCCCTTGGACTGAAATGTCACACTTTCATTGGTTTAAACATAGCATATGACTGCCAGATATATTGCTATGTCCATCTGGTTGGATTTATATTCAGCAATATGGACAAAGCTTCACCTGCTTATCTCGACATTTCATAAACAGCATTCCGTAAATTCTTAAAATATTTGGAGTAGTTGCCCTTTGAAATTATGTTTAAATTTGAGAATTCCCCTTTGAATTGACGTCACATTGTTGTGTCTGGAGCAGAATAAAATGGCAGCGTGGAGATTTGCTCAAACTTCTGGAGAGGAAATTTTTAGGGAGAAAACATTTAAAATTAAATAGCAACAAAACATTTTAAGTGAACAACCTTTTCAAAATTCTCATTCTCACCTTTCCAGAGACATAAATAACAGAGATTGGCAATATTATATTTTCATGAGTTTGTGTCTTATAAACAATAATAAAAGAGGAGTTTCAGGTTGGTGACCCATCGTCCGAGATTTCGCCAATGTTTTATAGCTGGTCTATATATTTTCTAAATGTTAATCTTATTTTTAAATTCATTGTTTCAAAAACTTCTAAATCCTATGCACAATTTTCATAACAACACTATACTTTTGGTTTAAGATCAATATATCAATTTACTAATATGTAGTTCTCAAAGTAAGGTTTGTCTCGTAACATTTTTCAACGTTAAAACAGGCTAATGGCACAGTTGCCAATCTCTGTTATTTATGTCTCTGACCTTTCAAATAATCTCTGAAAATCTTTGCTGTACCCTTGTTCATTTAAAATGTTTTGTTGCTATCTAATTTTAAACGTCATCCATATTGCCAAATATTAGTTCTCACCAAACGGGCATAGAAATACATCCGGCAGTCACGTGTTATGTTTAAACCAATGAAAGTGTGACATTTCAGTCTGAGGGAAAACAAGTACATATAATAGTATGATCATAATGTTACAATGCAAACCACTACCTAAACTTATACTGCTTGGATATTTGCAGCTGAGTATGAAGGATCCTATTACTTACGGATGCAGTCTCCGGTACTCTGCTGGGGTCAGTTTTTTCTCCTCTTTGTTTTCTTTGTCTTTCTTTTCCTTCAGATCTTTCTCTAAAAATAAACCAAGAGGCAATTTGTCTTAACAGTCACCTGAGTACTGTAGATTCCTAATTAATCGTAAGGAATTAATATCTTCAAGTTACAACAAAAAAAGGATTATAACAAAAAGCTTACCATCAGGTGCATTTTTTACCCGAATGGCCGGATTAAAAGTGTCTGATCTCAGCAACCTGCAGAGAAAAATACATAATGTAGAAGCAGAAATATTCGTTGGGGATTTAATTTCGTTATTTTCGTTGGTAGTATTTATCTACGAAATTAAACCCATTGCGAATTTTTCACCCAAGTATTCATGGATACAGAGTTGATACGTAATACATTTTAGAGATCACGATATGATGAAATTGAATCCCAACGAAATTTCATTTGATTTAAAAACAACGAAATTTTAACCCAATGAATATATGTGCTTCTACAGTATACTGCATGATGCTCTCATCAATTTCCACATGGTTTGAAATCTTGAAATGTATTCTTAAAAGATAATGATTCATTTTAACTTAGTAATAATCAGAATTAAAAGTACCTGGTGCAATATAAAGTAAAACTAAAATTTATGTAGTTGAAATCTCCTTACCTTCCTATTTCTTTTCTAACATTTTCGTATTCTTTCTTTTTAAATGCAATCCACACAAAATAAGCACAGAAGGAGTAAAGGGTCTGTAACAGCAAACATAACATAAGGCTGGTAAAAATTCATAAACACCAACATTGGTCAAAATAAATAATGACTCATAATTTATAAATTACAGCATATAAACATTTATTATAACATAAAATGCAAAAAATTAGACTACTGGTTATTCCTTTATAAGAGAAAACTTGTATGCTGTACAGTTATATATCTTAATAACTATGATGAAGCCTGTCTATGACAAACCTCAAACATGCTTCTGTCCTTCAGAGTAGATGAGACTCTTGATCTGAAAAAATAATTGATATACTACATGTATTAATGTTTGATAAAAAGAAAACTCCATTTTATCATCTGTAATACAAATTTTTGTCATTTCCTTCATATGCAATCTACTTGACAGACACCACAAAGGGTTATGCTACAGATCGATACTAAGTGCCTACCCTCCACAAGCCATGTGGTGCACGTTTTCCAGCCCCAGACCCAGCACAAGTAAACAATAGGACTGTCCCAGGAGTCGGTGTGCTACCTTCATCTTGGCACAGGCCACTTCAAAGGCCTCCTTCTCTGATTTACTGGGCTCTCTGATAAAAATATAAAAGATTACCCGGTAAGCAATGTTGAAGATATATGTATGTATCTGCATTCAAAAGTTTTCTCTAAGTAAAAACAGAAAACTAGGATGCTTAAAAATTAATAGTATACATGTAATGTTGCTATGCCTGACTAAATTACTTGTACTTACATGTAAGTTGTTGTGTTTATTTTGTGCTCTTGGTGGAGTTTATCAAAGAAGCAATGGAAATAACTCAGAAGGTGGAGAAGAAAGTTATCAAACTGGTCTGTGCTGAAACATATCGCATCTTTTCATGAATACATATTATAATAGTGACCATGCATGCATACTTCTTTTTAGTATGAATGAAATTGGATACAAATCTTTGCACTCCATATAATATACAAAATATTTTTGGAAAGACCTACTGGAATATTCCCTCAAAAGTTTCCGACAGATTTTCTCCATCAAATATTGTGCTGTAAGCGACTCCTTTCACATCATCCAATGTGACGGTGGAGTGTTCTGTGGTCTTTTTTATTGGAGGGTGTGGAGATTTTGTGGCATTTCTTTTACTTTGACCTCTGTCTCTAAACCCGCCCCTTGCAACACTGGAAGCAACTCTAAAACAAATATGAAATAAAAAAACAAATATTATTTAGTGCAAACCAATATCTTGAATTATAAATCTCAGGATACCCTGGGGCCCTAGCTTTCTGTAGCTTACTCAAAGGTAACAGTCTATTTTAAGGCTTAAAAGAAATAAAACTTCATTTATACCTGTCTTTTAATTTATTTCCTTCTCTTGTTCTTTTCTTTCTGTCTCTTTCTGCCATTGGATTTGCACTGCAATTTAAATAAATTACCAAAGGTACATTTTATCATTTTGTTAAGTGGATCTTGAGGAAATACGTACCAAGTACATGTACCAAATTCAGTTCATATTCAACTCATACTGTAATTGCTATACTATAATTGCTTATTTTCTCTGTTTTATCCTGTGTTTCATTTACACAAAAACATTTCAATAGCTTATAGGAGGGATTTTTGGCATTCACTCACTTTATTTGTAAAATTCCAAGTTATTAAGCCTATAGATTAGTTCACTTGGAATTGAGAAATAATTATATCAATTAAAGATTGATATGTATTATTACATGTATTGAATACAGTAAATGTAATTCAGATATATATTTAAATCATGATCAATAATGTATTGCTTTGTAAATACATTTATGATTCACTTCCAAAGGACTATATATACATGTAAGTATTATGCATTTCTCACCCCAAAAAGAGTTTTAAAAATAAGGTTGAAGATAGTTGAAATCATATCAAAATAAGTATGAAAAAGGTAATCACCCCAGTGACATCATAATGTATAAATGCTGTCATGAAGATTGTCTTATTTTGATAAATTAATGTATTGGAGCAAAATGTGGGTATTTTCCGACAGTTTTTCAACTGGGAAACATCGAGCACATGCTTGCTCAAGTATCATATTAAACGATGATGTATATTTATTTATGTGATCAAAAAACATGTGTAAAAATTGTTCTTGAGCAGACATGTGTTCTATACTTCCAAAGGCACAATATGAAGGAAAATTGACAACATTTTCATCTGTTTGCAAAATTGCGGATTAATTTAGCCAATTTTAGTGACGTATGATAGATCAATTACAGCTATTGGACAGTGATGATCAACTAATATCAAGATTAATGTGATAAACATCCTCTGTATATATATAATTAATGTTTTATGAAGATTTGATTTTTTAAAAATTGAATAAAATGGTGGGGCAAATATTTGATCATATCAAATGCTACTTTAATTCTTCAATAATCTTCAAAGTAACTAAGCCGTATGTGGTACATATACTGTAAACTAATTATATTATACTGGTAGTTTGGCAAAGTTTTGGTCTATAGATAATTAAAGAAAATTAATAGAAAATTGCTTTTACTTAATTGTTTGCCAAACTGTGTCATTTTGCATTGCAAAAGAGAAGTACGTGTATACAGCTGAATGTTTATCATGATATCAGGTCTATGAAACCGGTTGGGGGAAAGGGGTCGGTTGATAGTCTTTTAATTGTAATTTTTACAACTGCATATAGTGTGGATGTTTTTGGTGTTAAAGAGGGTCGAGCTATTCGATGTGTTGACGTTTCAGGAAATCTATATATTTAACATCTATTTTTAAATACATGTACCTCACAAAATCCAAAGATTTGGTTTCCTCTTTCCAGATCCATTTTCCAGGAACAACAGGAAGTATTCCCTGAAGTAAAACATTGTATCATCTAGTCGTTTTGTGTGCATTATAAATACGAAGATCAAATGACAATACGAAAGAGAATATATAACCAGATAACGTTAGATTTATTTTAGCACTGCAGGTCTGTCAGCAAATAAAATATAAATTTAATAAATATAGCTTTCTTGACATGCCGGTTGGATAGGAACTTGTAATCGTAATCGAAATCTTACTGATACGTGCTCCGCTACCCCAACTGTTTTTGACATATTCTGATTTTTTAAATATAAAAAAGCACTAATGTGACTGCATTCTGTACATAGCAACAACAAAGTTGATAAATAATTTAAAATTCCGATCCCGATGTGTTTTCAATCGGGTATGGCCCACTCGAGTCACATGAGCAGAAAGTGGGAAATGGATGTTCAAATTGTGCTGATGGTTATTGGATGTGTTTTAACGCTATTTGCACATTCAAGTAACCAAAACAATCTAGGTAATACAATGCGAACCCTTGATTAATACATATGTAGTTTGTTGGCACAAAAAATACAACATTGAAAAAAAAAAATAGTGCACCTAACCCGATCTTTTTTTGCTTGGTTCTGTTCTTGTTGCTGTTACACTTTGTACATTAAAAAAAGTCCTAAAAAATATTTATTCAATATTTTTTTTGATTTATCTGGGAGTAGGACTTCTTAATGATCAATTTAAGTGCCAACAAAATGTGAGAACCGTAAATGTTTTGGATAAAATAGAGATATACAAATAAAACAAAAAGTGATGCCTTAAAAACATGAAGAAATCAACAAAATTGATAGGTGATAATTAATATTTAGCTGTGAATGCATGTACAAATATGAAATAGAAGTGTAAGAGATTTCATTAGATATGTTATGACATCAAATGAAAATGTAAGGCTCAACAAGCCAACCAGAATGAACTTGAATTTATCCCTGAATCTCTAAATTAAGTCTGTCCCAAGATATTTATGCAGCACATTTGGATGATTTTTAATAAAAATACACATACCTGTAAAAGAAGTGCATGCATATGAAATCAATGAAATAACCAAGATATCTTCATTGACACATTATCATTTTTCACCTGGAAAAATTCAGAAGAACGATTGAAAACAATTATGATACCGATATGTGTAATTGATTTGGGAAATGTTGACATTCTTTCGGAAGTCACTCATAATACCTTGCACAATTTTTCAATGTTATCATTCGGGTACATGTACTTTCATGTCTATTCAATGCAAAATTCCCATAGACTTTCCATAGCCATGTATTGAAACCTGACAAGCCAGAAGGGCTTTTCTAAAGAGAAATCTTGGGATTTTTTCATACTTTTGAATGAACATCATTTGAACCCTGAGGTATTAATATAAATATCAATTTATTTAAGTAAATGTGGTGCATAAATATCTTGGGACAGAGTTTAGTCAAAGTTTTAATGAAAGAGCTACCTAATGCTGGGATTGTATTATTATTATTGTGGTCATATTGCAGATTGAGAAGGTCAATATTTCTTATTACACATAGCTTTCCTCTATATATAAGCGAGCTTTAAGACCAGTGCGAAGGAAAGAGAACGATCTTTACATAAGATTACGGTAGTCAGAATTTTTGTAGCAGCATATCCAAGTGTAACTGGATGGGAGAAATAATGACAGACTAGACGGGGATTTGAACCCAGGCCCCCTGAATCTCTAGTCAGGTGCTTTACCAACTGATCTATCTGGCGCCGGTATTCAAACTGGCTAGTAAAATCGTCTGACCATCACATTCTCCCATCCTGTTACACATGGTGCTGTGCCAACCCCTAAAACTGACATGTCAACTGCGAGAGTGATCTTCAGGGGCAAAGATCATTTAAGGGCTTGCATGCAGGAGAGGAATGTTACGGTCAGACAGACTCAAATATATCTTATACAGAACAGACTTATTCTATAAGTGCCATGAGCATACGCATATTGAAGGTGTCTAGTGAGTAGGGTAAAACATACTGTAAAGATAATGTGAATTAAAGGAAAAACTACAATGAAATGTGATGATACATAATAATCAATATTCTGTAATATACATTAATTTGCCTAACTTACTTTACCAAAACAAAAAATTAAAACAAAGATTGAGATTTGTTTTAATTTGTTGTTTTGGTAAAGTAAGTTACAGAATTTTATACTTATTTAAATCAATAGAAATTCTCATTATTTCAATATAAAATTTGTATAAAGTTGAAATCTGTGTTTTTGCCATGTACATGTATTTAGATTATTTTGTCTGCTTCACAGGTTCCAATGGCTGTATGCTGAAGGCTTTTGGTGAAAATGCTTATGTCTGTGTTTGTAACTCCACATACTGTGACAGGGTGGAGAACACAGACCCACAAAAGGCAAGCAAGGGAGGCTACTCCATGTACCAGTCGGACATCACAGGAAAGCGCCTACTTCATAGCTATGGCAGTGCCAGTAAACAGGCCCTTGGATTGGGTTAGTAATCTAATTTACTCATGCAATGAATATTCTTATATTAATGATTGAGAAAGACATATACATGCAGTAGCTTATATGTTCAAGGGTGTCTTGGTAGCATAGTGGATAACTCACTTCTCAACCTAACTCTATCCCCATGATTGGCCGCGGTTGAAAGTGAGATGGTATTGTGGTCGCCTGCTCAGACACTTGGGTTGTCCCTTGGTACTTTGGTTTCCTCCCACATTACCGTGCCCCTTGCACTAGCATCTGTGCCAAGGAGAGGGGGTATGGGGGTATAAAGGGGGTATGGACACCTCCTTATTATGACGTATTGGTACTTCCTTTCAAAATAAACTTGTATTTTTTATAAACAGTCAAACTTTTTTATCTCGAACTTGATGGGACTGTTTAAAAACTTCGAGATATCTGAGTATTCAAGATATCGAGGGTAAAATACTTTAAAAATAAGTGCTTTGGACTTACAAATCACTTCGACATATCCATTGTATTCAAGATATCAGTGTTCGAGATATCGAAGTTCAACTGTACTGGAGAGTCAATCGGCCCCTGAATTTTATAGGTAAATTTCTGACATATTGCTTCAGTTGCATGGTAAATATATTGATGGGCTACAGAATTCTAATATCTCATTCAACCATGGGCAGACGGAAGAGGATGTACATTTTGGCTGTGGTTTGAGAAAATGCATTGATTTCAACACATTTGGAGCTGAAAAATCTAAATATCTTCAATATTTTCTATGGGAACATTTGATGACTCTATACAAATGAATACTAGAATATAAGCATCTTGCATTTCTTTTCTGATCAAAATTTGTCTGTTGTCTGTCATCACTGTTGTTGTCATCGGCGTCGTAAACTTTTCACATTTTCATCTTCTTCTCCAGAACCACAGGGCCAATTTCAACCAAACTTGGCACAAAGCATCCTCTATGGAAGGTTTAAAGTTTGTTCAAATGAAGGACCAGTTCTGCTTTAAGGGGAGATAATTAGGAAAGAGTGAAAATAGGGTTTGATTTTTAAAAATCTTCTTCTCCAGAACCACAGGGCAAATTTTAGCCAAACTGAGTGCAAAGCATCCTTGGGGAAAGGGCTTCTAAATTTGTTCAAATGAAGGACCATTTCCCCTTTAAAGGGGAGATTATTAGGAAAGAGTGAAAAATAGGGTTTGATATTTTAATAAATAATCTTTTTCTCCAGAACCACAGACCATTTCAACTAAACTTGGCACAAAGTATTCTTAGGGAGGGGCTTTCAAGTCTGTTCAAATGAAGGGCCAGTTCCCCTTCAAAGGGGAGATAATTAAGAAAGAGTGAAGATCCGGTGTTGAAAAAATCGTCTTCTCCAGAACCAAATAGTCTATTATAACCAAACTTTTACATTAGCTTTCTGATATATGGTAGATTTTAAATTTGTTCAAATCATGACCCCAGGGGGTCAGGAAATGTCTTAACGGGTTCAAGTTCATAAAAGAGATAAGTAGAAAGCAACACTTAAATTCTTCTGAAGAATCAAAAGGTTTTTATTTGTGAAATAGATTAGAATGAAGCTAAAATACCAAATTCTGAGTTTAGAAGTATTGCTTTATTCCTGGGTCAGAACGAGGCCGTTTTGGGGGGGATGGGGGGGGGGGGGGGGTATGTGTGTGTTGAATTATAGGTTTATATATAGAAGAAATTTTTCTGAAGCAAACAGCTAGTAGCTGGGGGGGGGGGGGGGGGGGGGGGGGGGTGAGAAAACAAGGCTTAAGAATTTTGTAATTTAGGTTTTTAATGATTTTTATAAAAGAGATTCCATTGTTTGTATTAGACTGGATAGCCTGTCTTTGATTCTAAATGCTGCTGTTAGCTAATTAGAGATATGACCAATGTGAGCGATGTGACCCCTGGATCTCTTGTTCAAGTTTGTTTAAGATTATTTGATAAGTAGAGTTCATAAAAGAAATAATTTTTTGATGTGTGGTACCATTTAATTTTGTGTATGGTACCAGTATTCCACATTCATTGCTTCCATTTTATGATGATATAACAGAGGTCTTGGTGAATCTGAACACCACGTTCCAGTCCATCATTGGGTTTGGAGGAGCCTTCACTGATGCCGCAGGGATCAACATCCAGTCCTTGTCAGCCAGCACTCAGAGGAACCTGCTGGCATCCTACTACTCAACAGAAGGTTGTCTACTTAAGTTCTATTTTATCATTGTTTTTTTCACTTTAACATACCTGAACTAAAGGTTCAAGTGAGCTTTTGTAATCCCCCGTTGTCCATCATCTGTCTGTCTGTTTGTAAACTTTTCACATTTTTGACTTCTTCTAGAACCACTGGACCAAATTTAACCAAACTTAGTATAAAGTACAAAGCATATCTTAGGAAAGGGGATTTTAAATTGTTGAAATAGTGTGTGATATCCTTTTAAAGGGAAGAAAATCACAAAACAATAAATAGGTTAAACATTGGCTCACAGATATCTTGTTTGTATTAATTTATATGAAATTTCTATCAAAAGTTTTAATCACTTTTCAAAATATCAAATGATAAAGATTATGAGGTATGGATACTCACCGCACATTTGCAATGATATTAGTTGCTTTAATCTGAAAGTAAGTTTTTCTCAAGAAGATATAGCCAAAGGGCTCTATTTTTGTGTCATTAAATTTATGGAGTTTTGGAACCAATTTTGAGCTTAAAATTATTGGACTGTGTTAGTTGTAAAATTGAAGGTTTCTACAAATTATTAAACCATTTCCCATTAGTATCCTATCCTCATTTCATAATTCTCATTAAGGTATTGAGTATACATTGGGAAGAATTCCTATGGCTAGCTGTGATTTTTCCACGCATCCATATTCCTATGATGACAACAATGGAGATTTCAATTTGACCAAGTTTTCATTAACCCAAGAGGACAAAAAGTTTAAGGTATCAACATCTTTGTGATATTGGTCATTTTCTGTGTACACATAAAGTTTAGGAACTTTTATTCTTGTTATACATTTTTCCTTGTCTTGATAGATTCCTATCATACAAGCTGTCATGGGAACATACAAAAGAAACTTGACATTGTTCGCGAGCCCCTGGAGTGCTCCGGCCTGGATGAAAACCAACAAAAACATGACTGGGAAGGGGGCCCTGGTTGGAGAGCCCGGCGGGCCATACTTCAAGACCTGGGCAATGTATTTTGTGAAGTAAGATATGAATTAGTTTACATTCACCAGAAAAGAACTTAAAGAATTTCAACAGGATATAAATACTGGCATCAAAGTAATTGGATCTGAAGAGCTGGATTACTTCAAGTTGCCAGATGTGAATCATCAGAAATAAAAGAGACATGAAGCATTAATTTTAGTCTATCACTACCTCTGCAACCAGATATGAACTGGCTCTTAAGATCAAGTTACGTTATTATTATGATATCATAAATATACTCCTCCTTTATTACAGTAGGTAAAAAAAAGCCCCCCCCCCCCCCTCCTCCCCCCCCCCCCCCCCCAAAAAAAATATTTCAATTGAAAATTGATGGATATATAATATATGTACTTGTAACTACATTTTCAGGTTTTTGAAAGCATATGCTAAGGAAGGTATTCCTATCTGGGGCGTGACCGGGCAGAACGAGCCCACCGATGGGTTCTTCACAAACTTCTCATTTCAAGCTATGGGCTGGACACCTGAAATGCAGAGAGACTTCATTGTAAAGGACCTGGGCCCTGCACTACAACAGAACTCTCTTGGACATGTGAAAATAATGATTCTGGATGACTCCAGACTGCAGCTGCCATACTGGGCAGAACAGGTAGACCTTTATTGAATGCCATTTAACAAATGTCATGTTTTTCATCAGCTGCAGATCTGTAGCTCCCGGTCTGTAAAAATTCGGATGGACGACCTGGGAGCTGTATGTTTGGAACTTTCTAACTTAATATAAACTTAATAAAAGATTTATGAGCAGTTTCTTAAATTTCTGAAATATGCCAGTAATAAGTAATACTTTCATAAGACTTGGTGTCCTTCACAGTATATATTGTCTTGATTCATATGTTGCATTTACAATTTTCTCCTGTGAATAAATGGTTGAAAACAATGGGAAGATGAAATAATTGAGATCTGTTTGGGCGTGCGTATGTTTATGATTGACTAGAATAGTATTTTAATGCTGATGGTACTAAGGTGTTCAGGTTTTCAGTAGCGAGGAAGCCAGAAAATATGTATCAGGAGTAGCTGTTCACTGGTATGAGGATTTTATAACCCCGGCTGTGGCCCTCTCCAGTACCCATAAAAAATTCCCAGAGAAATTCCTACTGGCTACTGAGGCCTGCTCTGGGTCCATGCCATGGGATATCCCTAAAGTATCTCTAGGGAGCTGGAAAAGAGGCGAGGACTATGCTCATGATATTATACAGGTAACCAATTCTGTCTATGTTCCTGATATAGCTAAGATTTATGATTTTATGCCTCCTGATGAAACAGATCAAAACTTTAGTGTTGCCCATTTCCTTCATGCTGCACTTTCATTTCTTTTAATATTGCATGGCAGCATTTTGCACTCTTGATTGTTATAATTGCAGGCATTGAGCCGAGTTTGATTATTAGGAGATTTTAGTTTTGTAATATGTTGGAATTAAATTATTTGTATGATATGGTAGTAAACTTGTAGTTTAATTTTTAAAGCAATGACAGAGATGTATTTTGAGTAATGGTTAAACTATGCAGGTAAAATGTTCATTGATTGCCTTAAACATATTGTGACAAAAGTGTTGCATTGTAGGACTTGAATAACTTTGTAAGTGGATGGACAGACTGGAACATTGCCCTGAACATGGAGGGTGGACCAAACTGGGTGAAAAACTTCGTAGACAGTCCAGTAATTGTTAATGCTAAGGTGGATGAATTCTACAAGCAACCTATGTTTTATGCACTAGGACATTTCAGGTGAGATCAAGAAATATTTAAATATATACATTGTATTTCAAAGTCATGTTGCTTTAACTACCCCCAAACAATTGAAAAAAAAAAACCCAAACAGTTTAAGATCCTCTAAATAAGTTTGTGAATTATTCTTGAAATGACATGTTGTCTTAATTTTGTGTATTTTCTTTTTTAAATAGTAAGTTTATTCTTCCCATGTCAAAAAGAGTTGAGCTGGTACCAAGCCAAAATCTTCCCATAGATGTCTATATTGTTGGCTTTCAAAGACCAGATAAAGCCATTGCTTGTATATTACTCAACAGGTAAGGAAATAACTTATGAATTATTTTCCCAAGGTCGGTTAGGGTGTTTAGGAAAACGTTTGAAGCAAGTAAAGTGGTGAATCAGTAGGAATATCTCTCATGAATATCTCTCATGAACTTTTTTTTTATATTCCTAAAATATAGTAAATAGTTACACAAGTCCTAAACCGTGTGCAAATTTTTGTGTGCAATAAATATATAGTTTTTTGTATGGATTGAACGGTCCATCAACCTGAGCTTCCCGTGGTTCTGCAGTTACTGATCAATGTGACAGGTGTCTAAATTCTAAATGATCCCAGGAGTTATGACTGATGTCTGTAGTTGTATCATTTTAACTGAAAGTATGCCTTTCATTGCAAGAAATATTATTCTAACTGAAATCAAGACAATCAGACTGATGTTTATAGCAATTTGTCTTAATATTTAGGCATATTAAAATTCTTTTGATAACAGGAGTTATGTCTCTTTTGTCAAGAGTAACGTTTTTATTAATGTCTCTAAATGAAACAATTTTCTACATTGAGGCAATGCAATTTAATTAAAATTAGACTAGTAAAACTGCTCCTCTACAATACGCTATGCAAGATCTACCAGCATCCCATACGACATCATCTCAGAGCAACCTTTCAAGTATGAATAAACATACCAATGTTAGCCAATCAGATTCAAGCTTTAATAAACAAGTCTTAAAATAGTTTGATAGCCTCTTACAGCTCCAATGCTCAATTGTCTAATTTATACCAAGTTAAGTTTATCCTAATATCTGTCTGATCTGCTATTTTTCCTTGAATGCAAACAACAATAACACAAAATTGATTCACCATTACTCTATTAACTACATGAGACACCTCGGGCATTTAGGTTCATTGATGATAAACAAACACATATTGTCTGAACTACCAGCCAAGATTTCAACAGCAGTGATTTCATTGGCTATTTGAAAGGTCGCTCTGAGATGGCCCCATATGGAATGTTGTTAGATCTTGTAAAGTGTATCATAGAGAAGCGGTTTTACAAGTCTTAATTTAATTAGATTGGGAGGCAAATGCTGCTTAAAATGAAATTACTGTAGTAGGCTGAATTGGGTTTTATACATGTAGCTCGCGTGAACTCTTCTGATAACTTTTTGTTCAGCGTCCATCTGTTTGTAACTCTTCACATTTTCAATTTCTTCTCCAGAAACACTGGGCCAATTTCAACTAAACTTAGCCCAAAGCATTTGTGGTTGAATATGATTTAAGATTGTTTAAACAAAGGGATAAACTCTCTTTCAAGGGGAGATAGTTAAGAGTTTTTGAAAATTTGTTGACATTTTAAAGCCTCAGTCACAACTGGTCGTATGTGCTTCTATGGGTGATCTGTGAGAAGATTTTGAGTGCATCTTACAATTTTGTAAGGACGTACACTTCTTGTAAGCATGCACTGTGGCTAAAATCATCGTAATGATAGTATAAATAGCAATAATTGTTTTGTTATATGATTCAAGGACGAATTGATACACACATATCAAATTGAGTGTTATCAAGAGAAGAAAACTTCATCACCTTTAGTTTGAAGCCACAGCTGAACACATTGAGAAAAGCAATATTTCATTGGATGACATGAAAGAAGATATCCAATGGTAATATTTTGGAAATGCCCAATCTATTTTTAGTTGAATGTAGAAATATGACTGATTAATTCCTAACTCTCTGATTGGCTGATATCCAACAATCTAGAAAAGATAAATCGTTACATTCACCTGCACATGGCCTAGGAAGTCAATATAACATTTGATTTTCTCTTCATTGGACTAAAAATTGATTGTCCAATGAAATATCACGTTTCTCAATTTGTTTGGCTATGGCTTCAAACTAAAATCTTCAATTGATAACACTAAATTTGATATGTCTGTATCAATTCATCGCTGAATCATATAAAAACAATTATTGCTGGGTTTTTTTTTTTAACAATAAGATGATTTAGCTACCCTTGCAGTACAGTATTTACCTCACCTACAGGGGCCTAATTGTCTCCAATATAACTTGATGAGATATCAATGTCTCCATCTTCGCTAGTCAGGGTTTCTGATATGGTTCTCTCCTCCATATTGAATTCAGGTCATGATAATTTTTATGTACTTTTGCATTAATATTCACTTAATTCTTATTTTGAAGCACTAAAAAAATACAGGTAAATCTCGGGTAAAAAACAGTCTACCTGGTATAATTTTTATCAAAATACAGATCACACATAATTAAATTATCAAATGTGTGCAAAATAAATGATTCATAAATGTTATGTTTGATAAATGATTTGAAATGTTTTAAAAGTGTAATTGTACTGTAGTTTTTTACAAAGCTGTGAAAAAAACTGTGAAATGTCTGCCACCTTCATTTTATCTTTTCTTTCCCTCCAGATCAAATGGAAATATTACATTGGCACTTCGAGATCCTTCCATGGGGTATATAAATACTGATCTAACACCTCACACAATACAGACTGTATTGTGGTGGCCGTCCTAGCTATGTTAGCTGTAACGAAAATTTGATATCTTCAGTTAGTGAACTACATGATTGTAGTCAAAAGATCACCTGTGATAGTCTGAAAAGTGCAATATACAAGTATTTTCATTGTTGTTTCATCTTTCATGCTTATTTTTTGTCATTATGAATCCAGTGTAAAAGTCACTATATTGAATGTATAATACATGTATTGTATATATACATTTTCCAATGGGTTTGTTTGTAATAAATGTATTACTAATCAAATTCTGTTTTATGGTTCAATTAAACAACTATAATTGACAGGTGTCTTGTAATGGGGCCAGGGCGTGTTAAATATGGTTCAGGCTATTACATATGAATCCTTCAACATACAGACTTTAGCTTGTACCACAGATAGATGATAGAAAACGTAGCTGAACCCTGCCAAAATGTTTTACCTTGACCATATATTTTTATTTCAAGGTCACTGTAAAAAAAATATTCTGTCATTTACTGTATATGCTTTGAACGAAGGACTTCAAACTTGAAACAAAAAACCAATAATAGTACACTGAGATGTACTATTGTTAAGTTTATGATTATGACCCTTTTTTATCTCAAGGTCAAACTGCGAAAAAAAACCCTACAAATTGTGTCCAGACCATAACTTCAAATCCTTTGACTGAAAGACTTCAAACCTTAAACGTGAAGGATAAACACAATTTGACCTTGACCTATTTTGTATCTCATGGTCAATCATTTTCAGAAAATATTGTTTAGGCCATAACATGAGAATCTTTTATCATACAGCTTGAAAACTTGTACCATAATTAGATGATATGAAACGTAGCTAAATCCTGCCAAAATTGTTGACCTTGACCTTATATTTTCACTTTAAGGTCAAATTAGAAGAAAACCCACTATCATTCATTTTTAGCTCACCTGAGCTGAAAGTTCAAGTGAGCTTTAAAGGGGAGATGATTAGGAATTATTAAAAAATTGTTGGTATTTTTCAAAAATCTTCTTCTCAAAAACCATTTGGCTAGAGAAGTTGAAACTTGTGTGGAAACTGTTGTAGATTCAAGTTAGTTCAAATTATGATCCCCAGGGGTAGGTTTGGGCCATAATGAGGGGGGGGGGGGGGGGGGTAGAATTTTTACATATGACTACATAGAGAAAAATATTTAAAAATCTTCTTCAAAAGCATTCGACCAGAAAAAGCTGTTACTTGTGTGGAAGCTTCCTCAGGTAGGGTACATTCAAGTTTGTTCAAATCATGAACCCCCTGGGTAGGGTTGGATCACAACAGGGTGTTTTTACATAGGAATACATTAGAGAAAATATCATGATACCTGGGAGTAGGTTAGGTCCACTTTGGTTGGGGGGGGGGGGGGGTCAAATTTTTATGTAAGAATATACAGTATCTTTTATTTACATGTTTTGAACATGCTTTGATAGAAGAAACTTGAAACAAAGAACAATAAAAATACACTGATCGAGATCTACTGTTGTTAATTTTTTGGCCTTGTCTGTTTTTTAATTTCAAGGTCAATTAAGAAGAAAAAACTTGTCTAGACTATATAACTTTAAAACCCTATGACTTAAAGTCTTCAAACCTTAAACATAGATACATGTAGATGATATAAAAAAAACTGTGAAATCTACCAAAGTTATTGACCTTCACTTATTTTGAATCTCAAAGTCGATCATCATTTGAAAAAAAATATCCAAGTCAAAACATTTGAATCCTTTAAGATAAGGATCGACTCTAAACATGTACCATATATAGATGAAATAAAACATAGCTGGCTGAACACAACCAAACTTATTTCACCCTGACCTAATTTTTGAAGTTTTAAGGTCAAATTAAAAGAAAAACATTCTTTGGCTTAACCTAAATACATTATCTAATATGACATTTACCAGGTAGACTAGCTAGCTCACATCACTTTTTGACTTATTGAATTTTCCCCATTTAACAAACCAGCTTTGAAGGGAGAACATGATTTTTTTTTTTTGTAAAAAGAGAAAGAAAAAATATTAATATACCCACTAGTTTTGAAATATCTTTGAATCATTTTCCTTTTTAATTTTTAGGGCAATTGTGCACGTGAGGTCTTTGGCAATACAGTACGTATGCTGCAACTGGTATTACAATGTGATGCATGATCTTCCTAGTTTTATTAAAAAATTACATGCATGTTCTAAAGTTGTGTAATCCTTATCAATATGAAGCTGAATTACGTTTCTGATCTGATAATTTAGAGATGACGTTCATGGTATATTACAGAATGGCATCTGAGATTGGCCACAGCATTTCTCTTTGCAATAACTATAATAAAATATGTAACAAATGTCACTATTAATTCAACTGGTTGTACTTTTATGTTAAATTATGTACTTTGGCCACTCTCTTTAGAAAAAGTAGTTTTAAAAAAGTTTCTACATTGTAAATTAAAATGTAACTGCAGAGAGTGAAAAAAACCCATTAATGGCCACAAATGAAAGAGAGAGAAGTCAAATTCAAAATTTTATTGTTAAAAAGGACGGAAACTTCAATGTAAAAACAATTAACATCAAATAGGATAACTTTGAAATAAACAACCTCAACAGTTAAATTAGAATTTAAATATCTATACATACAGAGATATATATGAGCAAAATACACAGAGAATAACTCTATATATTAATGTACATCAATCAATAATCTATATAATGTCATGGATGTCGTTAGAGAGTAGCATTCATTGGTTTCTTGTTTTTCATTATAATCAACTATGACATTTTATTCAGCCATAAATGAAAAAAATCACACAAAATTCCTAAAGTACATTATCATCATCAAACTCACAATATTGAAATACTACTTTAGTTTAGAAATGAAACCAAGCCTTACACGTGGTTTTGACATGTACCTCTAAATTGGAAGGGTATCATTATGAAAACAAACACAAGGTAAAATAATGTAGGACTAAAGATATTCATAGACACTATATGAAATATGTTTAAGTACACAGAAATTTCTATTGAACATGCAAATGTACATTTTTCATAAAAAAATACTATTGATATTATGCTTTTAAATCTTAAGTACTGAAAAAAAAAATTAAAGCATTTTCAAAAGTTGTAAACATATTACCCGGTAACAAAAAAGCATCATGATAAAATTAAACTTTCAAATGTAGCTGTTTTAAGACATTTTAATTTGTTGGAATGTAGAAAATTACCCTGACTGTTGGCAGTAATATAGCAGTAAAATATATACCCCAACATAAGCCAATATTAATTCCTCACAAAACTCAAACATGTTAATTTAATGGTTTCCTTATTCATCCCACATACCGTAAGTGTTTCCCAAAGTTAAAATAAGGTTTCCATACAAGTCACTGGTGATAATGGAATCTATTTAGTAATTATCAACACGAATATAGTGTTAAACTTAATTTCCATCACAACCTTTATGAACAAATTAACACTTAACTTGGAAGAAAACATACATTTTAACCCTAAAGTTGGGAAAAAAATGGAATGTATACATGCTTTTGGTGTACATTAATTTCAAACTTGGGAGAAAACATAATTGATGCAATATATGTCTAACTTTAATTTACATGGTTTTTTTTTCTAAATATTCTAACGTTCCAGCATTTTGGTGTTTTTATATTTGGTCACTGAATGCTTAGTTCCACTATCCAGGCATATGGTACACATAACAATTTGTAGGTTAGTTCAGCAACTCAAGTTAACCAAATAAGTTTTGTAAAAATATAGTAAATACTATAATACATGTCAATTTCATTTTCTTTCCATTGAATTTAATTTGTCAAAATTTTTAGTGGAAACAAACCAGCCCAAATATGATAACTGTATACATAACTACAATTTAAGAAAAAAACCCAAACTGAAGTGAATAATTTTCTTGCATCATTTAAATGCTTTAAGTTTGTGTTTAGATCTGTAATTTAAGTAGTAATTAATAAAAATGTCCAAAGAATAAGAATTCTCAAATTCCTATCACTTGGATATATATGTTCTACATATTATTGGTTCAGTAAGTGATTTTTCAAAATCATTACTATAACAGTAAATGGATAATGATATTTCAAAAATAATATCAAACAACACTGCTTCACAATAAATAAATAAAGAAAAGAAAAATAAATTGTGGTATTTTCCCCTTTGGTTTAAAAATAAAAAAAATAAAATGCTTTTATATAACTACGGACTATGTGAATTGACTAGGACTTGTGTTTGCATGGGGTTCCTAAATCAAGAAAACACAAGTCTTTCACAATATCAAATAATCACTACACAGATATCTAAATGCATTATATGCTTTTTCCCTGTATTATGCTCAGTCCTTCTATTGTTGTCTTTGTTGTTGCCATGCACAGACGTTCTCTTTCAGACGTATATCGTGATCGGTGAGTTGGCAATAGTTTATAACAATGACAATCACTGTTACATCACTGCGACATCATCATTCTTACAAAGTTAGCACAAATCAAAATATAGTTATTGCAACAAGATCATTATGTGTAATACTTTAAGAAAATACTCACAAGACGTTTTGTCAAGTTCACAGCACTATAAATTAATCAAGACCACTCAATAAACTGAAGTGAAATAGATTATACAGAGATACCTTATACATTGAGTGACAAAACCTGGACATCGATTTCATTCCATTTCATAAAAAAAAAAAAAAAAACATGTATCATGATTTTACATATTTCTTTGCATCCAGTTATTGTTATTTTTCAGTTTTGGCCTTTAAAATATTTATGTCCACAGATCCAAAAGTGAGAAATGTGAATAAACATATATCTTAAATAGTTTTCTTTTTTGAGAGAAAGAAAACTACGAAAGATATGTTCAAACTTCCACGGGGCAAATGATAATTTTCAGTGCCAGCAAGACACTCAACACTTCAAACACCACATAAAGGAACAGCATGATGAGGCCAAAGAGCTTGTTCATTCGCCATTTATTGACCGCAATGGAAATGATGACTGCCATCAACATTATGAACAGTAAGAAAATGGAGCACACCATCCCTGCACTGTTTACACTGATCGGCTCCTGAAAGACGCCCCAATACAGCAACCACGGAATAGGAAGGCTGAAATAAAAGTCACCTATTGTTAGTAATAGCTGGCGACTCATATTATAATTTCAAAATAAATTCATATATGTGTCGATGAATTTTTTGATACATGGATACTTCTGTGCAAAATTTATGACAATAAAATTTCTAAAAACAATATAATATAAATTC
Source organism: Magallana nippona (assembly GCA_033439105.1). Lineage (NCBI taxonomy): Eukaryota > Metazoa > Mollusca > Bivalvia > Ostreida > Ostreidae > Magallana > Magallana nippona. The sequence goes on along the minus strand of CM065923.1, from coordinate 34,261,156 downwards.
TTTTATTTCATAAATTTATTCAATATCTTCATTAACACTGTTATATGAAAATGTTTTGAAACATTTTGTTTATTGTCTATTCTTTTAATATAACCAGGTAATCACAAACATATTAATTCTGGTCTATACACAAACACATTCTATTGATTCTGATTATAACAAAAAACTAATTAAGATCAGACGACACGTTCTTCAATTTTATATAACATTTTCCATTTTTACTGCGACTTTTTGCATAAACAAATTACAAATTTATCTGCAAAAATAGAAGAGCACAGAAAGGGGGGAAAATCCAGATTATTTTTATTGGAACTTGATCTTTATTATGAGGAGATACAAAAAAGATGCTCTAGAAAGTGTCGTTTGACTTAACATGAAAATAAATTTCTTCAAATTCCTTTATTACTGGTAATTACTGCATAGTACTGGAGCATTGAGAGCTTCTCAAATCAATAAACAAGATATGTTTATAAATTTTAATTAGCTCATGTTATTGAAGACACAAACATGCAGATAAAACTGGAGAAAGCAATGTGTTTCTTGTAGAAAACAACGTTACCCGACAGTGATGTCAAAGATATTGCTTCCCACAGAGCTGGAAACAGCCATGTCCCCGAAGCCTTTCTTGGCAACAATCACACTTGTTATTAGGTCAGGGATACTGGTCCCAGCTGCCAAAATGGTCAGTCCCATTATCTGTCGGAAATAATAATTCATCAGCACAGGTACATGATATTGATCTATCATTAATTAGCTGGAAATTAATATATACCTAATTAATCTACAACAAGTCCCCTTGTTCTTGCATGTCTCTTTCAATGTTGATCCCCATAAGAGTAAAAATTACTCTGGGTCATGATAACTTCAAAGACTGAATGAAGTAGTTTGTTAGTTATGGTTTAATAAGTCATATTTCCTAACTTCAATCCTTTGATTGGAAAAAAATGTTTAAAACAATCTTAATGGATTGACGTACGTATGAATATGCAGCATTGTAATACTTTAGCTGTTTTTGAGATATGATTTATAACAATTTGTCTTAACCAGTGATTTATTGGAAACAGTCTTGCAATTATGGAATAATTTGCTGACACAAATGATACACGTTCAATTACTGGAACTGTGAAGAACCATTAACAATAGGAATAATGCATATCAAGCTGTATCAAGCTTAGCTGAAGATCTGTAGCTCTACAAAGAAAATATGGATCGGCAAACTGTTGAGTTTCAGTTCCCCCCATACAAAAACCTTGCAATTGGTTGTCCATCAGATCTTTTTGCGACCGGGAGCTCGAGATCTGCAGCATATCAAGGTCCATTAAACAAAGTGCAAGTTAACAAGGTTTTGAGTTAATCATCTCTTCTGAACTGACCTCATCTGTTAATCCAATGGTTGTTCCCACTGTGTTTGTCCACCAATTCAACAGGTAGGAGAAAATGGCAATCCACACAATGCTCCCAAAGAAGGAACCCCAATACCATTTTTTCTTTTCCTGAAAATTGAAAAAACCACTATATTGGATTGACTACTTAAAGATACAGTAGAATCACACATAGCTGCAGGTCTGTAGCTTCCGGTCTGAAAAAATTTGGATGGATGACGAGCTACAGACCTGGTCGTCCATCTAAATTTTTTCAGACCGGGAGCTACAGACCCGCAGCTAAATCACACATAAAATGATCGTAATTGCTTAAAATTGGTTTTGTTTTTTTTGTTTGCTCCCAAATATACATTACTTGGTATTTAATACATGTTATTTTGAATTGTGTATTTATGCATTCTTCAACTTACCACCATATTCTTTCATGAAAAATTAATTCATTTTGATCCAGTTAAAACTGGTAAAAATTGGAATAATTAAATCAATAAGCTATATCACAGCAAGTGATATCATAACCAATCATTTTGATTGATTTTTACTGAAAGCCCAAGAAAATGTGTATGTGCATACCTTTTACCCTTTAAAAAAAAGGTCCTTGACAAATTAATTGAACAAATCAAAATTCAATGTCCTGTAGAATCAATAAGAGTTTTATCGATAATATAAGAAAAATTACAACTAATATCTGTCTTCTCTGTATATATATAATCATCCAAGTGAGATGAAGGAAGAGTAATGGTCTGGATCATATCAATAGCAATATACAGACTACGGAGTAATGTTCTATAAAGCCAATCATTGGTAGTTAGAGGTCAATACCTCCAATATTGATTCATTCTATAATCATTATAACTGCTGATAAGGATAATTCTAAATGTGTTTTGCAGCGCCAGATATATCAAATATGATGTTCACCCATATCAATTATTGTGGTACAGAAATGAATGAAAGTGATACCAACAATAACATGAATTCAGCAACGACTGGACTATAGTACAGATGGGTCAGTGAGTGTATTCAATGACATTCAATTCAAGCTATAGATCTGATACATGTATAACTGATCAATGCGTAATGGCCAAGGAGTAAGTGGATATAACCATCTGTCCATGAGCAGCAGTAGATGTTATCACATTAGTGGCTATTCACACAGGTGTGCAAGCCAGTGCTTCTATTGTTGATGAAGCAGTATGAAAGTGGTGACAACAGCACACAGACAGAAACTGTAATAAATGTCCAATACACCAATACCAGGGTCGAGATTCTGATACAATACTGTCATTTATACAAGTTTTGATTATTAAACAATATACTTGTTAACTAATTCTCCCTCAAGATTTTGAATTCCTATGACAATCAGGTCTACCTTTGTACACATATTTAAATAAGGTCACTTTGTCCTATCTTGATTATAAAGCCAGGTATTTTAATAAGGGACACAATTTCCTTTCTCTGTATCTTGATGATTGAGTGTATCCAGTCCATCTGCAGAATATTTTACTCGTATTTGAAATTCTCCCATTGCCCATAACGGGCTACAGATTTTGACCCATTTACTTCTCTCTGGACCATTCAACAGTTAGGGATCTATAATACCTGGACGCATGTATAACAATATTCCAAAAGATCAAACTAATTCTGTACAGAACTGGTTGCCTGGCAACACATGCACATCAAACATTGTGCTGTACCTATATATATATATAGAGTACCTACAGAGAACATGACATCTGCATTATATTTCCATCCAACATAAAAAATGTTGTGTATATATATCAAAGTGTATAACAACATGTGGTTATACTAAAACACCAAACAATAAATACACCATTTTCTAAAGTCCATGCTGTGATTGCACAATCTACCGTACTTCAGTGTATGTATGGCTCATGATAGACATTTTAAAAGTTCATCATAAAAGGAAATGTTCTATTATTCATCAAAATATCTGAGTCCGGATTTCATTCTTTTTTGTTTTGTGTTTCATTCAGAGTTTCTCTTCCAGAGCGATGGTTGTTATTTTTTGTTAAAACACATTCTCTACAAATCTATGCATAATGTATTTATGTTTGAATGAAATATCTGTACATGGTGAAGCATGAATAGTGCTCTCATCAAATATATCTGGTGTGCAGTGATAAGAGTAATTATAGAAAATGAGATAATGACAGTTATAAGAAGGAGATAAAAGAGGGGAATAATACATATCTATGAATTCATGTAAGCTTTAATAAATGTGTGTGTGCATCATTTTGATTATTGAACCTTTGGGTACTTTGTTTCTTTAGCCCTTTTCTTATTATAACTCTCACTCAGGTTACTGCCCTATACCGGGGTTTTTGGCCTCACCTGTCTCCGGACATCAGGTAGAGTAATCCACATGGGGAACACGAGAGGAGCCAAGATGACGTAAGAGATCCGACTTCTCCACCCCGAGGGCCAGCTCAGGTCTAAAGGTTCCTCTTCCTCCTCCAACTGCTAAAAGTAAATAGGGCAGAACTTCTCAATGACAGGCATTTGTCCTTTTTCAAATTAGTCTTTCAGTCACAACAACCACTGGCTCTTACATGTATATTATCAAAAATCTAAAAAGATGTATTTGTTAAAAACAAATGCAACCGAAATTGGCCAAGTTCTTATTTGAATACTGTAGATTCCTAATTAAACGCAAGGAATTAATATCCCCGTAAAATCGCGAGAAGCACCTCTCGTGGAATTTTAAATCTCGCTTTTATTTTTTGAACAGATGTAAACTTAATGAAACTTTGTAAAAAATTCAGCATTCGTGATTTCATATTATCGCTATTTGATGCAAAATGGTTGAATCGCGAAATTAAGTACTCGCGTAAAATAAGGAATCTACAGAAATAGTTCTTAGATATACTATTTACGTATGATAGTATGATAAGAAATTATCATCTGCCAATGCTGACCCCTATCAAGTATTTTGCGCATTTTTGATTATAAAAACAGATGAACACATGGCCTTGGATTTGGGTTACATATCAAATAGCATTAACAGTTGAATAGTTATAAATGCTGCAGTACAAAAGTAATAACCAATTATTGAAGGACAGACACAGCAAGAACATTACACCCATATGCAATCTTTTATCTTTAGGGGTTATATGAGAATCTCATAATCATTGTCATTTAAATAATAAATAGTTTATCTGTACAGGCTAATGAATAAACTCATGATAACACAGTGTTTCAATTAATTGTATTGCTTTTAGTCCAATCCCTGAAGTAACACAGAATTGAATTTTTCCTTTTATACAATGGGTAGTCCCTGCAGCAGAATCAAAATAGTTTAATCCTTGAAAGCAGAATAATTTATTCTACATCAGCCTACAATTGGGTCGCTCACCTCCACTTCGTGTGAATTATCGCCGGAGCCTGATGCAGTGTCAGTACTTTGTTTGGCTGTTCCATCAACTGTCAGCACCACTTTGTCCCCATCACTGTTGCCTGTATTGTTTTGATCTATGGCTTTGCCATTGGCCAATGGGTCTTTGCCATTGGCTTGTATGGTGTTATTGTCCTTGTCTACCTGAATGGTATTTGGGTCATCTGTGTGGGTGGTTCCTATGATGACCTTTAAGGTGGCAATGGCATGCAGGTGCATAGCCTTGTTGTGAGGTTTACCTAAATATGCACATTAACCATTATTACATGTACATTGCATTAATAAAAAGGAAAAAACTCAATGAAAAAGTACACAATTGGGTTGATGAAGAACTGTTTTTCAAGGGTCTCTGGTATTATGATATTTTGCATGTTGAAAGTCATTTACAAAACTACCAATAATTAAAATCAAATTCACAAAACTACTCTTATTCATAGTCATTAGATTGCAAGTATTTTTTTTTAACATCAGCTATGTGAATCTTCTTCAAAACACTGATGCTTGCAAAGGTTTCAATTATCATTCATAATTTAATACTTTGGTAAACAGAATGATTTTTTAAATTTGGATTTCACAGTAATTTATCAATAAAACATTTCAGCTCCATCAATCTTTAATGTCACAGTTAAATTGTCAGCCTTTATAACTTTAATCTTCACACCATTGTTTGATTGAGCATATCACTATAACAACATTCAGCATCAAACTGTCACATGGATTTTTTCGTCAGTTATTACCTTACTAGTATCAACCAAGGCCTCTGAGCTATTATTGCGAAAAGTTATTGGGCAATCAATACTTCTGTTAAATATTAACACATTCTTACTATCTTTATGCAGGGGATCTATATGATGAATTATTAGTTCCAATATGCCTGGCCTAAAGTGGTTGCCTCCCGCATGTAAAATTGGCATACTTAAAACTCTTTCTGGTTTCTGAAAAAGAAATATTTTTAATTATCAATATATTGATGAAATTTTCCACTTTTCCATTTTTCATCAAATTATGATGAATAATATATTTTCAATTAGCATTTTCAATGACATCGATACACACAAACAACATTTTCCTCATGAAATTTATATTAAGGTTGTAAAATAAATTGATTTTCTTATAGACTGATTTCCCCCTCTTCCCAAAATACCCCCAAAAATGTTTATTTAATTATGATCATACTGTATCAGAAATATTAATTGAACTGCGAATTAATTTTTAACAACAAAAAGGCGAGTTTTTGGAAATATAATTTGAGTGCACGATATGAAAAACCTCAGAAAATACTGTGTGCATGTAATTTCCCTGCAAGAACCTTTCTGTGAGAATTTCAATGACAAATCTGTTCAAATAAACTTGATGAACTGTGATTACTTGGTCTTAAATCATTGAGGCATGACTGAGCAATCAGCAGCAAATCTGGGAAAAACAGTCAATTACTGAGCAGATTGTTGGTTTAGTGCTTCCATTAAATCCGATAACTCACTAGTATCAAATCATACTAGCTAGTTACCAAACTCCTTGCATGCAACCAAAATCCTATACAAATACCACATTAAACTAAAGGTATAGTCAGCCCTGGTTGATGTATATATGTCAGCATACTTAATGCTGATATACCAAGCTTAGATTAGTAAAAGACATTTCCACAATTTCTTTGTGCACCCTTTTCTACAAATCAGTCGATGCTTTTGTCTACATAAATTTTATTTTTAATTGCACCTGAAGCAATCCGCCTGTGTTTTTCAACCTAAAGATCATTAGACCCCTTTTCTGTGATGTAATGTGAAACTTCCTGCAACGAATAATTTGATACACAAAGACAGCCCCCAGTAAACTGCATGGCTAAAAAATAAATGTTCATTCAATACTATGAAAGAATCCCAAGATTTCTCCCTTGAAACGCTCAAGGTGACTTTTGGTAAAATATAAGGATTAAAGGCCCTAAGGGAGAGGTAATATCCTTCAGATAAAGAAAAGATATCTGCTTTGACCATGACTTTTGATCTAGAAACTCGGTTTATTTAAGTCACTGAACATCCTTTACTCAGAGAAACTTTGTAGGTTAAGTATGTGGCAGATTCGGTCAAAACAAAGAAACTGGATTCAAGGTCACAGCATATCCTTTACCCACAAGCATGCTTTGTGTGAATAATGAGCCAGATTCGACCTGGGGGGGGGGGGGGGGAAATTTGGTCTGAACAAGGGTTTTACACACCTAGAAATCACTACAAACCCTTTTCCCAAAAATGTATACATTTATTAATTGTATATGCACATGTATATAATCATATACACTACTTTCTCAACCCTCTTTTTTCTCTTTGTTTATTTCTTTCTGAATTGCTGAAACCATGCAAACTTAAATCAGAAAAGACCCCTACCATAGTCAATATACATAAAAAATGTTGTTCCCCTGCACCCCGGGCCTCCTTATTCCCTGGCTGCTCTTATGTGTGGGATTGTTGTAAGTATTTGCTTGTAGAGCAAGTTTCCTACTGTAATCAAACATGTATGTGTGCAGTGACGTCTTACTAACAAATGCCTCATATACTCCCTAACTAATTAATAATGATCTTCTTGGCTGTCTTATAAAAACAATCACAACCCCCCCCCCCCCCCCCCCCCCCTCCACTTTATTCTGATGATTTACTCATTTGACTCAAGTAATAGTTACAGTCATAACATATATGAAAAATTCTTCCTTTGAGAATGCTCTGTACACTTAAGGAAATTTATTTAATCTCATATGAAAGATAAAATTGTAAATTTTACATGTCAACTTGAAAAATGGAAAAATAATGTGGATTCCCTACATTGTGGAAACTACATGTAATGGAGATATCATACAATTTCAGTTCCAATTCTGGATCTCTAGGAGTTACAGTATTTTTATTAATTATTATCACTTAAGGTACCTCACTACACCTAGACTTATACTTACTTACATTTTTATACTTCTTATCCATTATGATATCTATCAGAATCAAGTAATTTTCTGCTGATTTGAGAAACAATATCAAGGTGTAGCGAGCCACCTTAATTTAACATTATAGTAAATAAATTCAAAATAAGTTCCAATAAAAAAATTCAGTTTAGTACAATGTTCATAACACTAATAACAATTACAAAAGACAAGGCTTTTCTGATTTACCAGCATTAAAGCACAAAAAAATAGTTTATAATCATATTATACTAGTATGAATATTGATCAATTCAGTACAGTAACTGAGTCCTTTATGGTATAATACTTTTGATTAATAATAGATGTTGATAGAATTTTATTAACAAAGGAAAAAGTCACCTAGCATTTAAAGCCCCTTTATATCTAGTTTGGTTTTAAAGTTAATGAATACATTTCTCTCCCAACTAATTCATTAAGAACTGTTTCTTGCTTCCTCATTATATATGTATAAGCAGTCATCGATCACAAAGTTTCTTTACCCCTAGAAAACTTTAATTGAACCCAGAATACCTCAAATTAAATAAGAAGATACCAATGCCTGCTTCTTGCCTGAGCTTTCATTAAAAGTTTAATATAGACTGGTAAATACATCGTACAAGAAAAAGGTAATATATAGATTTTTGTTCCTGCTGAAGCTTCTGGGGTAGGATGAAGTTTGAAATTAGCGATCAATATGACAGTGTATGGAGCTGCAAAGCCCAAAAATCAATGCCTCAAAAGAGACAAGAGAAAACTCATTAAAAGTAAAACTAGAAACACGGGTACTGAAACCTATTCCAAGAATTGGATGTGGAAAAATTGATGCAGCCAGTCCTTGCTACTTTCTGATCCATGCTACTGAATGTCCTGATTTGTTGGTCCTCATGTGTTTTAAATTGAAACTTACAGATCTACTAATGTTAAACCACTCCATTTACATGTATACTGACATCTAGAATTAGAAAATGACCAAAGAACCTTTCATAGACAAAAATAAAATTACAGATTACGGTAACCCAAGAACTTTGCTGTAACAAAAAGGCAAATCAATGCTTTTAACAGATGATTGATTTACTAGTTGTTTACATCCTTTTGAGATTATTTCCTAAACATGTTAATGTGACATGCTCTGCAGTACTCATTTCAACCAGCAATATTACAGAATGCCTAACAACAGCTACTTTTCATCTAATGCTGCATTCTTCAGTTTAAGCATTTTATGAACTTTTCAGTTTATCCCTTTATAAGTTTAATATCTGTTTTATTTTTGTCAATTGTTACTTCAAAGTCTAAACTGATGTCATCATAAGAAGTTGATTCTGAAGGGGTTAACGTTGATTTTGAAATAGTGGCGATGTGATAAAAATACTTCTGAACATTATTCTAAGGATTCATTTCACTAAAAATAATGTTTGTGTTATGTAATTTTTTTTAGAATAAAGATGTTATATGATAAAATGTGTATTTGAACTTTTAGTTACTCTGCATTTGTGTTTTACAACATTGAAACAATTTACTTTAAGTAATGCCCAATACCCTGCACAAGAGGCGCAAAATTTTAAACTTGCAACTGACCATAAATTGCCATTAATGGTTTGAATTATTAACAAATTAATTTAGACTGAACAATGTTACTTCTTAGTTCTAGTAAGGTTGAAACAGATTGTGTATATTTTTGGAATTTTAAGTCTCACCGTTAAATCTTTGAGTTAAGAAATGCCAAGGTCGACATTAATTGAATTAATTTGGATTGATATTCTGGAGGGAAATTAAAAAGTCTAAGAAGTAAAAATGCCTCTCATGATTAAAAATATTATGTTTACCATAGTAAATTACAAGATTTTTGTTTTCTGGGGAAGGAAAGGATTATGAATTTTGTATCACTGATTCAAAATAATGAAATTCTGCCTAGAATTTTAGTTCCAAAGATAAAAACACCTTCCTTCAGAGGAAAAGAAGACAGGTTTAACATGTCTGATTTCACCTTAAAGCTAATTCTCGATCATCTTACCCAGGTGGTTACTGATTTTTTAATTTAAATAAATAATGGAAAAATTTTCAGACTACACTTGATGCCAATTGAAACATAGTTACATGTATTTGAATGTTGTATCAATACCATATCAATAAATTGATTTTATTGAGTCAATGTGCATGTATTCTGCATATATTGTCTTGATCTTGAAAGCTTTTGACTATAACTGACTTACCTCTACAATCTGACTAGAACTTCCTACTTTGGTTTTCTTCTTCGGTAACTTGGATTTCACCCATCTCTCTATTCTGTGGTTAAATTTCATAAATATAACGTAAAATATATACATAAAAAACAATACCAGTGCTTCGTACCAGTAAATTTTTTCGTCCGTGATGAAAAACACGATTAACAGTATTAGGTCAATGCTGTAAAATGACACGTCCCTGAAGAGTGGCCACCAAGTTAGTTTAAGAACATCCTTGCTGACCAGAGCACACATTCCAATGACAAACAAGATATTAAATACAGCAGATCCCACAATGGTTCCCACCCCTACATTACTTTTTGCTAAGAACACTCCGATAAGACTGGTGAAGAACTCAGGAGCACTGCCCCCCGCAGCCATGAAGGTGGCACCAGCAACGTCCTCCGAAATCCCAAAGCGGGTAATAATGACTCCTAGAGAGGGCACAAAGAATTCATCACAGACAATGGCTAACGCTATAAACATGTAGATCATTCCAATCACATGTAAGATCACAGCTCCAGACTTTAACTGATCCTCAGTAAAGGCATCCTCAGGGTACAGGGCCTCATCCTCCGTGGTGGCATTGGTGGTCAGGAGATGTCTTTGTCCAGTGTGGCTGCCCAGTTCTATCCCTTCTAGATGATGGAAGTCACCAGTTTTTGCCATATCAAATATGGCATCTCTGTTATATACTAGAAAACTGCCCAAGTAACAGCTGAGAAGTCCAGATACCAGAATGCACAGCCGCAGCTTGCGGGCTCGCCGCTTCATAATAATGTCTAAATTCATCTTGTTGATTCAGAATCAAAAGGATTTTGGGATAGTTACATCTTTATTTGTCACTTTCTGAAATACATCATAAAATTCTATGAACAAGTTACAACAAATGTGTATATATATATATTAAGGCATTTTTATAGCTAATTTTCAATGCAAATATAAAAATGACACAGCTAGTACTGAAATTGTAAATTCATATCTGGTATGGATGTTTTCTCAACGTAAACAAAGTTACATTATATTAAACTGGAAACATCGATTAAAGAATAAATGCATGAGTTTAATTCCATGTAAGTCATGGTTACCCGGTAAAATAATTTTTTTCCGAAATATGGCCCAATTAAAGAAGTGAAATTTATTCTGATCAAAGAATGAAAATCATAAAATGCATAAACTCCTTATCTCATAAAATCTCAGAAAAATATCAGAGCATATGATATCAAAATGTTAGATAATTGCGATAAATAAATGGGATTGAAACAAAATATCTGTCAAACTAAATGAAATTAACAGATGATATTAATTTTGATAAATATCTCTTTGGTAACACATGTGTTAATTAAACAGTAAACAGCAATCAGTTTTAGATCCTTATAAAATATAAATGCTGCCCAGTTATCTAATAGGTTTTTCCAATGGATTGATTCACCAAATTCCCTTGCCATCCAGGATTCAAGATTGTCAACACAACTGTTATACACAAGACAATATGTCTATCAATCGGCGTCACTGATTAATTGTATTCACAGCATGGAAAGACATTGCCGATAGTATCAAGAAGTCTCTAGGCAAAAAAAACCCCCAAAAACTCAGACTTTAGGGAAATTTTTTGTGGCTTCTTTAATTAACAGAGGTAATAGAGGTTTCCCGAAATTAGATGGGGGATATTTACTTCCAATAAACACCAAGTGGCCGAGAATCAATAACTATGAAACACTGCCGCCATGGCAATTGACAGTCCATGTAAACATTTTGCTTTCCATTATTGGCACTTTTGTATCAATTTATCATGAGCATATATTAATCTCATAAAAATTGCCCAGAAAACATATTACTACTTTTTCTATTATCACCTTTTTTTTTATCAACACTTACATTTGTCACGTGGGATAACTGTTTATCAAGCTTGTCTTGTTTTAGGCAGTAATTTCAAAGAATGAATCATAGAGTTTTATCCATTTACATCAATATTTTAGCTATGTTACTGGTCATGGGTAATTTCCAGTATATATGTATTATGTTTTTCTATTTTCAATATATTTCAAATATTTGTACACATATATATGGTAATGTATTTACCTAATGCCATCCTTATTATTGCATTATTTCCATATCCATATTGAACATTTAATCCAAAACAGAACAAAAGTCCCGAAATAAGACATCACTTGGAATTTCATTTTAACAGGAAATATATTAATTTGAATTTTACCATATGGAACTGATTGATTTGAATCTAAAATCAAAGAGAAAAAAAAAGACATTTCATATAACTGAGACCTTACTCTCCAGATTTTGTTTATCCTTATGACCATAATGTTGAAATTAGTTTATATCATTATACAATCATGTTTTATGATTTGGGAAAAGGATTTCAATTAATTCATTAATTGCTACTTTGTTTGGACTTATCATTTCTAAATCTATAATAAATTTATAATAAGATATTTGTTGGAGATATTGATAAGGTTTTCAATGAATGTCCAAATAAAGTTGATCCAAATCCTGTGCTTCTAAGGCAATACAATATAAAACTTAATAAAATTTCATTGTTTTTATTGATCTAGAATTGATATATTTTCCATTAATGTGTGCGTTTGGTGTGTGTGTGTGTGTGTGTGTGTGTGTGAGAGAGACAGAGACAGAGAGAGAGAGAGAGACAGAGAGGGGTAAATGGTGAGTATGACACTTACCCTATATATACAAACATTAAATAAGAGTTAAAATTCCAAATCTTAGATCACATTACAGCTCAAACCTGCTGAAACCCTATTTCCTCTATCCGTAATCTACAGAAACAAATCAAAGACCAGCCATATCAAATATGTATGACAAAACAGGTAGTGGAGAAGCTGGCCAACTTGTTCTGGCCCCACTATGACCCTCAATCCCTCAATCTACTGTTTGGCAGTGCTTACCTCTGTAAACGCTCCTACGCTGACCGTTCACTGCTGTTTCTGCTTGTATTGATGTTGGATGCCAACTCTGTCACGTCACAATAATTATGGTTTTCTACCTGCATCAAAAATCAATAGCCACATATATGATTGTACATATCAGCAATGGCTTCCTTTAAATTGGCAGTGAGGAGGTTGGGCTCCAGATTCGTCAATATTTGGCGGCAGATGGCGGTTGGAAATTTCAATTCTCTATTATTTGAGATTAATCTTTTTTTGATAATTGAAAACAGCAATTCTTCGATTATTTTTTTCACTAGAAATCAAGAAATTTAGGAATTTATATTATTCATTAAAAGAGAAACAGCTGGTTTTTGAGTTACATTTTTTAAAATCTGCCATAATATGAAGAAGTCACAATCATCTGATAAGCCATCACTCCCTAAATTGCTTATCGAACAATTTACAATTTTACAAAGACTATCGATCTATTTGAAAAGTTGTTTTTGAATGAAATGGAACTCCTTATAATGCATCATGTTAATAAATAATATGGATCGATAATTTCAATTCCAATGCATATGTTAGTATTTTTGGAATTTTTTAAATTTGTAAATAATAATTTATCTTCATGCATACAGCCTTTTATGAAGTTTCTACTGACTTAAACAAAATCTTTCAAAAATTAACCATGTTAGATTTTTTATCTAGTATTTTTTTTTCTCACTTTCACAAGAATAAGAATGAAATTTAGCCCTATAAAGAGAGAAAAAATATTTTTAAAATTCTGCGATAGAAAATTAATCAATACTGAAAGATTACACTGATATAATTTAATTTGAACATTTGCATATGCCATAAACTTTCTTTTTTTGAAGGGGGTGGGGTGGGAGGGGAATATCAAAATGTGGTTTTTTTTCCATACTTTCCCTTCAAAATATGCGATGTACTAGCTGTTCAAACTCTCAGAGAAGACTGTTTTATCTTTTATTATTTAGTTATATTTCATGAAACTACTGGTATACACATACCAACTTGTATATATAAATATTATTTATGATAAAATAGTTCCACATATACTCACTCACAACAATGCTTATTACCCTCTTTTATCTCTAATATTGAATGCCAAATTAAACGAGAATTACATATTTTACATTTTACTACAATAATTTTTGTATTTTATATAACATAAGAACATGAAGACTCAATATCTGCGTAAAATCCCAAGAAGCATTTTAAAAATCTCGCTTTCATTTTTCACGATCTATATTCTCGCAATTTGATGCTAAACAGTTGAATCATGGAATTAAGTACCATACTCACATAAATTAAGGAATATATACAGTGTGTTCACTGAAATCACATTTAAAACATTCTAAGAGTATTGCATAAGCATTACATGTCCCCTACCAGCATCCCCTAATTTTGAAACAATTGTCGTTTTACATGCTATATATGGGGTGGAGAAAATTCGGTAAACAATTTTCTTTAAATGACAAACCCTAACTTATGAAAAACAAATCGTTTAAAATAATTTCATTATCTTTGCATGGGTCCATTAGGTTCCCTTCGGGTAAATTTACACACCAGCCTAGCACTAGCAACCCAATTATGAATACAAAAGATTTTCAAAAACTCATAACTTTGAAACCAGTGAATAATAAGTAATGCATGTTGAACTCGTTGAGTGATAATTGCTGTGTTGGATGGAATGGTACAGTGGGATTTGCATGAAAAAGCCTGTCCCATCTTCTCTTTTCCTCAATACATTCATTTATTAGAACCTTATAATCTATTGTGACCGGATTGTAAATAAGAGTCACATTTAAAAATTAATTACATGAATACCTGTTTATCAAAAGTAAAAATATTCATACTTATAGATAGGGAATTATTATGATTAAGCTATATAAACCGGTACACAGAAATTTTGAAACCAATGTGCCAAACCATAGCGAAAAATAATTATGGAAAATAAGGTGAGTACAGACTGACAAACCACAATAAAGACATATAGTTTTACCATTAGGGGACTATTAATTTCTTTTATATCTATTATCTATCTGGTTGCTACAATGGTAGAAAGAAACAGAAGATCAGTTTGGGAAAATAACCATGAATTATTACGCATACATGGTAATAGAAAATAGCATCAGGGTCATGGGACTAAAAAATAATTATATCTATAAATTTTTTACTTCTTTACAATAATTCATACAATCAATGTCAGATTATTCATATATATAATGAACTTTTAATTATAAAGAATTTTATCAAATTATATGTATTATACTTAAATATCTCATTTTTTTATAGTCATCATTAAGTCACAGATAATCCTTTTCCTCAGTCTATCTAGATCAATTGACAGGTAAATTGCTCTCTATATATATCTCTTGCCACATTCCTTACCACCCCTCTTTACTCTATCTCATGTCAGCCAGTGGAACTTTCTCCCAGCTGATATTTTTCTAACCAATTACCAAGCAGTGATAGAATCAGCTGATTTGCATAGTCATTGTCTTTTAACTTTGGTGTCTGCACAAGGTTTACATTTGATGTGGAAAATGAAAATAACTGTTGAACATCGCAAGCAATTAAGGCCGAGGTTTTATCCCTCCGTTCTTCCTATAATAACCCGGGCCTTACAGAGAACAGAGAAAACTAGCCTCAGCATCCCCATTACTGCTGACATCAATTGATTTCTGTTAAAATTAAAAACCCATGCCAGCAACACAAATATCTGCATCAAAGAAATATTCAAATACAATTAGAAAGCAACACATTCTCGTGACATCATCTTATTTGGGAGTCGTTACCATGCCAGTAAAATATTCTCTGATCAACTTCTGCAGGTTCATTGCTGTGTTTTAATTAGTCTTCAACTCTTTTAAAATGGATGAAATATGGCTCAAGAAAACTAAATATTAGGTACCGGAAATAATTTTTCTTTTTTATCTTGATAAAGAATGAGGCTGTAGCTAGGGTCACGTCATTCAAAATAGCCATCAGATCTTACCATTAGTTTTAGAAATCATTTTTTAAGCTATATAAACTATTATTTGGAATAAAAAAGAATTACATATACCCCGGTATTAAGCTTTAAAATTTGCATATTTTCATGTATTTATTATACAGAGTTCAATATAGTATAAAAATAGCCATGGCCTGGCAATCATTCCTCTTAATAAATACAATTCTAGCTGCGAGTGAAACCCCAAACAGGCATTAGAGAGAAAGTTAGGGAACATCAAAGGCTTATGAAACCAACACCAATCATTAGAGATGGATAATTCTGGTTTCAAGTCTCTTGAATAATGATAATTTGAATGGCCATATTGCTATCATCAAATATAAAAATATGAAAATAAACCCCTAAATAACATTGATCGAGAATATCACATCATTCTCATTCCAACCAAAGTCATACGATATTTGTCTCAGTAATACACGGTATACGACATAATGGTCGGTGAACAAGAAATTCTGAATCCACCACAGTTTCATTTACAATTATTAGTTGAATAACAGTTGTTTTCAAAGAATTGGGTATTTGTTACCTGCTTTAAATATATGTACTTTTGTGAACACACATAGGTCTTTTATTTTTATCACAATTCAAACTTGTCCTTACATAAAATATTTAACACTTTGAGACTTGGATTTTTAAAAAAAAAAAAAAGAAAGATAACAATACCTTTGCAAGTAGCCAAATTGTTAAAAAGCACATTTCCTGTCCTCTAGCAATTCTATAGAGAGAATTTCACATGTAATTGGCACATATGCTCTAAGGCTTATTATATCACAGTTTAGACCATTTAAACACATTAAAGGCGTCGATTTTGATCTTCCTAATAAAGAAATTTTTCAAGTATTTATCTAGAAAACTGTCCTCAAATTATCATTAAAATTTTGTTCTTTGGGATAAATTACCCCCCCCCCCCCCCCCCACACACACACACACACTGGCTAACTGTCAATTTGTTTCTCTTTAGGTTTTTGCTGTCCTCTAGCTGATCCAGAGTTTGAAAAAAGTTACACACTAATAAAAACAGATGACCCAGAGAAATCAGTCCCTGGTAGCTTTAGTTGTGAGATTCAATGACATGATCATTACAAGTATAGAATTTATAAGATTCGGAGCATCATCCTTAAATTACCAGTACTGTTTGTTTCATTTCCTCCCTCAACGATTATATAATAGAAAGCATTATCTCATTATATCCCAGGCTTTTTGATGATTAAGTAATACAGTCTAATCACGTTATAGTCCATTAAGAAAGAAAGTAGTTCTAAATCATGAACTGAGCAGCTATACACATGCAACACAAACAGAAATGATATTATTGCTACCAGAGTTTTTTTAAGCTTATTTTTGTTGCTATAAAAATAATTCATTTATTTTCATATTTTTTCAAATAAATGTACTACATGCATGTTAATTATATAATGCAAATACTTTTGTGAATATAAACATTAAATATTAATTGTAGAAGACATGCATTATGACAGTTTCATGTTTACCTGTACAATTAATGCATTTATTTGTTGTATGAACTCCATGGAGAATAATGATGTTAATAAAGACAGGGATGTCTTCTAATTGTACAATTAAATGACAGTTGATACAAAAAATAAAAAATAACCAAGACTGGAGTCTGAAGCATAGTAATTGATCAAGATAAAAGATTCTCTCACATAAATAGAATAGGCAAGGATATATGGTACATTACAACATACAATCCTCTGAGCAAGTATTTATAGGAGTAATGCATAATTAAATGTATGAAATTGTTGTACTCATGTGTCTTTTACTTGTATAAAAAAACTGTTCTTTCCTTATTCATAAGATCTTCAATGACAGAGATGCAGATGTTTCAAATCATATCAGTTTGACAAAACTGGTGTCATTATACCTATACAGGGTCGACAGCATCAGCTGTGAATACTAAAGGTCAAGGTTACTAAAATGACGGTGGAAACTTAATATGCATCTTATAAATGCAACTCTTTCAAGTCATGTTTCCATGGAAATCAATAATGGGGCAATGAACTTTAATTTAATCAATTTAGTCTTCAGAAAATCAATACACATTTTCATCAAACAAACTTTATAAATCTCGCTTAAAATTTTATATGCAATGATTAGAAATAAATGAATATAAAATGAACATGCATGGATGAATGGAATTATTCATATGGAAGCGTCATGTCATTTTTAAAAATTTTTATATTCAAAACCTGTGCAAATTGAAATAAAGATTTCAATTAAATACTGTGATAGTGTATACTAAGCTTCCTCAGGTGAATTGCCACAGGTATGAAGTGAGAGTGATAATTAGCATGTAGGATGAGACAACAATACCTGGTAATTGGTAACGGTTTAAGTACTGCAATAATTTGCTCATGGAGGTTCACCGGTAAATAAATAGATTTCCATGCTCCGAATGAATGTTTATTTCTCTCAAACCATATCAATGGTACGTACATGAGGTACAAACCAAAAGTATTTTCAAATGTACAAATGCAAGATCAAGGTTTTCAAGGAATAGTATAGAAAAATTTAAATAAATCAAGCTAATATTTTTTTTAACAAACTTAATATGGACTACTTTTTTCAATAAATTAAGTTGTTAAGTGTTGAGTATTTTTCATTAATTTAATGTGGACTGAAGAAAATGCCTACATTCCATACCATAGTGGTATTCATCACCCAATGTGTTTTTATTACACCCCATTTCCCCATTGTTAAATGAATTCAATAGTTCGATAAAGATTCCAACAAAATGAAAACTCTTGGACACAAGAATTAAACCACAAGACAGTCCATACACAACCTCTGCCTGCAGAGACCTGTACTTAAAAGGAATAACCTCAGTTGACAATTTGACTTAAACCCTTGGTACCCATGGTTAGACTGAGACAATGCAGCCAATAGTACTTGTCCGAGACAACACGATAGCTGACAATGAAAATACACCCCGGTGGAATACAAACTTTGATTGTAAATATTAACATATAAAAGGTCCAGCACTAGCTTAAATAAAAAATTGACCCATTGCACTAGCTCTTCTACAAGTTAATCCCAAAAAATAATCCTCTAGCTGGAAGTAAAGGACACCTCCATTTTACTGTCTTTCTAAATATCTTTATAAATTTGTCTGTTTATTTCAACAATCTCATTGTCAAACAGCATGGCATAATTGATAAAAAGCGATCAGCTTTTCATCATGCAGTACATAAGTTTGAAACCAAAAGGGTCGGTTTTACAGTTTATAATTTTATAAGAAATAATAAAATGCAATTGTACAATTTGTAAAAATTTCAAAACTGCGATTTAAAATATGAATATGATGTACTTTCATCCCTATTATAATGATTCTATGTATCCCATACCTGTGCACCTTGGGAGGATGATTCACATAGTCAAACTTTATTATATCAAACACAATGGGGCTCATGAGTAAAAAAAATTATGAGATATCTAAAGATTTGAGGTTTTGAGAAACTATTTTGAGAATCATGAATTATAAAATCTGTGATATATACATATTACTGAAGACATTGGCCTGTACTGAAGTATGTTCCACTGTTTGTGCATTTAAAACAAGTTGTGTCTATTTCTCTTTAATCTGAATGAATCATTAACAAACGCTATTTCTTATTTCAGGATCATTTAATTCAAGGTGAACAGCAAAATTCAGTTGCAGTCAATTTTTAAGCTTGAGCATCAATAATGTTCAGATCAATATTTTAGAAGACATAAAATATAAACACATGGAAATCATTCAAATGAATTATGAATGCCTTTTCAGCACGGTAGGAAACAGATGGGCTTAATGAGGGTATTTTATGCTCTCCTGGAAGCTCTACTATTTGCTGAATACCTCTGAAATCACAGGAAATTATTCCAACTCTGACTTTCTTTTCTCGAAGCTCGTTTTAAGGAAATTAAATAGATTGCAACACACATTGACATTTATGACGAATGTCAATGCCGTATAAAATGTCAAGGTCAAGCAAATGGACAGTATGAATAGTAATTTTCTAGAGATGAAATAAAAACAAGAGAAAATGAATCAAAACTGTATATGTCTAAACTGTATGCCATTATGATAATCAAAGGGATTTTGTTGTTTTATTACAAGATAAGATATTTTTGTTTATTTAATTCGTATGTGTATTCAGTTTTTCTTAACTATCAATTGAAACCGATCTGTTGAAATGCCGGTCAAAAGACTGCGATCTATTAGACTGCTGGTCAATAGACTTGGATCTATTAGACCGCCGGTCAATAGACTGTGATCTATTAGACAACTGGTCTGTGAATAGACTGCAATCTATTCGACCGTCGGTCAATAGACTGCGATCTATTTGACTGGCAACATATTTTGGAAAAATTTTAATTGCTACAAGATTAAAAGATTGCTGTATTATGTTTGTTTTACTATCGTTCTTAAAGTTTATCATTTAGGCCTTCTAGGTATTGATTTACCATGACCTGAATGCATAAGATTCGTAAGATGCGTAAGAAAACCATCTGTACTATAGAATGGTGAACACAAAATACTAAAAATGAAATTTAGTAATAAAACAATTATTCAATGCCTGAGCATGCAGTCAATACACCAGAATTTTTCCCCCTTGGTGCAGGGAACAGCTCAGTCTGTTCTATTGCCCTCGGCCATCAGCCTCGGGCAATAGCACACACTGAGCTGTTCCCTGCACCTCGGGGAAAATATTCTGGTCTCTTTACTGCTCAGGCATTAAATAATTGTATATTGTATGCAAAATATTATATGCTTTTCAGAAACATGATATTTAATATTACAAACAGAACACTATTTTAGAATATTCGTAGTGTTAGTGCCGATGTGGCATTCATGGACTCATCTTAAAGGTGCAGTTTCCAAAAATATTTCAACTTAACATATCGGTATGATATATGTATACCATTGCTTAAAGAGTAATATGTTCTATAGATTAAAAGCAAGGAAATAATATCCATGTTTAATTGTGAAAAAACCCTTCACTATTATTTTTCCGACTACCCCGATATAAACTTTAATGTTAATTATCCAAACAAAAGTTTAGCGCTCTCAATTCTTGCACTTTGAAACAAGATCAATGGCAAAATCACTGAATTTTTGATACTCTTGTAATTAAAATAATAAATCTGCAGTAACCACTTTAATTTTTGACAGACAACTTTAAAATTGGCACTGATATGACAAACCAGCAGTGTTACAGGGCAAATATTTACATTGCACATATTTTCATTCAATGTATAGTTGTTAAATATTTCATTTCATCTTAATTTCACCCTAACTCCAGATTAGGCTAGTTTTAAAATTGCTTACTGCCAATGAGAGCAAATGGGACAAAATATAAAATTTGAGAATTGTGAATTGAGAATACAGTATATCTCTTATTGTGCCTCTCTCTCCTATTTCATTTGAAATGGTCTCATATTTTTCCAGACTTGTTAATCTTTTGGGCTCCTAGTACTGATAATTGACCAAGAAAGTACTTGACCGTTATTATGGTAAACAACATGTGAATTAAGGCACTGTACGTACTCACTGTACTGCCATGCCTCCATCCACCTTTAACAAGGGTGGATTGGATATGATCAAGATATGATTGACATTGCATGGGGTTGTAGAACAATTAGACAATAAAATGACAAGGCGCTTAAAGCAGCACATCATTTGATTTGATTTTTTAACTGACTATTAATGGTTTAACTTTGTGTTTGTCGACTACTGAAGGTACCACCATATCCAACATTGCACTTTAAATCTCTTAATTTGCTGTAATTAACCCACATTATCCCTCATCCAATAGATTCTTTAATATGGAAACAAAAGAATAATGAAAGTAAGGGAAAGAAAAGAAAAGAAAAGGGAAGGGCCATAATTTTTTGCCAGAGTCAACTGAATCCATGCAATATTATGAAACAATCAATGAGTACCCGTCTGGTAATATAAATCTTAATCATCAAACTGCTTTGTGAAAGCAAAAATTAAGACTCCAGTTAATACTTAGACAACTTGTGGTTAATCCCATGAACACTAAATTTAGGATCAGTACTCAGTGGGGTGGATTATACACTTATTTAAAAGAGTCTACTCTTCAAAAACTTACTGATGCTTGAATTACCAGTACATAAAACTTGAAAAAAGAAAAATATCAATAATTGAACATAAAAAATTCATACATTTTAATGGTTCCACCTAGTATTCAAGTTGAATCAAATAGGCTTTTTTAATTTCTGTAAAGAATTATCAGATTAAATAATAGTTATGGAAATGCTGAGGCATTTGTAGCTCAACCTATAATTACAGAAATTATTTAATTAAAGATGAGATATTGACAAACACATATAAATCAGCCCATTACCTCATTTTACCTTAAGATGGGGGAAAGTGCTATAGTTCTATATATACATGATTATCATATACCTTGTCTTGTATCAGCCCTGATACACGTGTTTGGACTAGGTGAGACAGCAACCGGAAGCTAGGACTGTATCGCACTCAGGGCGATATTTCTCTGTCTCAGCCTGTCGTTAAGGGGGTGTATTGCCCCCAAATTTAAAATTATAAATTCCCCATATATATTACCTATGTTTTTATCAAGACAAGTTACTGAAATAACGATAGAATAAAATAAATAAAACAAAGCGTCACATTGCTCGGGCCAATACAAACCGCTCGGGCTGATACCAGGGGCCAAGATCAAAGCAACAGAGTGATATTCTTATGTATTTGTACTAAGTAGATGCCAAGAACCAGGTGTTATGGAACGAGATCATGTGCATCAGTATTATTGGTTCTAAGTGGATGAGAAAATCATACAAATCTGAGGTTGTCAATAAAACAGTGACTATCCTTTCTACACCTATATTGAGTGGGGCCAATGACATCACTGAAGTCTCCAGAAAATAATTATTTTAAAAGCATAACAGAAACGTATGTATACATAAACCATATCATATTTTAAAGCATATAATTTCAATTTTAAACAAATTAAAGGAATCTAACATATGACACAGATTATAGGAATTTTTGTGATTTTCACCTTTTTTTAAAAATCAAAATTAATGTCTTGTTTGCATTTTTAACTTTTATTTTCATTATGGGTATACCTTAATAAGTTTTAGATACCAAATTAGTTACTGATTCAATCATAATACACCATATACTAAGTACCGGTATTAAATATTCACGTTAAATCTGTATTTATTTATTTTCTGTAAAAATTTAGAAATGTACATATTTCACTTTCGTCCACAATTGAATAAACACAACGCAATGCCATTATAGACACATTGTCTCTACGGATGTTTTCGCTAGATCATGTTTATGAAAAACAGCTAATTTATTGTTACAGAAAAAATTGATTTCCCCAAAGGATTTATTGTAATGGGGAACAAAAATCATTGAATATAAATTGAGTTTGACTGCCTCCTCTGAATCTTTGAGGCTACATACCTGCCAGTTAATAAATTTATCTATGTTGTCGGTAATTCAACTTCAAAATCAATATTTCTTAGTCTTCCTTGTTACCATGACTACAAGTAAGCAAAGTCACAGATCAGGAAGATGGACACTGAGAATTTTGAACTGTTATTGATATCTGATTCTAAATCAACTTATCAATATTTTAAAACTTAGCTTTTCTGTGAGTATATGTAATTATCATTTTGCTGTTTTGGTTTTTTGGGGTTTTTTTAGGGGTTTTTTCGGGGGGGGGGGGGGGGGGGGGGTCCATTCTATTTATAAATCTACTATCTAATTTGATGTTCAAGATTATAATTCATTACTTAAGTAGAATAAGCATAAATTTAACCAATTATGGTAATTACTCTCTGCATTACATTCTGTAACACTTAAAACAATGAAAACAACTATTCATATGATGTAAAAATTAAAAAATGGGTGCAAGCACACTCTTAAAAAATGTGCTCTAAATGACTGCAGATGTTTAATTTATAAATGTTTTAATTATAACATATACTTCTGAATCATTCTTACATATACTAATTTCTAAGAGCAAAGAATTCATAACTGACACCACCAACCCCCCCCCCCCCCCCCCCCCCCCCCAAAAAAAAATTTAAAAAAAGACTGGAAAAAAGTTACACCACTACAATTTTATATTTGACACATTTCAGACTGTTTTGAGGGTGTCTTAGTGTAGTATCAGTAAGTACTTTTGAGGTGTGAATTACACTAACCATGAATATATATGTATCTATACTTTCACTTAAATTGTAGGCTGTATAGATTTAGTACAATGTATAATGATAATTCGATCATTTTATTTATCCCCAAAAATACATCATTTTGTAAATGAAACTCTTATGTCATGGCAGGTGACCGAGAATAGTTAATTGATAATTTTTGACCAGGTATTTTTCAAACATATTCAAATACATTTTCAAATATATAGTTTGATTAAACTACATTGAGCCTATTTCATGCTGGTATAGCCATGATATGAATGGGGATATCTGAGTGAGTCAGCATTGTCCAAATGAATCTTGTCTTATTGATGAGGACTGCTGGTTTTTATGTAAGCCAATATATGTCCTGTAGCTGTAGGCCGTATCAATTTTTCAATCATGCCACCTTACTGTTCAAATGCATCATTGCAGATTAAGCTTCTCTCATAAATCAATATAAAAATAATATCTGTTACCTGAATATTCACTGCAGAGATAATTATCCTTTTAAGCAAGAATCGAAGAAATCTCCTTTCCATTAAAGCACAGTTGCTTGAAAATCACTGAGGGAACATGGCAATTCCGATAAGTATTTCTACATGTGCAGAATTAAGTTGGGGGTATTTAATTTCTTAATCTAAGCTCCAACAATGTAGTCTTTGAGCCATTGCTATTTAATTTTAACATCCAGGCAAACAATAGCTCTTGACTACAACTATTTTTGCAATACCCGATTTGACGTCATGAAAGTACATTGATCTACTATGCATATTTCAAAATATATTTTCAACTGCATGTTGAAATTCATACCCATGCATTGTATAGCGATATATTCATAGGTGAAATTAATGAATTCATATTGCCTGCCGTGTTTTACAAGCAGCAGAAATTGAAAGGATGCGTAACCTAGGACAGATCCAAATACTTTACAACAATTCTAAACTATGAATATTAATTTGGTCATATATGCTTAAAATCTACAATAGCGTATTGGTCCAAGTCAAACATATAATCAATATTATTGAAAAGCTTGAGGATTAAGCCATAGATGCTGCGCATTGCAATGAATGTAAAATGTATTCAATGATTTTCGCTCTTTAAATGAAAGAAAACACAACCTTGAATGACTTTAAATCATTTCTCAGACACTTGTGTGAAAATCTCTCAGGGTATATACTATTGTAGTTAGAATGAGTATCGTCAAGGCTGGTCTCAGTGGAGCCATAAACCAAATAATTCAGAGTATTATTCTCAGGTCTTAGAAATATATTACAAATCAAATCAATTATAAATATCCTAAAGAAATTAAGAGATTAGTGACATAACAATTTTAATCCCTTTGTTTATCAAAATTAATTAAATGCCTAAACAGGTCCAGATCTCTATAAACATAAGTTTGCTAATAACTGTATAGATTCAGCTAGATTTCATTCAACCAAAGCAATAATAAAACAGACAAAGCTACTGTACCTTATAAAACCATGGTGATATATAACAGTTCTCAGCTAGGTGTGATAAACATGCCAGTGTTAACTAAAAATTTGAATTTTAAAAATTAATTCTGAATACTGAAGACTGATTAGAACAACTTCTAAGATATCCTTTATGGCTCATGCTCAAGATGTCCAACGTACATTTGCTGCAGCTAACTATATACATGTATTCCATACATCAACATATTCCCCCTCCCCATCACAACAAAAAAGGGGGTAAAAATCATTTTTGATTACCGATACGTCACTGTTTTCATTTTCAAGATATAGACAGTACCCACCCCCAATCAGTGGAAGAACTAGATCTTACCTTGACATATTCCTTGTTTAACTGACTTTGACTGGACTGCAGCCCTTGTTGAGCAGAAGCCATAAAGTAGCCAATTTCCTTGATTGGCTTGACAGCATTGCTTTAATCAACCAAGCAGTAATGTTCCACTGATGAAAATGAACCTGCAATGGTGAAGTGGTTATGTAGAAATGTTGCATTACAATAGGAGGAGGGGGAGAGAATTAATCTGCTGATACTTGGCTGCTGCTGCTGCAAAAGAACATAGGAGGAAAGCCATTCTTATCATGCAAAGATCACTTTTCATTTGGAGGGAGAAGTATCGGTATAAAAGGAATGAAAATCCTGCTTCTATGATAAAACATTAATCAACTGACTAAAACCCTACATGTTCTCTGCATGATCTGTTAACCTCTGAAGTTTATACTGCCAACCAGGATTAGATCGAGATTTTATAACATTGGATTCCAAACACTGCAGTTCTTAAGAATAGATTTTGGGAGGACATTAATGTGTTGGAGAAGTGATTGTCCTTTTACCGGGTAATCAACTGCATTTAACTTTTAAGTGTTAACACCATCTCAAAGTTCAACCATCTATAAAACATTTTGCCTCAACCTTTTATTCAACATTGGCATTCAGACATTTGTTAAAAGTATACATTTAATGACTTCGACGGCAGATAATACAAATACATATATATTCAGAGGGAATGGATCTACCATGCAATCACAAATCTTCATGCATTCTTAAATTCTAAAAAACACCCTGGATGTAATTGCAACAAATTTTTCCATTTCCTTTCCAAAGGAATAGCTGTTTTTGAGTGTTAATGTCCACAAATTAGACTCAGTGGTTCAATGTCTGATTAACAAACGATTAAAATTAATAGGGGGAATTAAACTTTCATGTTTACTTTCTTCTGATCATTTCATAATCACACTATTACCAGTTAAGATATGGTAGATTAAAGAACCAACAAGGAAAATCCTTGATACATAATTATACATGCTTTAAAAATCACTCAAATCCTCTGTTTGTACCTGTAATTAACAATCTGGGTTAATGAGGCCAACAGAGGAATCGTGCAGACCCCTTTGTAAACTCGACAATCTATACACACGGTCTGATAACTGATCTTATCTACAATAGGTCTTTAATTCTTATTCCCTCTACAGGATCTCGACCTCAAAATATGTTTGAATCATCCAATACCAAGGTCATTTTATTATCAATCAAATCTATTAGTTGTTTAGCTGTAATTGCAAATCTTTATACACAATTTGAAAATAGGAAATTAATATTAAGCTTTTATAGTGTTAATAAGGAGGCTTGTGCAGTGATGTAAAATGGGGTCTCTTTTCTATTAATTAATTAGAAAAAAATTATGTGCATTCAATTAAAAAGCTGCAAAGTGTACCATGTACTGAATCAGATTGCAAAGCATATTCTTGTTGACATGGAAAAGCATTGAGTTTTGTGTACATAGGAACACTGAAGCCCATTTATTTTAATCATGATATAAACAATCAAAAATAAAATTATGAAAAGAAAATCGACCATAGTATTAAAGTAATGAATATCTATAGTAATGCTAATCAAAATAAATTTTGCCAACCCAATTTTTTTTACTTTGTATATCACAGTAAATTCTTTTTTGGCTTTGCAAATAATTATTGTAGGTATTAATATCAATAGACTAGAATTACAAAGGTTAAGGCATTGTTCCAATTTAGTTATGAACAAAGGTTTTTGCCTTTCTTTGGCATGATCATTTTAAAAATAATATGCAAATGCTTTTCATGAACCGGTGACCATAACTGGAACTACAATTACTATCAAACCCCAAACAACAAAATTAGGAACCATTTAGAGTTCTGAGCAGAACTCGGTCTGATTAAAACCATCATGGGGATCGATGGTTTTAGTCAGACTGAGCAGAACTGTACATTCCTGGAACTGACTGCAGAACTGAAACATATTGTAGTAGTTCACCAAGGGCTATATGGACGGTGGATAGCTCAGTGGTAGAG
This sequence comes from Magallana nippona, assembly GCA_033439105.1. NCBI lineage: Eukaryota > Metazoa > Mollusca > Bivalvia > Ostreida > Ostreidae > Magallana > Magallana nippona. Next base: position 34,233,257 of record CM065923.1, on the reverse strand, counting down.
CTTCTGACTAGAGTTGCAGGGGTCCCGGGTTCAATTCCTGAATGGTCCTGAGCCATATATTTTCATTGTATTTATATGCTCATTCCTCCTTTCCTACTACAGTATCATTATAAACTTATATAAAGTTCTTTATTCAAGTCTTCTATTTGGTTTTGAAAAAATACTGATTTTTTTTTCTTTGCGCAATACTTTCTTGACAGTCAAGGCTATTACCCCCCCCCCCCCCCAAAAAAAAAAAGAAGAAATTTATCTATAGAAGAAGAAGTTAACAGCTAGATTTAAGCAATTGTGAAACTATCCTCCAACTAATGATATATTATGTGCTGGTTAGCTCGACTTGGTTGGCCATGTTAACATGCACAAATCGTTGCTATACAAACAAACTATCGACTTGTGAAACGTGTTAATCACAATTACGATTCATCTTGACAGTAAGGCCAATTTTACAATCACTATTTAACAATCACAAGGTGATAATTAAGGTCTTCCGTTTCCAACGGAAGACCTTATTGTTATTGCTTTGTTTCTTTTTCACTATTATTTTTTTTGTTTTTTTTTTTCTGTCACGTTTTCTCAAAGACGCTTCAGCCGATTTTGATTAAACTCTCAGATCTTATTCATGACAAAATTTGTAAGAAAATTACACGAGATTTTTTAGGTCGTCACTTCCGGTCCCGAGTTATTAAAGATTTTATGTTTTTGCTTGTTCACGATTTTCCTCCAAAAGTATTTAAGATAGAACTTTCAAATTTTCAGGGATGGTAGAAAGCGTCCTGCCGCAGTGCCCTTCGCATATCCGAATGTCCGCCGTCACTTCCGGTCGTCACAGGAAGGAAACAAACAACAGTCATTTTTCAACTTTTTTGTTTTGAATCTTTTTAATATTACTATTCGATAGAGACGCTTTAATAACGTCAGAATATGAAATTTATTTTAAAATCGATCCACGCATTCTCGAGATTTTGGGATCCAAAGTCCTGAAGCGAGAGTCAGCGTAGCTCAGTCGTTAGAGTAGTGGACTTTGGCCCAGGCGACCCGGGTTCAGTCCCCGAGGTCCGAATGTTTTTTTCTTTCTCAATTGTGTTTTGTTTAACGATTTTATCTTTAAAACGATGGATTTTAATGTTTTCCGTTTTAATTTTATCATAAATCAATATAATATCGGCTTTTCTTCAGTACAAATATAGAGCCCGTTTCAAAATACCGTCAATTTCCCGCATTGTGACAGTCTTGTTTCTGTCAGCAGCTCGCTAAATTCAGACGCTCGTCGCATCGCCGGCATCAAAGACTTGCCGCCGAAGCACCCTTGCAGTACGACTGCATTAGAGCTCGCCAGGTCGCTTTGCCGGCATCAAAGAAATGCCGCCATCTAATTGACTGTATGCACAAAACATTTAGCAATGCGCCCACATTTCAAGAATTCTACAGGACTTTAAAAGGAGGACTGTTTAGTATTTATTCAGATATATAGATACATGCATGTATTATGCGTTTATTGACATATGTTGTTTATATATTGATTTCCTGAACACTATAAAACACTATAAAATCAATCTCTCTCTCTCTCTCTCTCTCTCTCCCTCTCTCTCTCCAACGTACGAATATTTTAGTTTTTGAATAAGAACTACTACAGGTAATTACATGCAGTAATGTGGCTAAAGCCTAAATGTACATTTGACGTTTAAAAATTATATATGTATTTATTTCTAGTTACGGGATATTGTCTTTGGATTTAAATGATTTGAAATTAATTTTTTAATGATTGTCTCCTTACTGATTGGAAGTCAATGCTAAAAAGTCATTTTTTATTATAGACGGTGTACTTTCTCCTTCTTTGTATATGTCTACAGATACATATCTGTTGTCTGTCTTGGATTAAGAAAAACCTCCGAAGTTTAAACACGGAACTATACACACCACCGGGTGACTGCGACAAGGTGTGGAACTGATCACCTGTGTATGTGTGTTTGGGCCTAGGAAAAAACACGTGTAAACACCGATCGGAGATATACATTGTTAAAACAAAAAGTCTGATTTTTCACTTTTGATAAAAAAAAAAAATAATTACGGCAGGGCGCATGGGGATTATAATCATATTTTTTCTTCCTTAATTGTGTTAAGATTTATGATTTTATATTTGAAATGATAGATTTTACTTATATCCAATATAATTTTATCAAAAATCACAATAATAGCGACTTTCTAAAGATTAATTTAAGTATAATTATATGTCTATTGAAATTCTTATAGAAGGTTAAATGGAATTTAATGACGTGTTTAGAAATGATAGAAAAGAACAACTATCCCTATAGTCTACTTTATGGTGCACTCAAACGGAAGACCTCTTGTTGCTCGCAACGAGCGTCTAGTTAAATTTTATGTTCGTAGTCATGAAAACAATAATAAAGCATCTACAACTAAAGTTCACGTTACCTGAACTACTCAGCATCCTGCAGGTGGTACTACTATCAGTAATTGTCAAATATTTTCAGAGAATAAATTCGGTATTTTTTAAGCAAGATGAAATATAGCATAATAAACCGGTAAGTGTTTATCATTAACATACACAAGAATAAAAAATTATCAAAATCTTTATTAATTGTTATGAAAATTCAACTCCCTTCGACATAATTTTCCCTTACTTAGTCCTCCCTCTACTTTCACTTTAGGAGCGCCGGTTTCCTTTTTCTCGTTTGCAAACATGAAACAACGTTAGACTAATACAATATATGCCAGTAAGTAAAATATGTACGAGATGTTTTGCGATTAATAAGATTAATTATTATAAAAGTAGTGCAGGTTTTGTTTGCGCCATAAATTGCATTTTTTAACATGTAAGGAACTGTAGCTCCCAGATCATCCATCCGAATGTTTTTTTCTACAGACCTGTAGCTATTTAAGTACAAGCTATGAAAGTATAATCTCTTAAAGTTTAAAGGCATGGCCCCATTTTACTTTTTAAATTTTACTTTTCCATTTTTATTAATTGTGTATAATACTTAAGTAAGGTACATGTATTCCCAATAGTCAACCGAAATATTAACGTCATTTGTCAAATTATAAGCGAAGGCTCAAGTGAGCTTTACTGATCAAAATTTAGGTTATTTAGGTCAAATTTCACTATAGTTTTTATCACTGTCCTGATAAGGATTTCAGATAAAAGACTGCTTTAAACAAAAAAATTGGGGAGGGGGTCACCCCCATTCAATTCCCTGTTCATGCATACATCATTTATTCATATAGAAGTAGTTCACTTTCAAACACAATCTGTTTTTAGAATGTATAAGGTTTAATACCAATCTGTCCTGGTATAAAAATGTATGTCATTGAAATTAAAAAACGCTAGTGTATGCATATTTATTTGCATATTTTAAACCAAAGTTGTCAGATCCAAATTATCTGCCCGGTGGTTAAATCGCCCTACACTTTCCGCCAAGATGTTAATTAGTCAATCCACGTTCCTGGGCACCCCGTTCTGGAAAGTTCTTTCCATCAAAACTAAAAGCACATCAAATTGTTCCATTTTATTTATAAACTTTTCATTATTAACCAAAGATGTCCGATCCAAGGTATCTGCCAACGATGCATGATGAACTTGCCTTACACTTTACGCCTTGACGTTAATTAGTCAACCCGCATTCTCGCTTACCCCATTCTGGAAAGTTCTATACCATTCTCTCACCAGAAGTTGTGCTTCACAAGCAAATGAGTTCTATCCATTAAAACTAAAATCACACATTCAAGAAACGAATTGCCTTATTTTATTTATTCAACATTTGTCAAATCTTAACTTCTATGTATACTCTAAATAAGTTCCCAATAAATATATTCACGCTTTACGTAATCATTCAATATTATTTCATTTTAAGTATATATATTTTGATGTTAACTCCCACTGACTTGGATCCGCCAAAGTGTGTCCTCCTCCTTACTCTTATTTTTGCTATTTCGGGCTGGTTTATCGAAAATGAAAGTAGGTTTTTAATTAGTTTTACAATAATTACTTATCAGGTAAAATTCAATTATAGTTTACAGACATCATATCACACGTGTTAAAATACCAAAGGTGTAAGCAGTTATCTGGTGCAGGCATTTTTTAGTTTATTGGCAAAATGTCTGAATTTATTAGTATAGATTATATAAGGAAAAATCTTTAAAAATCTTCTTCTCAAAAACTGAAACAACAAAAGGAGCTCAATGTTTAATTTATATGTTGGAGAAAAAATTAAAAATCAAGAAATTCTTTACTAAGTTGTCTAGATACTCTAAATATGGTCTGGCGCTTGTGCTCAGGTGAGCAATGTGGCCCCAGGGCCTCTTGTTTGTTATGTAAACAAAGTTCATGCCATGTTTTTGTTAACATTGGTTTTATATAACCCTACTGATTTTCCTTAGATTTTCTACATGTATCTACAAATTTATAGTGAAGATAATCAAACATTTTCTAGAGTTTCACTTTTTATTTTGTTTTTTGAATCATGGAAAGCCAAATGGTTCAATATTCTATCTAAGTAATTACCGGTATGCGTTTGTGTTTTCTAAATGCTTTATTTAATAAATGTAAATAGAAAAATGTTAATTGTTAACTCTGTTGGTCATCGGACATTGCAAATCGTCATTTGTAAGAATTATCAAGTATTGGTAAATTGTTGACTCATAATTCGTTCAATGCAAGTTTGATATTTGTACTTGCGTCATTCATGATTTGTATTTCAAGATGTGTAAGGTAATGTACCATTATGAAGACAGGGTGCGCAGGCTACGTCAAATCTTATGGGAAACGGCCTATAGAACTTATGTATCCTATGATAATTTATCCCTCAGGCTGATAGATCGAGTTAATTTCTGGATGCAAATCTATGCTTTTGATAAAGTCTCTTTTAAATATATATGCTCATACCCAAGGACATATTGGAAATATTTCATGTGTCATTATTAATTAAAAGTCTGATTGAATTATATTTTTAAAAGAATGTCTTGCGCGGATTTGTTAACGTTATGTGCAGATCTTGATTTTAGAGTGGGTGGGGGTAAGGGGGTTCTGGTTCCCCGAGAATTATATACATGTACTTATGAATTTCATAAAGTTCATGAAAGTTACTGAAAAATAGACCTTGGACCCCCCAATCTCTGTCCCTCGGACCCCACCCCACCCCCCCCCCCCCCTTGAAAAAAAATTCTTGATCCATGTATGAATGTAGAAATTAATCTTATGACTATATCAGGAAGACAGTTTGTGTACCACGCAGCTTTAATTTGTGAAAAATCTAATATGATAATACTTGAAAGTTCACAATGGGAATATCATAAACCCATAGTTACATGTAGTTTCAAATTTCTTCCGATACTTCAAGTCAGAGTAAAAGTACCGTAATGCAAATTTTCAAAAATCAAATATATTTATCCCTTCTTCTGATTTAAATCATTTAAAATATAAAAGTTTTTTTTTTTATTTTAGTTCAGGCCTATTTCGGAAATATGATAGATATCTAACATAGATTTTGACATTGGACACAGTTTTCCTCGTGTGAAGTTCAAGTTCACTTTAACTCACCCACTCTACGTGTTTTGGCATGTACTTTACTATTTAATATAATTTCTTGAAATTTTGCAACATCTGGTTTAGTGCAGTATTTACTATGAAGATAGTTATGTTATATAATTTTTTATAATGCGGTACACTCAAGTAGCTAATGGATTTCATCTGCAGTTCTGAATTTCTCACTGTCTCTATTAAGGAGTGACGATTTTAATGCAAATTCAAGAAAACACTATTGAAATTTTAGGTAACTCTTCTATATTATTATGTTTCCATGACAAAGTTTTTCTTTAAAATTCTATGCATTGTTTATAAACAATTGAACCCTAAACAAACAAACTCTATTAGGGAAAATTAAAGTGGGTTTGCATCCAGGAATTACTGTAAATGTATTCCATTTGGCTGTGTATTCTATTTAGCGTTTTTGGCAGAATACGGCATCTGCTGAATCTAGTACAACGCCAAACGTGAAATATATAAGTAGATAAATAGATACATTCAGAAATGCGCTAAATCAAATCCATCCCAACTTGTTAAAAAATCATATTCCGCCAAATATCGTACACGCTAAATATAATACGTTTACAGTAATTCTACCTGGTATGAATTATCGTAGGTACCGGTACATATTGATAGGATACCTGGGTTCTATATCTTGTCCATTTCGCATAAGATTAGACTTAATGCGCACCTCCTGTCGTCATAATGGTACATTACCTTACAAATCTTGAATTACAAATCACGAATGACGGAAGAACAAATGTCAAACTTCCATCGAACGGATTATGTATCAACAATTTAGAGAAACACGATAAGTCTTACAAATGGTTATATGCAATTATTGAAGACTCAATAACAGAGTTAACATTTAGCATTTTTCTTTTTACAGTTTACAAATAACACATTTAGAAAAGACAAATAATAATTACACAGATAGAATATTGAACCCTTTGGCTTTCCCTATTAAATAATGTATTTTCATTTAAACAAACTAAATGCAAACAGAAACATGGCACATAAAAAAATTTTAAAATTGGAGAAGTAAGATTTGAAACAAGTCTAAACCATGCTCTTTTAAGAGGACGATAGATGAAAAAACATTTGATAGTCATTTAAAATTAAAAAAACAATATTTATTTTCAAATGAATGTTTTTCACTTTGCAGACTAAAAGAAAAACACTTCATAATAAAAGGCTACAATGCCTACTGTAATTGCTCTTGATGTGTCTCTGTCTATGAGCAGACCTGTCATAATTCCGGACTGTACTGAAGAATACCAAAGAAAACATCTAGCTATTCATGGAATTAATAGCTTTTTAGACTACTTATCTAGTAACTTAAAATTGGAGTTTACCTCTCTGGTAAGACTTTGACATCAGTTCTATAATTTACTCAAGCAAATCATGATGTGTATTTAAGTACTGTATTTGAAATATGTTTGAAAACATCAAGTCTAATATGGTTTGTTTAAAAATGGGAGTTTCGTCATTGTAGTTGGTGTTTTCGTATCTGTGGGAACAGCTTGTTCCATTTACAAGAAATTATGAGTCCATTAAGTCTGCCCTGAATAATGTGGAGGAGTACAACAAGACTTGTATCGAGGCTGCACTGACAGGGGTGTCATCTGTGGTCACTGAGGAGTGGAACTCTGTCACCCCTTCACAGGTAATGTACTGTAGTCACACTCTCACAGGTAATGTACCGTTGTCACACTCTCACAGGTAATGTACTGTTGTCACACTCTCACAGGCAATGTACTGTTGTCACACTGTCACATGTAATGTACTTTTGTCACACTTTTACAGGTAATGTACTTTTTTCACAATCTTACAGGTAATGTACTTTTGTCACACTGTCACACTCTTACAGGTAATGTACTGTTGTCACACTCTCACAGCTAATGTACTGTTGTCACACTGTCACACTCTTACAGGTAATGTACTGTTGTCACACTCTCACAGCTAATGTACTTTTGTCACACTGTCACAGGTAAAGTACTATTGTCACACTGTCACACTCTTACAGGTAATGTACTTTTGTCACACCGTCACAGGTAATGTACTGTTGTCACACTGTCACACTCTTACAGGTAATGTACTGTTGTAACATACTCACAGGTAATGTACTGTTGTTATATTGTCACACTCCCACAGGTAATGAACTAATGTCACACTCCCATAGGTAATGAAATATTGTCACACTGTTCACAATCTCACAGGTGATGTACTATTGGCACACTGTCATACTCTTACAGGTAATGTACTATTGCCAATACTGGCACACTCTCACAGGTAATAAACTGTTGTCACACTGACCTGGTAATGTACTATTGTCACACTGTCTCAGGTAATGTACTATTGTCACACTGTTCACTGGTAATGTACTATATTGTGACAGGTACCGATATCTATTTTTAGCTCATTTGAGCTGATAGCTCAAGTGAGCTTTTCTGATCACTTTTTGTCCGGCATCTGTCTGTCTTTCTGTCTGTCTGTAAACTTTTTACATTTTTCGACTTCTTCTCTAGAACCACTAGACCGATTTCATCTAAATTTGGCACAAAGCATCCTTAGGTAAAGGGGATTCAAGTTTATTAAAATGAAGGGCCATGCCCTCTTTCAAGGGGAGATAATTAAAAATCATTGAAAATTTGTTGGTATTTTTCAAAAATCTTCTTCTCAAAAACCATTTTGCCAGAAAAGATGAAACTTGTGTGGAAGCATCCTCAGGTAGTGTAGATTCAAATTTGTTCAAATCATGATCCCCGGGGGTAGGGTGGGGGCCACAATGGGGGGTCGAATTTTTACATAGGAATATATAAAGTAAATCTTTAAAAATCTTCTTCTCTGAAACTGATCTGCCAGAAAAGCTGCAACTTGTGTGGAAGCATCCTCCAGTAGTGTAGATTCAAGTTTGTTCAAATCATGATCCCCAGGGGTAGGGTGGGGCCACAATTGGGAGGTCAAATTTTTACATAAGAATATATAGAGTAAATCTTTAAAAATCTTCTTCTCTGAAACTGATCAGCCAGAAAAGCTGTAACTTGTGTGGAAGCATCCTCCAATAGTGTAGATTCAAGTTTGTTCAAATTATGATCCCCAGGGGGAGGATGGGGTCACAATGGGGGGTCTAAATTTACATAGGAATATATAGAGAAAAATCTTTAAAAATCTTATTCTCATAAATCGATAGGCCAGAAAAGCTGATACCCACCTAGAAGCATCCTCAGGTAGGGTAAATTGAAGTTTGTTCAAATCATGATCCCTAGGGGAAGGATGGGGCCACAAGGGAGGGGGGTCGAATTTTTACATAGGAATATAATAGGAAAAATCTTTAAAAATCTTCTCAGAAACTGATCGGCCAGAAAAATTATGACTTGTGTGGAAGCATCCTCAGGTAGAGTAGATTCAAGTGTGTTCAAATCATGATCCCTAGGGGTAGAATGGAGCCACAATGACGGGTCAAATTTTTACATAGGAACATATAGAGAAAAATCTTTTAAAAAATTCTTCTCAGAAACTAATCGGGCAGAAAAGCTGCAACTTGTGTGGAAGCATGCTCAGGGAATATTCAAATCTGTTCAAATCATGATCCCAGGGGGTAGGGTAGGGCCACAATTGGTGGGGGGGGGGGAGGGGTGTCAAATTTTTACATAGCAATATATAGAGAAAAATCTTTAAAAATCATTTTCTAAAACACATTTTGTCTTGAAAAGCTTTAACTTTAGTCAGTTTAGATACAGATAGTGTAGATTAAAATTTGACAAAATCATAATCTTTAGGAGTAGGGTTGGACCACTTGGGGGGGGGGGGGGGTTTCCAATTTTACAAAGGAAAACATTTAAATTATTCACAAAAACTCAAATAATATCATGGTTTTACTTATATGCAAGCATTTTGAATTATTGTTGATTCTTTAAAATAGTTTAGACTCTGGCCCCTGGACAATTCTTTGGCCTCACAAGGGATTCAAAGTTTGATCTAGGTTTATAATCCATATATAAACAGTTGTTTAAGTCTGATCATTTTCTCGAGAACTGCAATGCTCAATATGTAATATGACTGTAAAATCATCCTGTTACAAAGGGGCTCAATGATAAACATAAGAATATGCAGGGGAATTTTTTTTTTATACAGGATCTATTATATGACATTGTTCAGATATTTTGTATATGACTCCATAAAGCTGATTTTATTACGTCTATTGTTACTCAGGTGAGCGATGTGGCCCATGGGCCTCTTGTTTAAAAAAAGGTACTTGCTGTTCAATCACAGGTGTAGGCAAAATAATGGGAAAAAGTGCTTTACTTCTTTACACACAAAAAGAACTACATTGTTCATGGTACAGTACCTGAAACATATGATAGGATCAGCGGAACAACAAATAAGTTGAATGATAATTAAATAACAGCTAGGATTCATGCAGAATAGGATAGAATAGTAAAGGCACAACACAATGGGATATACACACTAAACGATAGGATAGTAAAAAAAGAGGAGGGGGGGGGGGGGGTCATGAATAAGTCATTACCGTAATGACATACCATTTGATGTATAAAAAAACATAAAAAATAAGGTATACCAAGAGTAATGAATAATTCTATAACAGAATCATCATAAATCTCTCCTAAATTTAATGATAAGTACGGCTCAAAGCGGTTGTAATTTTATATTAAGCATGTGAGTAGGAGTACCGTAAATGATTCAGCATTTTTTTCTGTATGTCTAAATAAAAATATGTTGAAATGATGGCACCTAAATTTACAATACACTGTTTTCTTTCCAATGACCACTTGATTTTAATGCTTATATTGAAAAATTGCGTGCAAAAACTACTGGCAATTTGGAAACCTTAGAAATACAGAATAACAAATTAAAGGTTATTAATTGAAAGGATGATATCCCTAAACATATGTCAGTGGCCTCATATGTTATAAAATGAATTATTATATACTTGTTGTAAAATACACGATTTTTGCACCCCTGATATGAACAGTGGCACACGCCTTTATCACCCCTTAATTTAACCTTAATTTGTTGGAACTTTAAAGTTACATAATTGATTTTATAATCGATTGCGTGCTGTCGATTCAATTTGATTATCATAATTGAAAATTGTCCGTAGCCAGAAATATCAAGATTTTCACCAAGAATAAGTTTTCTGTATCAACTCGGGTTGATTGATGTGTTATTTGTGTATACGAATACACGTGTGTATAGAGTTAAAAACATTGTTCTAGTTTCTCCTACAATAGATTTATTTATATTTTATATGGACTCATTCAATGTGTATTTATTTAGTGCTCATGTGTAAAATTTCAATGCAACTAATGGTGTCATCCACTAAAAAAATCAATGTGTGCCATCCAATGAATTAAGTAATCAAAGTGTAAAGGGCATTAAAGAATGAAAATATACAGCTACACCTGTGATCTTTATGAAGTAAAATTGGAGAATAAACAATTTTGAATTTATAAACCAACACAACAGAAAAAGTCATGATTTTTGGGAGTTGATTTTAATCAATTCTCCTATGCAGTTGCTCTGGCAAAAGGGAAATGAAACGGTGCACAAACCAGGAATGGAAAACCATTGCCGCTGACAAGACTTAGTTCTTGAAAATAATCTATCAATTCGATGTATTGTATTCAGAAGCATCTTTTTCAAGGAAACTTATTTATAAATACCTTGAAAATAGTCAGGTTTTAAATGGTACAAACAATTTAGATATATTTTGTAGTCGTACATATTCTACACCAGAGTTTAATAAGACTGGACGCTGTCACTGATTAGCAAAGCACCATTTCTACAGCAGTAGCGTTTGGAATCAAGGGCAGACTATCCATTCTAAAGATAGAACCAGTACTGGTGTAGACTAATTAGACTTTTATTATCATTTGTTTGTTGAAAAATTGCTTGGATACAATCCATAAATATTTTGATTACTGATACATAATGCATCGTAAAGTTTGATGGTGTTTTAAATTCTATCTAATATTACAAAACATGATTCATATGGGGTTTTCCATCTATAGCTCGAAATTCTTGTAGGAAAACTTGAGAACTCATATTAGAAAAAATGTGCATAATTATTCAAATACAGCCAAGAAACTACTTGCCATGCAAAATTACATATCATTGATTTTAAAATTAATAATAATCAATAAAATAAACTACCGTCAATACTTCAGTACTTTGATTGGTATATAGCATTCAAAACTTGTGGACTGTCTAAATATGCTGCCCCCCCCCCCCCCCCCCCCCCCAAAAAAAAAAAAAAAAACACAAAACAAAACAAAACAAAACACCACCAACTAATTTAAGCAGACCTTTTTCAAATGTATTTAATATTTACTGCATTGACTTTACAAAAACAAGAGTGAGATGATTGTTTTTTGAAACGTTCCCATGCCCTAACAACAGTTTATCGACGTCTGTTTCTGTGCTTTATATTTATGAGCCATTATTCTCATGCACTTTCTTCTTTTGATCTTCATATTTGCAAGAAGTGATTCCATGACAACATTTTGAAGGCATTTTAATGACTGTTTTAAGGGACCTTTATTGATATGTGATAAGGCTCATGTGCCACACATACTAGGTAATGCTTTGAGGTGTGTTAATGTCATATTGATCTGTAGTGGATCCATTTTTTTTTTTTTTGAAGGGTTTTAACTTTTGCTCTGAAAGGTGCAAAATAATATTTACAAGTTGTATTTTTATGAACTTTTATATATGACAATGCAAATACTTACTAGGTTTAATAATGGCAGTGACATACCTGGTAATCAAAGAAGTAATTTTATCTGCTTTTTAGCTCACCTGAACCAACATGACTTGGTTCACCTGTCTATCAATCTTTTTTTTCTGTTTGTTTGTTTATCTGATTATTTACTTTTAAATCCCTCATTGCTGATATTTATTTCATTTTATTTTTATTGAGCTAGATTATTGTGTGAACTGAATCATTATACAAAATGTTAGAAAATGGACTCCATTTTGACATAAACTTGTTTATCTTAACACAACAGGTGATCCTTGTCACAGATGGCAAAACAGGAATCGGTCACAGATCCCTGAAAAATTCCCTGGAAACCTGGGATCAAAGGGAATCAAGCGGAGAAGACAAGTTCCCTCTTCCCTTCAAGTTTCCTTGTAAATTACATGTCATGCTCATCAGTAATCCCAATGACCCAGATCTGAAGAGTTCTTTTCCTTTGTTTGAAAAACTGATAGATATAAATGGCCAGGGAGGAGAGGTGTGCGTACCAGACAACTCCCTGACCCTACACTCAGTGGAAGCCATGTTTACAAGACTGCAGGAGAAGTACTTCAAACCATACAATGGAATGCTGAAATGTGGAAACTTCAAGTGTTCAATTCAGTTATTTCCTCCCCCAGATCCATATAATGTGTAAGTTTTTATATATTATATATATATATATATATGTAAGAGTATTAAAACAACATGTAAGGAAAAATTCAGGGAAGTGATTTTTCAGCAGAAATTCTGATTTGAGTAGATTTGAAAGTCAAAATTGTTTAGAGAGACCTATTGACATGATTTGAGCTCAAAATATTAAATTTTATCTTTTCATTTTAAATGTTTGGAATGGTTAATATTGGTATTTTTAATGCTTTGTCAAAATTTGAAAGTCAAATATAATATTAATTGACTTATAAGCAAGATACAGTTTGAAATTCTTTGTTTTGTAAACAAAGCTTAAGTCTTGTTATTGTTTACATGTGTTTTATTGTATACGTTTCAATGAAATGTTGCTTTCTTCTATTGATAAAATTATTTATGACAACATTTAAACAGTTTATCTTGTTTACCATGAGTCATTTTGTCAAAGAAATTGTTATTCCTTAATTATTACTTTACATTATTTGTAAGCAGATATTAAAGACTCGAGCTTGCGTTGTTTACATAACAGTGAATTCTTACCTCTGTATCTCTCTTATAACTTGACTTCAGACATTCAAATTTTGGTCAATCATTCAAAATGCTCAAGTAAACCATATTATATACATAAAAAATAAGATAAAAAATTTTGATCTCAAGTCAAATCTGTATAGGTCCCTTTAAGAGATCAGTGCAGACGCCAACTGATTCTTCCTCTGCCAATCACATGACAATTCTCATCTCGATGTTTTATCAATTCATCAGGATAGACATTTTCATGTTTTATTATACTGTTTGTAACTGGATTTTACTGGGAAATATCCAATTATTTTCTTTGAATTTTCCCTTTGACAAAGAGTTTTGGCAAGTAAAATGCCAGTAGGTTTTGATATGCCATATATTCATTTCGAGATTTGAAATCTTATTTCGTTTAAACATATCATTTAAATGAGATATGACCATAAATATGTTTGCATAGATACAGAATTTTGACATGAGCTGGGACCCCATTTTTGCTGTTCTAAATTTTGATATAATTTTTAGATCCAAATAATTGGTGTAGAAGAGTTGAACATCCTTTAACTTACATTGCACTCATAGGTCATATTCATTGATTTTCCAATTTGTCTCTTTAACACAAACAAATCAAAGGCCATTAAGTAATCAATGCGATGTTCAGAAGTGATTGAGTGTTTGTTCTGACACAGGGTGGAGGAGTTTGAGGAGGTGCATCAGGAGGTGGGCTCCTGTCTGGAGATACTGGGCTTTGTGGACATCGCCGATGTCGCCAGTCCCCAGGCCCTGTCACGACATCTGGTCCTCCCTCTCCCCTCCAAAGACCCCAAGGCTGCCGACAATGGTGGGTATCCTGTCCGGGTTGGCGATGTCCAGAATTAATAAGGGAAGAATTATCATTATCTATTTCATCCCCAGTCATGTACAGGGTGTGTCTGTCTTCTCTCCTGCTGTCATGCAGTAACACTTTATTTTAGTTTATAGTGTTTAGCAAAGTTTCTTAGAAATGATGTTCAAGATTTTCGTTATCAAATTTCTATCAAAGATACATATGGATGAGAGCAAATCAGCTTTGTGTCTTATAATTGTTTCACCTTGACTTTCCCTTCTAAATTAACTTAAAATATTTCTTATACTTTGTTTAGGTTAGTTTTGAAGATACTAATCAAGATTGGAGATTTTCTTTAATTAATTTTTAAAAAGATAAAAGATACATTTGTGTATGAGCAAGTCACTGCATTTAATACATGTATAATGATAATTTTCTTACCATTTGTTCTATTCTTTATTTTGTCTTTAGCTTTGTTTTAAAGACAATGTTTTAAAGATGTTTTTTCCATAAAACTTTAAACATTGATGCATATCGACTGGAGCGATTCAATTCTGCCTTTGTTTTTGACCCCGACTTTCTTGATGACCTTGACTTCATCACTCCTTATTGTGTGTTTTGGCTCAAATTCTAAGAAATGATTTAAGATGTTTTATGACACTTTGCACCAAGTTATGTTTTTTTGAAAGCAATATTTTTCTGACTTTGACCTTTCCTGTGACCTTGACTTTACTTTTTCTGATCTTTATGCATGTATCTTAATTTAGTCTTTAAAAAATATCATCACAGATATGCATTTAATGATATCAAATATAAATAAAAGATATTCATTTATAAAAAGTGTATCTTAATAAATATACTAAAGAGAAATTAGGCTTTACTCTGAGGCCATTAATTCTTCTATTCTTTTATGGCCATGAAGTAAAAGGGAAACTCAATATTATTGTGTTTGGCCATGCAAATTTATTTTTAAACTGGATTGATTTACATTGTACATGTACTTTGATCTGACATCGTTATTTTTGAAAAATTCATTTTTCACACAAGGAATAAAATCTTTGCATAAAGCGAAAAAAATTACCCTTTGAAATATCTACCTATTTTAATTAACTCAGATCTGAAAGTTTCAAATTAAAATAAGAATTACCCCTGAAGATAACATATTACATAAAACATGAGGTAAGGATAATCGCAACACTCCTACAACATTATTTCTGAATACTCCTACGACATTATTTCTGAATTCGTGATGTTTTGTTTTAAATCCGTAAGTCAGTCCTTTACAAAGAATAATGGTTGTGATGTTTTGTTCGCACTTTATTTTCTCTTTGATGGAATTTATCATTACTATTTTTTATGTACAATATAGAGTGATTTATCATATTTTTTTACTTTGTGATCAGTTATATAAAGGGGGCTCTACAAAAAGTCATGAGCATATATTAAGCTTTATAATATTGGTGATGACATAAGGCGCTAGCTGAAACTTTCTTTCTATAATAACCACTTATGTTTTTACTATCTACTTTATTTA
This sequence comes from Magallana nippona, assembly GCA_033439105.1. Classification (NCBI taxonomy): domain Eukaryota; kingdom Metazoa; phylum Mollusca; class Bivalvia; order Ostreida; family Ostreidae; genus Magallana; species Magallana nippona. The sequence goes on along the minus strand of CM065923.1, from coordinate 34,217,434 downwards.
TAAGCGAGGCATTTGCTTTCATGAAACATTGGAACCACCTTTAAGGCAACCTATTTACTTTTATTCTCACAATAAGTTTGACATATCAATTTTGATACATTCTTGTGATCTGTATAATAAGTTAAATCAAATCGCATTGCATTTGTTTTTGCAAATGTGGCCTTTCTGCTCTTTGAGATGAATAGCGACATATAGGTAATCAAAACCATTAAATAATTAACAACAGGTAGATTTATTTCATGCTAAATTTGTTTCAAAATATTGTGTAGTTTTTCAGATTTTCAACTGTATAATTTACTCTGTAATAAAAACCTCAAACTAAACTACTGTATGTATAATGTTTTGAGAATGTATATCATTTTTATTATTCAATGAAATTGCATCAAATTTTCAATTAAAATTAAGATTGTGTAAATTGTGATGTATCATGCGCTCATGATATTAAAAGTGAGGCATTGTGTGACATTACATTTGGATTAATTCTTGTATCTTTTCTTTGATGTAGTGCTGTAGATTCCTAATTAAACGCAAGGAATTAATATGCACGTAAAATCGCGAATAGCACGCAGATTTTAAAATCTCACTTTTATATTTAAGAGATACAGATGTAAACTAAAGGAAACTATGACATAAATTCGGCATTCTCGTTTTGATGCAAAACGGTTAAATCGTGGAATTATGTACTCGCGTTAAATAAGGAATCTACAGTATTCAATGATTACATACAGTCCTTAATGTATCAACACTTGTTCATTTCTTTGGCTGCATCTTTCTAGACTCTAGGTAACATGGTGGTAGTATCAGGTATCCAATCATGCAATTCTGGACCTCATCTGTTTATCAATGATGATATTACATTGGCATTTTAAAGGGCATTAATCTTAATTGTAATAATAAGATTATATCATAGTGACATTTTATAAAATTCAACTGAATCGATTGAAAGTGACATGTCTCTTTCCAATGAAAGATAAACAGGTTTTCTCTTTAACTGGCCCAGATTCTGAAAATAAAAAGGAAGAAGAAGAGGCGACACAAGAAGATGGCAAGATTCCAAGCTTTACTGTTCTTCTTCATGGAAGTCTGAAAGTAGAAGGCATGGTGGCCCTTGCACAGGTTGGGTAAGTATCGGGGCATCGAGTATATGTTTCAGAAGGTGAGGTATATATATCAAAAGAAGGGACTAACCCTGGCAGCAAAATTTGAAAAACTGCATGGTCTAAAGTAAACCTCTTTGGAAAAAAAACCCACCAAATAGTATGATTGTTTTTTTTTCAGGAAAATTTATTTTGATATAATTGTTTTTTAATATAAGTACAATATGTTTGACATTTATAATTTAATATTTAAACTTGTTTATATTTATATGCACATTATTAAATTCTAGAGAAAATTGGTATGGGATTCTATACTCGTGGGCTGATAGCAAAAAGAAGAGCAATCTGATGCTGAGTTTGTTAGAGCCAGGTAAGCATTATCATTGATCCAACCGATTCAATCAGTGTCTTAGAAAACTTTAAACATTTAGATAAATAAAAAGAAAATTCAGATTAACTAATTTTGAAATTAATTAATAACAAATACATGTAGTTTAGTCATTCATGTTACACTCAATCATGAGGCTATATATAACCTATCACCAACAGAGCCTGATCGAAGCAAATGCCTAACACCCAGGATTTAGTTGTTTACTGTTGTTTCATCAATATTCGTTGATCAATACCAATTTTTGTAGATTTCGTTGTTGAGTTGATCCATGGAATTAAATTATTCATTGAAGTGCAATGTCTAATACATGTAACATATATATTCTAAATTGACAGGATCATTGTCCATGAAGTGAAGTACCCCTGAAATTGTGATTGTTAAATCCACGAAGAATATTGATGAAACCACAATTAGATATGATAAGCAAAAATGTCATAAGGGGGCCACAAAAAACATGCAAAATGAAAGAAGTATGTTGCTTGACAAAATGTATCATACCAGAAAATGATTGATTTCCTCGAGTAAATGATGTTAAGTCTACAAAAAAGTGAAAATAAAACCAGTGGTTACGTTAGTTTTATTGATTCATTCAATGAGGTATTTTTTTGAGGAGAAATTTGAGTTCTTCTGCTATGAAGATTATAGAGTTATATGTCAGATAATCCAAGCTTTGTTAATGTGTTTTACTGAAACAAAACACCTGGAGACAAAATTGCAAATGTCAATATTTAGAAGAGAATTATGACAACAGTAGGAATTTATGGCTATGACAGGTAGAGATGAAACATTAATTTTGCAGAATCGAGTGAAAATCGTACGTGATCTTGACAAGTACAATGACACACAGTCCCCAGAACCCCCTTCCCCAGTCCATTGGGCGTAAATTTAGTACAAATATTTTGACAGATGTAAAAAAAAAACAAAAACCTAAGAATTCAGGCCGACACTGAAAGAGATTGGGAAAGGAGGTGATAATTGATAATTTCTTCTTCGATTCCAGCACATTTACCCTTACATTCTTGTACTGTTATATACTGGCCTTCTCAATGTTTAAGTAAACAGGATAGGTTTTTATTGGATTGTTGGAAATAGACCTATAAATGTGGTCAGATTACCTGATAAATACAAGTATGTGGAAATACATGTACTAACACCGGATACCCAATCAATGAATGGATGAAGATTACGTATATTGTGAAATAGAATGGATACATCCACCCACCATGAAAACAAAACCTTAACAAAAACATTTTTAGATGACTAGAATATAAGTGAACATATTGAGGACTGTTGATAGAGTTAAATATCCTTATAGAAAAATGCCAGTATTAGACAAAGGACTACATTTGATATATGGTCAAATATCTGCCCCCTATTTTAACCAATTTTTAAATAGTATCGTATCAGAATCAAATCATCATTAAACATTATACAGAGGATTTCTATCACATAAATCTTTACATAAGTCGATCGTCATTGTCCAATAGCTTTTCATCTATGACGTCACTAATATGGTATAATTCTTGCAATTTTTGAAACAAATGAAACTATTGTCATTTTTCCTCAATATTTTGCTCATGCAAGTACAATATTTATATAATAATTATGATTTTGTTCATATAATTATACAGTACATCATAGTTAAATATAATACTTGAGCAAGCATGCACTCCATATTTCCCAGTCAAAAAACTATCAGAAAACACGCATATTTTACTAAAAAAACATTAATTTATCAAAGTAAGGCAATCTTCATGACGTCATTTCTACATTATGACGTCACTGGGATGATAATCTTTTACAAACTTATTTTCAATATGATTTCAACAACCTTCAACCTTATTTTAAATCTTTCTATAGAACTTTTATTTTTGGGGCAAGAAATGCATAATACTGCATGTAGTCCTTTGATTCATTATAAACACAGTTCTTTTTATACATCCATTAAGTGTTGGATATGTTTTAAAACTACAAGGAATGAAAATCACTTAGATGTATAAGCAATTTGTTTTATTATATTAAATCTGTTCGCTGTGTTTGAGCTGTCATCGATATATAACATGTTTTCAGGTCCAGAGCCTGTCAGTTGGATTGGCAATATAAACAACTTGGCTCCCATCTCTGACTTTCTTGAACCACCATATGGAGAGGATGACAACAAGACTCCGTTCCCGATTCGACCCGCAGAGAAACACAGCTATGCACAGAGCTGTGTTGTCTGGATTAAACCATCTGGACTCCAGGTCAGTGAATTACTGTGGAATCATTAGATTTCGTGGTGGCTCAATTTTCGTGGAATTTGTAGGTACCTCTTATCCACAAATTAACATCCTCCACGAATTAATAAATTTGGGTTATAAAGTCATATTTCCTTTTCTAGGTATAAGATATTACACAAAATGAAGTCCCCATGAACCTGTAAAATTTAAAGCAATCCACGAAAATTGTCCCCCACGAATTTTAATGAATCCACAGTATCTAAAAAAAACTTATAAAATCCTTTCAAGATTTCTAATAAAAAACTTAAAGAATGCCATGTAACATACCAATAGTGATAGTGAAACATTCCAATTTTTAGGCTGACATACAAAAAGTACTCAGACATGCCAGAAAATTACCAGAGAAACATCAGCAGTTCTACAAGGTGAATTCTTTGTTCTTTGTTCTATAAATATCAAAGTTTATTTCATCGCATATCTACATTAAAGTTGAAAGTTTTGATAAATAAATGGTATGACCTATACAGGTGATGATGTAAGCAAGTGCAAGGCTTCTTCACAGTTCTATTGAAATGTGGTTTGCTTGAATTATATCCACCAAGCCTATAAATCCAATTTTTTATTCAATGATTCTGTTATTGAGTATTTTTGGCCAGTGAACAGTAAACTCTTTGTTGGATTGTAGGAGTTAAACAGATTGCGAAGGGCTGCATTATCCTTTGGATTTCATGACCTTCTTGAAGCCATGGCATCCATGCTGGATAGGGAGTGTACCATGCTGCCTGGATCAGCACATCCGGACGCTGCACTCCAGCTGACCCATGCTGCGAATGTGCTGAGGAGTGAGATGGCTACAGACATTGCACAAATGATTCTTCCATTGAGGACCAATTTCAATCAGGATACATCATGATTTTTAAGAACCCAGTGTTATAGAAAGGTGCAGAATCACAGAAAGAAGAAATGAATCAATCATATTCAGCCCTGTCTCTATTTGGACTGATGATGTGGTCACAATAAGGAATCAAAGTTGCATTCAAAGATGCAAATATGAAGATAAAAGTTGTTAAGAAGTGTACTTAAATAAAAGTATGGTAGAATGAGAAGAATTGCAGACAACCTCATAAAATGTTAAGTTATTCTTTGCATATTTATAAATGATTCACATATTTACGGGAAAAGAGCACGGGGGATTCTTCCCAGAAGAGGCATGACAGCAAGTTGATTTATAAAATAAACAGTATGAAAATACTTTTATGACGTTGATAAAAAAAATTATTTGTTCATAAATTTCCTTACGAGAGAATAAATGTTAAATGATGAAAAAAACCGCAAACATTTCTTTCGTTAAAAACATTTAATTTCATTGATTATGGCAGTTATATGTAAAAAGGTATATCCTTTCATAAGTAATGAAATAATGTAAAGTATTTTCATAATTTTGATCATGAAAATACGCCACATATAAATTTAAAATCTTAAAACTTTTATATCCGTTTGTTACAAATACTCTTTATTAGTATATTCAATAAATACAAAAACATACTACGGTGTTCATTGAAAAACAAATTAGATAATACATGTATTACTTTGTTCGATTTGGCAGATAACACAAAGTCGGTATTCATTTCTCTGCACTCTAATGAAAAACAAATGCCAAAAAATAAAATTTCAATGTTAATTGATCTCAAAAAAAGTTCACATTAAAAAATGTAAAATCGTTATTCCGTATTTCTGACGATTACAAATAATAACAATAATTCGATTTTCACCCGAATGTCTCAAGTTTATTAATTTTGTGTGTATTTAAAATGGCGCCCATGCATTGTAAATGTGCGGTTGATAAATTAACACACACTCTTCTTGAATAATACATAAAACCTTTAGGCTTTATTTAAGTAACATGGGCCTATGGGGTATCAAACAAAATACTTGGATCCGCTTCCACCGCCTGTTGATAACTGTTTACAGGAGGTTTACACTGTGAATTGTCACTCTTCATTCCGGTCACTCGAACACCACTTTTTGGATTGTTGTAAATGTTTGGCTCTATCCTGACAGAGTCACGTGATCCCATTGCTGGGTCTTCTGGGAAATAATTGTAGGGCAACAAGAAGAAGCTGAGGTCCATTCCTGGAGTGTGGGTGACGGGGAGGTCCTCTGTGTGGGGAATGTGTTGGACACCCATACTCACCCAGGCAACCAAATCCTACAAATAATCAGCAATATTTTACCTATTACATGTACCGTATGGTCTTTCATGGGTTAACAGGATTTATATAAAATCATTTTTTGCATTAGTTGCAATATGAATTTTAAGGAGGATTATTATTTTGATTCTTCGCGGGCCTAAACGAGTATGATCAAAGGCAGTTAACTCTTGGATGATACATAAAAACGATAGCACACATGCCTTGAAAATAGAACATATACATGATGAATTATTGAATTTTCCAAATAAAAGGTATTATTTAAGATAATGGGTTTTTTTTTATTTTTTCATTTGTCATTACCAATTTAAAACGATAACTTATCTTTAAAAGGAGACATCAGTAAACAACTAAATGACATGAATTTGGCGAAAAAAGCCAGTTTATTAATATGACTGTAGAAAACTGTTTTACATATTTTTTTTAGTACATGCATATCATGTATATTGGAGAATTCTTACGTTTGAACATTATCTTACCTCATCAACTATATTTTCGTCATCATTAAGGAATTCTTCGAAATTAACTACTGGCGATAGAGTATCCATTATACTATAAATAGTGCTACTTGTCCTTTCGTCTTCCTTACGCTTAGTGACCGCCATCTGATATCGCATCCAGGCCATGGCCGGTTCGTTGCCAACATTTTCAGGCAACAGTTGCTTGCTCATTCCTCGATTTAGGAGTCTATATGACTTAGGAACTCCGAACTTATTACTTTTCAGATTGCTATAAAACAAATGATACTTAGGAGTATCGAAGTTGAACTTGTAAGCAGCTTCCCTTTCTGTTTTCTTTTCAGAAACCACAAACTGACCCTGAACGATTCTTGCATTGGGGTCTGAATTAAATTGATTGGCAAAGTCTGTTGTTGAGATATCAAGAGTTCTGTAACGGTTCTCCGCTCCATGAATATCCACGTCCACCTTAAAGCTGAACATATGATGATGAAGGTTGCCATTGATATTGTCGCTGACTTGGAAGCCAAAGTTAGTGGCGTTTGCGGTAAAGGGGGTAGCAAGAATGTACCCCGTTGAGACTATTTTAACTTCGACAGCTCCTGTGTGATAGAAGATGTAGTCTATCAGATAACTGTAATTCACCACAGTGAGGATTGATCGAAGAATAAGAACAGTGTTAGGGAGACCTTCGTAAAAGGTGCCATGGAATGGCATTGGCGCATGGTGCCTTCGAAGTGGCATTCCAGTGTTCAACTCAAAAAGACAGAAAGCATTCGGAATAGTGACTAGTTCTTCTGAAATCTCCATAACGTGGGATGCTGGCAAGAAGGTAGCATGAGAAGGGCAATCGACACCTGGCACTAAGTTTTTACCCCGTGGTCCTATTAGAGCCATAGAATCAAAGAAATTTGAAAACATTTGTGTGGGGCTTTTACCCGAGTAAAACACACTTATTTCCTGAAGACCAATTTCATGAACAATTCTATCGTTCTGAAAACGAATGTCGTAGAGTTGTGGACCTCGAGTACTGGACATCCTAAAATCGAAGTCCCAGTTCATATATTTCACGTGCTGATGTTTGACGCTGTACCGTCTTCCATTGGGTTCAATTGAAATTGGTGGAAGTTGCGATGACTTTGGAACTTCTGTTCCTCGTCTGTACATAGTAGAAAAAAGTGATTTTGACATAGTCGGGAATGACACTTTCATCTTCGGCACTTTGTTTACATTGTATTGCTGCACCAAAGAATCCAGGGAACTAAAAGCACGATCATTGTACCATACTTTATCAATTGCAAACAAAGGGTCATCCATATCAACTAAAACGGCAAAATCAACAGGATGAAGAATGAAAAATTCAACAAACTGAAACATCCAGATCCAAAACAGACGTCTATTACGACCACTGGCTGCAGCAGACATAGGAGTGAGGTATTTATAAGAAAGACATGTATCACCACAGTTCATAAGTGTCCCACCAAAACTCTCGAGCAGGAGCTGGCGGGCCTTATTAACTGTTTCTTTTGTGATGCTTTCCACAGCTTTACCATACTCGGGATCCGTGACGGGTCGATATTGGAAAGGGATATCGTCTTTCCATATTGTATAATGGGTTGGTTGAGGTAGTGGAGTCACAACTATTTCCATAATCTTTCGAGTTTGCAAATCTCCACGGAATATGACGACCCGCGCTTGTCTTGGTGGTTTTTGTCCAGTCCCACTGGCAAGATAAGAAATGGCATCTGCTTTGTTGGGAAGATGGAGCTCTGCTGTGAAGATGTAGGATGATTCCACTGTGATTTTTTCGGGTTTCGTTAAGTTCAGATCATTTTGCTTGTACAGAAAATCCATCAGTCCATTTACTTCTGCAGATGTTAGATCGTGAAATATAGGGGGTTCCTCTGGTTCTGAGAGATCAACGTTTTGACCAGATGAACAAGTTGCAGTGTGGTCACTCCTCTTCATTACACTCACCAATACAAGTCCAATCAGCAGTAGGATTATGATAATTCCAGCAATAACCGCCAGGATGCAGAAACGCCCAACGTATTGGTGGTGTTTCTGTGCTTTGACGTCATAGTTAGACTCAGGAATTTTCTTATTTGTGTTTTCTTTTTGGCTAGAATTTACATTACCTTCCATCTTTTTAAAATTATTTCTGAAATAAATATAAAAATCAAATATTATTAAACTGTGAGTGTACCGGTGTTTTAGAGAGGGTATTTCAACACATTAGGATTTTCCCGGTAATTTTACTCTTGAATAATATTTCCCCAAGGTGAAAAATCCTCCTTTACAGGAAAATTTTCCTTGGAGAAATCCGTCTTCAATGCCATTCCCCATCATTCCTAGTGTAACATTTTTACTGTTTTTATTCAATAGATTTAAAGTCTATAAAAACATTCATTAAAACCTATAACTATTTCTAGCCATTGGGTTTTAGCAATTGGAACTGTAACATATTTGCAGCTTTATAAGATTATTATTCTTGTTTCTATCTATCTTTAGTTGCATTGATCATTTGTACATTTGAATGACATTAACTTACACTCAAATTAGGATTAAAAATAATATGCAGTAATTTATAATTAAAGAATATGGGAGGATAAGCCGTGTAAAATGCCTATACAAGGACGGTTAAGATACTATAAAATCAAAATATCAACAAAACTGATAATTTTAAAAAAAATCAGTCAAAACAATGTAAATTTAACATAACATCGATTTGTAACCTTTAAATATTTTCAATACTGGGAATATGTTGATTTAAACTAGCGTATGCGTCAAGAATGAGGTCGATTACTTTCAAAAGTAATCGATTAAATTACAATTACTTTGGATTTTAAAAGTAATTGATTACAAACTGATTACATTCAATTTTAGTTTATATTTCCTTCTTGTAATCATGATTACTTGTGACTACTTTAGATTTCATTACCTGTATTTGTTTTTTCCCTGTTTTTTTCTTAGTTTAGATGTTTAATGTTTAGGAAAGAAACAATGAATTTTTGACACGAGTATTAATTCTGATATAAAATTATCAATTTTTACAAGCTTTTTATTACACTTAATTATAGACATTTTGATGAAGTTTTTGTATGTGTTTGTACAGTGACGTTTTTTCTAACCATCTTTTTGAGTTGCGTAAATATCTCTGAGTTTGTTCTTAAAAAAAAAAGAACATTAATTTATCCATCAAATAAGACACAATTTTTAATTATATACATTAAACAGAAAACCATTTGCATATAATTGATTGTGTTGACATGTGTTGAACTTAGTCTGCAAATTGGTATATGTTTTTACTACAATTAACACAATGGTTGAATGGGCATGCTTTGATATATCACTGTTGTTATAACGGTACCCAAGCTGACTTTAAACACAACTGTATTATCTTAGTTGCTAAAACACATATTTCATACCTATTCCTTACTGAAACCATATCTTATTTACCTAATATCTCTAATAAATTATGATTTCAAGCATTTTAATTTTACTATTGTAATCATAAACGTAATCAAAAATTAATCATGATTACAGGTCATTTTTTTTTAAGAGTAATCGATTAAATTACGAGTTTTTGTAATCAGAAAAATGGATGATTACTAATTACTCATGATTACTCAGCAACCTGTAATCGATTTCAGCTGATTACAGTTACCGATTACGATTACCCCATCCCTGGTATGCGTATGAAAACCTCCATATAGTGTCATGTTTTAGAACTTCAATGCCTTTTTTTTTATAGAGTGGGTCTGTGCTCCATATTTTTGTCATTTTCTAAACAAGGTCTAATGGGAAAGAAACCAATTTCAATCAACAAAAAACGTGGAGAGATGACCCACTATATATACATTAAAAATATCATTTTGTATCCTAAAAATTGAACTTTTTAGAAAAATAATAAAAGTCCGTAAATTCGTTGCCAAAGTCGCATGTAGCTTTTAAATAACGTACTTTGTTGTGACAGAAATAGCGTAATGGTCAGAGTACCAGACACTAGAAAAAAAAACCTTTAAAAACTAGGCTTTTTAGCTTGTGGGTTCGATACCACCAAAACTTATGGCAATAATTTTTTTCTTGTCGATGTTAAAATATTCAAAGCTGAATATAGTCAGAAATTTTGCTTTTCCTTTCGCTATTTTATCCCCCCCCCCCCCCCATCTTCTTTAGGAACTTGCTTACTAGTCATTAAGTCGTCTCAAAAATCGTATGACTAGTGAGTGAAAACCGTAAAGATTTTTAAAAGAAATATGAAAAAACATACCTCTCTGCGTCTCACTTCCCATTTGCCCTTCGGAACACTTATTTTGGTTTTGACCTTTCCTATAACCTGCTTCCATGCTCATGCATATGTTGAAATGCAGATATCACAAAAAAAAACATAGCTCTCTGCGTCTCACATCCCATTTGCCCTTCGGAGCACTTATTTTGGTTTTGACCTTTCCTAACCTGCTTCCATGTTCATGCATATGTTGAAATGGGTTCCAGCACAGTTAGCCCAACAAGACACTCTATGCTAACTTGCGGGGTTCCAGCACAGTTAGCCCAACAACACACTCTATGCTAACGTGCGGGGTTCCAGCATAGCTAGCCCAACCGTACACTTACAGATCTTAAACTCTTCTGTTACATTTTGTTTGACTGCGAAATTGAAGTTATATACCCCCCCCCCCCCCCCCCCCATATTTTCATTTTCAAGATTTGGGAAGTTTGGAAGTTTGGATACCTCTAACGATACTAATTGAATTTAGCAAGTGAGAGTACTGGTAAACTGTTCGGGGTTTATTTTTGTAGCAACAATTCATTTTGCGTGTGTTTAATTATGTTTCTCGTTCGTAGCAGATCTCTGCCTAAAATTCTTGTCCGGAGAATATCCTCCTCCCCTTAGTCAATGTGGCTATGCTTAGCTTAAGTTTCTAGATCAAAGGTCAAAGTTGAGACATATCTCTATGTCGGGAGCATATATTTGGTCTCCTCCGCCCAATTTTGCTTAATATAATTAGCACAGAGAGTGATCATGGCCTTATGGCGTGCTTTGAATTTGATTTGAAATTTCTGCAGGTCATGACACATTTTTGGTTGAAATTATACCCCCCCCCCCCCTTTACCCTAAAAGAAAAATGATATCGTTCATTATTTTTTAATAAAAGATACTACATAAATGGAGTTCTTAAAACTATGTTTTATGAATGTTCTTGAAGGAAAAAAAAAGTTGTAGTTTTTCATCGAGCTACATAAGTTATATAAACGTTTTGCAAATTATATAATTTAATTCTAACGCACATTTAAAAGTATTGAATTTAATTTCCAATATATTTTTTTTACATTTCAATCCGGACTGTTATATAAACGCCCCAGTTTGAAATATCCATTATCACGTGACGTTGCAAGCTTTTCAGTATGCACGTATACATTTATAAAAAGTAAAGCATATGACATGATATAGATTGCATTCTTGTGATGTTATTCTAATAATATTACCGGTGTCGCATGACTTTTGAATCAGGAGAAAATTCAATTGATTTTTTGGCCAAAAAGAAAAAAAAAAGAGAAAGAAAAAAAAAGAGAGAAAACTATTAATAAAACAACATTAAAAGATAGAGAACCGATCTACGATCTGTGGCATCAATGCGCATGTCAACATTTGTTGGAATTGTTTTCCTTGTACAAAACTGCAACATTCCGATGCACATTTGTGCAGCTACATGTATTGAAATGCATTTCAGGACACATAACACTGTTTCATAATAATAGATGAAGTATTCAATTACTTTTCAAAGAAATGTTGATTGTTGTGGAAAATATGAGACATAAGAGATTAATCTCTTCCCCATTCACTACCTGAATGCACCAAGGATGAGCCTGGTAAGTTCTTCAGTGTTTCACGTCTTCTAGTTACACAAACCAATTCATGATCATTTCTTTGACATTTTTTAAGGAATAAAGACTCATTCTTTGAGTATTATGAGGTGATAATTTTGGTCGGGTCGTGATCAAATCCAATAAAGCCCGAAGGGCTTTATGATAGATTAGATCATGCCCCGACCAAAATTTCCTTAATAAGTCCTTAATAAGTCCTTATTACTTATATTTATATAATTTTCAACAGCTGTACGATTAAAATTAGAATATTAAGTATGCAAACCCCGCTTGCGCCCCCAGCAATACGTCATTTGAATTTATTGGACTGTATAGTACATTACAAAATCGGTTCGTAGTGTTCTTCCAGACAAAGAGAATGGAAAATGAAAATATAAGATAATAAACACGGGTGAATAACTGATACATATTATTCAAATGAAATAAAATACAAATGCATTTTGTTAACCTACTTAATGAGTACAAAATATATAACTATGTATCAATGACTTTTATATAATGCATGTACATATATCGTTTGCGATTGAACACCCTTGTCTGAATTGTTCAACACTTCATTAACATACAGAAAAAAGCGTACCATAATAGGATTAAAATACATAACACATAACGTTAAACGGGTTAAAACTCAAGCAAACAATACTCTTTCTTTCTTGAAAAGCATCACTCGTTCCATCAATCTATCTTTATCTCGCTTGTACTTAATGTAAACATTCTCCTCAAGTTCATAGTTTCTAATCCACCCATCTTCTACACAAACCCTTGACAGATTAAGCTAGTAAAACTTGGAAGGTGGCACTCTCGTCAAACGAATTGTATTACAAAGAACACATATTGGGAACTGCTAGATACATGTACATGTAAGTAGCGCTAGCATCAGCCCGGATTTTACTAGCTAACTTTGTAAAGGGTTTGTGAGAAGGGGAGCAGATTAGAAAATATTACTTTTGAAGAAGTATGATAGTCACATTCTCAGATTCAACTGGTCAAATACTCATAATCTATATAGACGTGGATTGGCCATCGCCTGTCTCAAACAAAATACTTGGATCTGCCTCCACCGCCTGTTGATAACTGTTTACAGGAGGTTTACACTGTAAATTCTCACTCTTCATTCCGGTCACTCGAACACCACTATTTGGATTGTTGTAAATGTTTGGCTCTATCCTGACAGAGTCACGTGATCCCATTGCTGGGTCTTCTGGGAAATAATTGTAGGGCAACAAGAAGAAGCTGAGGTCCATTCCTGGAGTGTGGGTGACAGGGAGATCCTCTGTGTGGGGAATGTGTTGGACACCCATACTCACCCAGGCAACCAAATCCTACAAAGGTAGTAACTGTTATGTAATGATTTCAAATATAAAAATTAATGTGAATTTAGAGCATATTAAATTATGCCCTTTAATATACAGTTGGTTTTTAAAAAAATCTTTTCCAGTACAATAAGTTGAGTAATGTAAAAGGTTTTAGACCTGTCCTTCACTCTTGGTAGTCAGTCTTGTTTTAGCAGAAGATTGTCCATTGTCAGTCTTATTACTCATATTAAACACCTTAATGGTTCAGTTCAACTGTACGATGGGTGCACAATGCGTGATATCACAGTGAAGCGCAGTGGCGATACAGATGTCAGACAATAAAATAGGTGATGAAATCAGTAATGAAAATTCCATGAAAAGAAGATAAAGAATTGAATGTATAATTCACATGATGTTTTAGGAATTGTTGATTAACCTCCTCTGTGCTTTGATCATGTCATTAAAAGTCATCCAGAATCATTTACTCTTGAACGTGTATAGTTACTATAGATTCCTAATTAAACGCGAGGAACCAATATCCATGTAAAATTGCGAGAAGCACATCTCGCGGATTTTTAAATCTCAACGCTTTTATTTTTCGGACAAATGTTAACTAAATGAAACTATGATATAAAAATTCGGCGTTTGCGAATTTATATTCTCGCGATTTGATGTAAAACGGTTAAAACGCGGAATTAGGTGCTCGCGTAAAATAAGAAATCTACAGTATACAGACAAGGGTTTTTTTTAAACATCGATATATGTCTCATGATTGCCGTTACTCTCTAAAAGTGTTAACGATTGGACAGAGACATGCATTGAGAAATTTTGGACAATTTGACAATTGTAGTCAGAAATTTGCATTAAAGAGTGCAAATTAATAAACATCAAATTACATGTAGTTTAGACAAAATTCAATATTTCTGACAGGCAAGCAGCCCAATTCTTGAAGCTTGCGTGACCACAAAGCGGAAACTTATTTGTTATTGCATTAAAATAATTCTAGTTTTATCTACTTTTGACCATCTATATCTTGAATTTATGAAATATATCACAAATGAAATATTGTGAAAACCTTGAACAAATCTTTTTTTTTTTTTTGTTTTGTTATTTTTGCGTCATAGTACAAAATTTAATGTACATAAAATATGCATGAATACTGGGTTGTTGACTCATTTCTTTTGAAAACCACTTCAAAAATTGTCAATCTATTTAGCATCAGAGTTGAAAAATGTAATAACATTCTGTTTTGGGACAAATATGAGCGATATTTCCATTGGACAATAATATCATCGCTGCCGAAATCTTGACTGGTAGTTCGAACACCACAAAGTCTTCTTTTGTAGCAAACTAAGTCATTGCGAAGTGCATGTATTAATGCTTAGTTAATTGAATGATTCATGAAAGAAAAGCAAATCGATGGATTTTATGCACAATTTTAGAAGGAATATTAAATAGGTGTAAAGAACTCACTGGGTATATCATAGTAGTAGAGATAAAGCTGACAATCTTAGAAAAACTTGATCATTGTATATAGAAGCTCGAACCTTTTACGTTCACACTAGAGGGGTCACTCTACGGTGACCCGTATGTGACGTTGCTGGACTTACATTATGATTCAATGTGGAGGAGAGATTTTATAAGTCTTATTTCAATAAGATTGCAGAATTTCCTGACTGATTTGCAGAATAATAGGAAATTATGATACATTAAATTTTTGGATACATGCCGGCGCCTCATTTGAATCTCCGACCCTCTTGCTCTCACATACCTCACCCACCTACCCACCCACCCCCGACAGAATTTCATTTGTAAAATTTTCATTTGTACTATGTAATACTCTTTGTATTTTTCTATGAATTATAATCTTTGTTAATTGTAGCTTGCTGTATTTGATGCTTGTATTGCTATTCGTAATGTGAAGCATTGTGCAAGTGCGGGGTAAGTTGGATTGTTCGTCTTTTCTTTCATTTCACAAAACTTACCTCATCAACAATAGACTCATTATTACTGATGAATTTTTCGAAGTTAACAACAGGTGACAATGCATCTAATCCACTATAAATAGTGCCACTTGTCCTTTCGTCTTCCTTACGCTTAGTGACCGCCATCTGATATCGCATCCAGGCCATGGCCGGTTCGTTACCAACATTTTCAGGCAACAATTGCTTGCTCATTCCTCGATTTAGGAGTCTATATGATTTAGGAACCCCGAACTTGTTACTTTTCAGATTGCTATAAAACAAATGATACTTAGGAGTATTGAAGTTGAACTTGTAAGCGGCTTCCTTTTCAAACTTCTTTTCAGAAACCGCAAACTGGCCCTGAATAATTTTTGCGTTTGGATCTGGATGAAATCGGTTAGGAGAGCCTTTAGTAGAGATATCCAATGTTCTGTAACGGTTCTGTGTCCCTTCAATGTCCAGGTCCACCTTGTAGCTAAACATGTGGTGGTGGAGGTTCCCGTTGATATTGTCGCTGACTTGTACGCCAAACTCTTTGGCGTTTGCAGTGAAAGGGGTAGCAAGAATGTAGCCCGTGGACACTACTTTAACTTCAATGGCTCCGGTTTGATAAAATATGACGTCCAGGAGATAACTGTAATTAACCACAGAAAGAATCGACCTGAGGACTAATACGTAATTTGGAACGCCCTCATACATTGTTCCATGAAAAGAAGAAAATGAATGATGTGTTCGAAGAGGCATTCCTGTGTTTAACTCGAACACACAGAATGCGTTTTTATAGGTAATTGGTTTATCAGAGCTTTCCATGACATGGGAAACATCCTTGAATGTTGCATGTGAGGGGCAGTCTACTCCAGGAACTAAACCCTTATCCTGTGGACCAATCAGAGCGGTCGAATCGAAATAGTTTGAAAACATCTGTGTAGGTTTATGACCAGAATAAAAGACGCTCACTTCTTGTAAAGCAAGTTCATACACAATTCTATCGTTCTGAAAACGAATGTCGTAGAGTTGTGGACCTCGAGTACTGGACATCCTGAAATCAAAGTCCCAGTTCATGTATTTCACGTGCTGATGTTTGACGCTGTATCGTTTGCCATCAGGTTCAATTATAGTTGGTGGACGTTGATTTGACTCGGGAAACTCTGTGCCTCGTCTGTTCAGGGTTGAAAATAATGTTTCAGACATGACGGGGAATAACAAATGTTTCTTTTGCAGTTTTCCATCATCATATTGATTCACCAAAGATTCAAGGGTGTCAAATGTGCGGTCGTTGTACCAAATCTTCTCAATAGAATAATTCGGATCATCCATGTCAACTAAGACGGCAAAGTCGACTGGGTGTAAAATATAAAAGTCAACAAACTGAGACATCCAGAACCAGTAAAGTCGCCTTTTACGGCCACTGATTGCAGATGACATAGGTGAGATGTACTTGTAAATTAGACATGTGCTTTCGCAGTTCGTAAGTGTTCCACCGAAACTCTCGAGCAGAAGCTGGCGAGCCTTTTTATCTGTCTCCTTTGTGATTCTTTCCAAAGCTCCACCATAATCGGGGCCGGTAACTGGCCGATATTGAAAATTGATATTGTCCTTCCATATGGTATAATGAGTTGGGTTAGGTAGTGGAGTCACCACTATTTCCATAATCTTTTGAGTTTGCAAATCGCCACGGAAAATGATGACCCTGGCTTGTCTTGGTGGTTTTTGCCCAGCACCATTGGCAAGATAAGAAATGGCATCTGCTTTGTTGGGAAGATGGAGCTCTGCTGTGAAGATGTAGGACGATTTCACTTTGATCTTTTCGGGTTTCGTTAAATTAAGGTCCTTTTGTTTGTACAAAAATTCCATTAATTCTTTAATTTCCTTTGATGTTAAATCGTGGAACATTGACGGATTGTTGGGTTCCGACAGGTCCACACTTTGTCCAGATGAACAGGGTGGAATCTTCTCCATTTTCTTTACCACGGCCACTACTATCACAATAATGAATAAAAGGAGTATTATAATCCCCGCGGCGAACATCAAAATACGGAAACGTCCGATTGTTCTGCGGTGTTTCTCGGATTTTTCCTCATTGTGGATGTCTGGTTTATCATTGCTCTTGGTGTCAAATGGAATCTTTTCATGGTCGCCATCCATGTCTGAGTCCGAATACCTGTAAAAAAAAATTAGCAAAGTTTATGTTGTAAAACATAAAACGTGTTTTTTTAATAAAAAACCCATTATTTCTATTTTGAAAAAATCGACAGATGTTCAGCTTAAATCATACTCTCTCGCGTTCAAGAAAGTGTCATATTTTAGAATAATCATTTAAACTGATCCGATGGTTCAAGATTTTTGCAAATGATATAATAAACTAATAATTATTCACTTGGCCTTGTTTGAGATCAACATATTTGGACCCCGATATTATACCCAGCCTTACGCTAATTAAACAAGGCTTTTCCCTTAATTTTAGCAGCCCTAGTAAATGGCATACTTGTTTCTTTGTCAACTAAATTGGTATGGACTCAAAGTTTTGGCTTGGTCTCAAATATGACATCGTATTTTGAGATTACAAAATATTGTCATAAAACATAAATTACAAATATTAGTTGTAATTACATGTATATTATTAAAGGATATATGCAATGCGATGAAAGCGACGATAGAAATATCTAATTTGTGCATGCTCCGAAAATGTCACCAAAATCGACCGAGTATTTTACCAACTACTACCAAACAATTTCATGAAAAGTTGCTGTTAACAACAAACACTGAAAATTATCTTTTTTTAAATGATAGAAATAGAATCAAAGTATAACACTCAAAAGAATAAATTTACCCAAATACAACAAAAAGGAAAAGATGCTGAATCATAAACTGCATTAAGAAAGCTGAATATAAAATTTTAAAATCAAAGATTTCTAAACTTATCTATAACAATCTTATTGGACTGTCCGAGCTGGGTTTTCCGCAGGTTATGTTATCTCGGAACTCCGAGAGTTTATATTGGGATATCATGTACAGTTAATTAACCAGCTTACATTTACAACTTGTTGGAGTTTTTATTCAGCGTATACTTAATGAGCAAGGTTAACGAGTTGAGCTTTCCCCTTATTTCAATCCCCATATGGATTTTAAGAACTTTTACTTTACATTACAATTTACAGTTTATAATGCAAATTATATACAAGAAACGTTTGTGAAAGTTGGGAAGTATTTTAGTAGAAAGCCGAGTGGCATCCTACCAGGCTTGGGGTAATGCTAAATGTAATATTTACATTCAGTTATATTTCCCCTTATGTTTGCATTGGAAATCTGCGACGTTCAATTTTCTATGAATACACTTTCATAATTCATGCGCCATGTTCACAAATATAAACGTATGCACGTGTTTTGAGTATATTTATTTTTGTAAGATTAAATGAAACGTTCAATCTTACATAACCAATTTGATATGTCCTTTTGAAAAATAATCATTAAATTATATCTACTCCTTCACAAAAAAGATTTTTCTATACAAAGTTTCTGGCTCTATATTTTTAGCGAACTAAATAAGATGTTAATATGGCTGTTCCATGTATGTTTCATATCCCTGACTGAGAGCGTATATCATGGCTTTACAGCAACAATACACATATATTTCATACAAATAAACATCAGTTTGAATATAAATATAAGCATTGAATGCTTATTTTTGGATGTCGTCGGTCCTGTAACACTCCAAGCGGTGCAGACAAATTGAATACCGCGCGTTAGCGCGGTATGATGATTTGTCTGCACCACTTGGTAATGGTAAATGGTAACGCATTGCATGTTTTCAAAGTAAAGCTAGTAATGTGTAATGCCACAGATTTAGCATTACAAGTAAGGGTAATATAATGCATGAAAATCTAGTGTAATGCCGTCATAACAAGGCAATACTTTTCAATACCATGCTTATTTATGCTTATTTATTTTTAAAATTGTGATGAATTGAAGAACTGAAATTGTACTTGATTAAAAATTATTTTAAAGAAGAAAGAAATAACTCTTGAGATAAAAATATTTTAGGTGTATTATTAAAAATAAAATAGAATAAACAGATTCCAATGAAATTTCACAAGTAAAAATCAATGCCCCCCCCCCCCCCCCCCCCCGGAAAATATAAACGTTCCATTTCCAATACCTTATATTTTGATAAAATAAAGCAACACCAATATTTACTTTATCGAGCCAATCTTAGTATCAAGAAATCACGCATGGTCTGTTTTGACGTCATAGAAACAACCCCATCCCCACCCCCACCCCCACACAAAAAGACTGTTGGCCGTGTACAAAAAAAGTCCATCCCATATGTAAAAAGTCCGAAACAACAGCGATCTATTTTGTATAACTCTTTGAAAAAAATTGCGAGGTGTTTATTGTAGCTATTTAAAATATCAGAACAAATGAGAACATCTGCAGGATGATTGCAAAAAGTCAGAAGTTCAAAATAAGTAGGTCGACACATTTTTTTTTTCTTAACAGCTGCACGATGCAATAGGCATGTGCATTGGTAAACCAGGATCACAGCTAAAGTAAACGGGTCTTAATACTTATTGCTTGTTCGGTCATTGTTTTAAAGAAATATATGATCGTAAACGTTATAAAGAGAAATGTGTACATCAGATTCATGCATACATTTACAAAATTTAATACGTTTTTGTTGATTTCATTCGTTACTTCGTTTGAAGCGACCATAAATATGTCCAACTCAAGAACAAGATAAATTAAGTAAATTTACTCTGCACTTTGAGCGCTATTAAGATAAAAACCAAACAAATTCTCATTTACTCGCCCAGTTAAACAAAACTTTACCCTTGATGGCTGTCAGCTTGAACGTGAAAAAGATCACGTTTTAAAAAATGTACGGAATAAAAAAAATACTATGGCATTTCAATTCAGCTGAAGACTACGGTTTTGGTATTTATCTTTGTGGTGCAAACATATATTACTTCCATTATCCGCTTATCCCTGGAAAATGATATGAAATGAAAACTTGGCTGAACCTTACCTTTGCTCGACAACACAATCCTTCGTAAGATTATACTTATGTAATGCGCATGATCACAAATATAGTATACACTACGGCCGGCTAGTGATTCAATGGGTAAATAAAGTGTGTGATAAACTCTGTGTTTGCTCGTATCTCTCAAATATTGAAGCAGATCTCGTTCGCCGCAATAAAATCGATGATAACGGGTTAATCGTGGAGGGTATATCCTAAAATTGGGGTAACGGTCCCGTGTAGCAAATATCTAGGTAAAAAAAAACCCAATTTACTCACAACTTCCAAGTCCTCTTCTATTGTAAACACGGTATGGTTACACATTAAGGCGAAGCCCTCACCTGTTATTGGACCTGTACACACCGACACTTTTTTGCCGAGGGATTTGCCCTCTCAAGACCTCTCATTAATTTTCGCTTGTTTGACATGTTTAAAGCAGAAGTGTTAAATCAAAGCGGCACTTATGTAGAACATTGTTAACATTAGTATCTTTTCTTCAAAAAAGTATATAATTATTATTTAATTATTAATATTAAGAATTATTCTCTTTATAAATATTTGATATATATATAATATATCATGCGGGGAAATATTTTTTCATAATAAAAATATTTTAAAAATACTAAATATTAATCTAGATATAAAAAAAAAAATCAAAATTTCTTAAAACGGCGGCTCTTAATTAATCCCGTTAATTGTAACACAACATTCCCGGACAATGTCTGACGAATAAAACTGCAAATTATTTTTTCTATATTGTTTAAAAACTCTCCAAAAGCGTTTTAAATTTACACAAGTACGGTATCTGAAGTCGACAAAGATAAGACCCAAGCATAGTCAAGACATTTAAATGAAGCCTTGCCGTCCATTTTTGATTTGGAGCATGTGTTTTAATATTAAAACAAATTGTTGCATCTCTAGATCAAATGGACGATGCTTAAGAAACAAATCAATTATTAAGCTACTACGACATGAATTTAGTCTGAATATGATGACATCGCCCTGACACTTATTTAACCCCATGGAAAAAAGTTTCCTTCTTACGAAAATCCAATTTGAGAGAAAAACTTCTTTAATGGGACTTCGATATTTGAGAGCCTTCCATGCATGTTCAAAATGTAGATTCCAAATGAAAAGTATCATCGTAAACAAACAACGTTTACCATTGACAAGGATAGGAAATGTGCTCGGATGATGCCATGTTGTTAATTAATAGTAAATGGTGGTGAACAGGGATAAGGTATAAATGTTAACGGAAGTTGAGTAGGGTTTAAAAGCCTTTTATGTTACCTCTCACGGCTTCTTCTCCTCATCGTATTTTACTTCTTTTTTTTTTTAGAACGTTCACCTCACCAATGACATACGGAAGCCCATTTCGCACCTGTCTAAACCTTTTCTAGTGAATTTCCGGACTATTAAAAATGAATTTGAAAAACTACTGGTTCAATTTTTGTTTATTAATCAAACTTGACAAACTTTTGGTAAGTAAAGGGAATGCATTTGGTGATCGTTGTAACCCATGAACCCTTTGTTCTCAATTCTTTACATTATTACTAGATAAATTCGTCGTTACTATAATATAACTGATTACGTGATTCCATTATTATGGACAGATCTGTTTTGCTAATGTCCATGTCACATACGAGGACTGTTCATAAATTATTGAGACATTTACTCCTATTTCCTTGGGGGAAAAGATAAACCCTTGAAATTTCACCAAAACGTACACAAGGATAGGGTTTATCAATGTGAAAAGTTTCTTGTCTATGGCATGATTAGATCATTCCTGGTATGGTACCAACTTGCCTTCCTACAATGACCCGGAGCAACCACTAACTTATCGCAACGTCATTTTAACGCTTCTCATTGCTCCTATGTTGTAAACACCTACAAATTAACGGAATTTAAAATTTATTCTTCGTTTCTCATCTTTTGTTTGCATTTCAAGATGTCAACATTTGCATATTCTCTCCATTCTTAATTTTTGTGAAAAAAAACTCGAGTTTTTTCTAACCGAATGTCAAATTATTGTGAAATGTTTCGTACAGTCATTCTGTGTACATATTTTAGAACTGTTGAAATCAGTAAGTGTGTAAAAAGTACTTGATATTTAGTCCCTTTGTCTTAATCCTAGTTAAACAATCAGTGAAAAAAATGCGATAAACTGAAGCTTTTATCCCTTGCCATCGTATAGTTTTTGTATAGTTTTTGTTTAATTTGATGTATTTTCGCTGCGCCGCCTTGACGTCAAAATTCAATATACCGTCGTTGTAAGATTTCTATTTATATAATAGTTAGCTATTTAGGCATAGTACATGCACAACACAACACTATTGTTATTATCATGCCGACTGTTGTATATACAGACGTGCTTTGCTAATAAGTAGCTGTGACGTTTTAGTGTTGTCTATTATAGTCCCTAAAATAATCACCGGAAAAGCAAGCGTTTGTTCTTTCAAATCAATCAATTGATTTGATTGATTATTTAATCAAAAAATTGCTGTACAATAAAAAAAAAATCAACAAACGTTTATGTTCTTTTCAAGAAATGAGACACGGCTGACTTTACCGAGAAAACTCGAGTTGTTTAGCAGACGAAATCTCATTGAATTTTTTACTTGTACATTTCTTTATCAAGCGTCCTTTGAAAAAGCGTTTTCATGATGCTTATGTACAATTTCTTTGAAAAATGTTCAATCAATTTGTTTAAAAGTTTATCAGAAACTTTAACTTTAAAATTACCGTAAATAATGAGGTGTTTTTGGAAAGATTAATAATTTTAATTGTTTGAATGTCAATCGTATGTATCTACGTTTTATATATATAAAAACCACGGTTAAAATCATCGGCTGACGTAGCGTAACGGTAACGTGTTGGGCTTTTAGACGTAATGATTTTAAGGTCGAGAGTTCGGAAGCCGCTGTTGGCGCTCTCTTTCGGCATAGTATGCTTACGCTATATAAACCCTTTGTATACTATGCGAAAATAGATGAGTATTGAATATATAGCGACAAACTGACAGGAGGCATAATAATGCTTGGTTAATATATCTGTACCTTGGACTAGGCTTGCTGAACCCTCTTCATGTATTGGACCCGAGCCCAAATGTAGCTTATACTTCAAGACATTAATGTTTATTCAACAATATTTACATTTTCCAGTGTCTTTGTCTGTGATAACACTACGAATACACTACGAATCGATTTTGTACTATACAGCCCAATAACTTCAAATGTCGTATTGTTGGGGGCGCAAGCGGGTTTGCATAATTAATATCATAATATTTAATCGTACAACTTCTGAAAATTATATAAATATAAGTAATAAGGAATCATTCTTTGAATATTAGGAGGTGATGATTTCGGTCGGGGCGTGATCAAATCTATCATAAAGCCCTTCGGGCTTTATTGGATTTGATCACGCCCCGACCGAAATTATCACCTCATAATACTCAAAGAATGATTCCTTATTCCTTAATTCAACTCGAACAGTAGTGAAACTTGATCAAAAATTAGTCAAAATAAACACCAAAATGAACATATATAATTTGATTTCTTTTATCATAAACTGTAAGTTTACAGACACTTAGAAAGAAGATGTTTTAAGTTTGTTATTCTCCGAGTTTGTGCCTGCGCCGGGTACCCCGACCACCGATATGTTTATCTACCGTTGTAAACAAAAAATTAAATATTTTTGAAATTTTACTTTGTTTAATTATTTGTTGGGGTTTCTTCAATGTTTTTGTCAATTTTCATCCTAATTCGTCACTTAGAAAGGGGAATATTCTTGTTGTCTCAATAATTTCCGAACAAACCTCGTAATTTAAATTTTTGCAGGTGATGTTAAAAATTACAATGAAATTTTACTTTTTTTCCTATGTGAAAGAGGAGGAAGAGGGTTTTTTTTGTTTTTGTTTTTTAAGAAAATCCGTATATACGTGCATGTACATGTATATAAATTTTGAAATCTTTATCTCAAGATTATTCATTTAAAACATTTTTTATGATAATGATTATGGATTACCGTAAAACAAAGACTATGTGTGGTATTATGCATTTTTCGACCCCAAAATTAAAGTTTTTGAACAGCTTCAAAAAATAAAGTAGAAGATAATTGAAATCATATCAGAAATGTTATCACCACAGTAACGTCATAATGTAGAAATGACGTCATGAAGATTGTCTTATTTTGATTTGTAGCAAAATATGGGTGTTTTCCGAAGGTTTTTCGACTGGGAAACATCGAGCGCAGGCTTGCTCAAGTACCATTTTTTAGTATGATGTGTTTAATTATACGAAGAAAAACATATGTTAAAATTGTACTTGAGCAGACCTGCGCTCTATACTTCCGAATGCAAAATATAAAGAAAAAATGACATTTAGATGGCGTCATAAATAAACAGCAAATGAGCAATGATGACTAAAATCAAGATTAAAGTGGTAGTCATCCTCTGCACAATGATTCATGAAGATTTGATTTTCATACGACACTATTTAGAAATTGGTTAGAATTGAGGGCAGATATTTAACCATACCAAATAGTCCTTTTAAAGAATTTTCAAAATGAATTTTTATCCTACAATCTAAATGAGTATCCGTAAAGATTCTAACGTGACACAGGTGGACATATATGTGGGTCATGATTTGCAAAACAAATTATTATTTCATGTATCTTGTTTCAAATCGACGGAACTTCTTGAAACAGGCTGTCATTCCTCCACAACGAATTGTTAAAAATATATTTTTTAGAATGATATGTGATTTAAACCAATTTCGTGTCCTCAAGTTAAATGTGAACATCAGCCATCTATTAATGTGCAAGATTTATCTTTAATTCTTTAACAAAGCCCCGGTGTTTATTTATTGTTCATCATCATCCTTATCCTCGTCATCATCATCATCATCATCATCATCGTATCGTCGTCATCATCATCATCATCATCATCTCGTCATCGTCATATCGTCACCGTCATCATCATCATTCATTATCATCATAATCGTCAATGAATAATAGTGACTTTATTTAAATCTATATCAAAAACTATTTTTGGTCTAAGACTAAGTCTTCAATGTATTTATATATTCTTTCAATCTGGTTGCAATATCAACCCGAATTTCCCCATAAGGCTACATATCTGCAGTTATTCACAATCGTAAATATTTTCGTTTTCTGTTACAGGCACTAGCATCGTTTTCGAAAGTGGGGGTTGGGGCCAAACTTATCCGAAATCTTGTTAATTTAATTAATTAAGGATGCCCGACACCCCGTGACTTTTACTTTTTATGACAGTATGTCACAACATGGCGATTTTGAACGCATTGTGAAACAGTTTATATCGCCGAAATTTGGTGTATATGCGGCGCAGTGGGTGTAGCTTAGGTCTACCGACCCGCAGGTTCCGAGTTCGAATATTGCAGGAACTTTTATTTTTCATGAATAGCGGTAAAATTTAAAAAGTTGATTTTTCCCCCAAAATTGATTTTTTTTTCCCCTGTCATTTTCAATTCGAACACATGCAGAAACCCATATCTTTAAGTAATTTAGATGAATGGGCTTGTATGCAGAACTTCTCCCTGATGTGTGAAGGGCCTTTAAGCAAAAAAAAAAAAAAAAAAAAGCAAAAAACAAACTTTTGCTCATCATCTTCAAAATCCTAATCCGTGGCAACTCCTCCAAATTAGATTTTCTATATGTAAAAGAGAAATGTTTGTTGCGAGAAAAAGTGGGGGCACCCCCCCCCCCCCATCCCCCCCCCCCTTGATGTTACGTGCCTGTGTTATCTAGTGAAGTATCTGAACGGAGCAGAAAAGATAAAGGTGGTCAACACGGCTTGTATGGATCTAAATACTTTTAAAGTCGTTTGCGGCATTATTTCTCCCGATGAAACTTTGACCAATATCTTGATGGGTCTTAATTTAACATAGATTTATTTTATTTATGAATACTTTAAGCTTTCCTATTGTTAAAACTGTAGAAAGCACCGATCGATTGTCGGTGTATTATACGTAAAATTGTATCATGCACCTGCAAGGTGTATCAGTACATGTCATATTATATTTAGAGCACAGTTCTATTATATTTATTGTTGCTTAGAACTCTTGTGGATTTCGGCAAATAAGCAGTACAATACAATACTACATGTAAATAGATATCGCCAAAACACAAATTAATTTGGGAAGAAAGGTCATGAAAATATCGTACCTTTCATTTAATTGTTATATTTTATTTCAATGATTGTGTACCTGAAGCATGAATGTAACATATTGTATTTATTGGTTAATACCAGCGTATTATTTAGAACAAGTACATCTTATTCGATAAGGTGCAGTTCGTTTACGGTAACCGTTGTTCTAAATAATGCACTGATTAAATAATGCACAACATTGTCATATGACATCTTTGTCAGCACGGGATGTACCGTACCCATCCCATGCTGCAAATTCATCCTTTTTTACGTTTTCGAAGCGCATGATAATCGTATAATTATATTGGTACTTATATAATAAGCAAAAAGCAAAGTTGTACTTAATGGACACCTCCATATTGTGACGTACTTCATATCGAAATAAACAATAAAATCAAGAATAGTTTTATAATTTTTTTCTTTCACAATTTTTTTTAGCTAACAGCGTAGCGCAATGGGGTTGAGGGTTAACTATTGCAAGAGGAATTGAGTTCAAATCCCGCTGGGGCTTTAATAATTTTTACCTTTCCGAATTTTTTTAAAACGTATTTTTTGTCAAATAACATAAAATTTAAAAATTCTAAACCGGTGAAAGTATTTTGATTATAATGTATTTTTATGCAGTGTCACATACCAAACATGTTAAAGATATCGGGCGATACCGTTCAAGTCATATCCGGTTCAACTCCCATTCCATCTCCATTTTTTAAAAATCAAATTCGCTGCACCAATACAAATTATTTACAGTATATACATATATACATAACACATTGTACTTATAAAAATAAATGTTTGTTAATTTATTACATGTATCTCTGTCAATAAGCTCGGGTTCGGGATTTCGATGAAAAGTGAAAGTAGGAATTGCTTCACTGATTGAGCTTGTTGATAAAAATGGAATCAGACGATATTTGCAAGTTGTTTCATAAATATGACTTTGACAATGATATAGAATTTCAGTCTGGACTAGAAAAAATATTCACAACTAGCTCTCTAGAGACGCCAGAGCGTTTTATGCAAGCAAAGATCTTTTATTTTTCAAAGTGAGTAGAATTTTTCATAGATATTTTAATGCACATCATATTTAAGCTCTAACTTTCTTAATTGGACCAGATTGATATATGTATAGAACACACCGTTCGCTGATTCTGTGTAGGTTGCACAGCGCTAATTCATGTTGGGACCAATCTAATATGGAATTCAATAAACGACAGCCAACTGTCAGCTGCCAACTGCTGACTGCTTACTGCCAACTGCTTACTGCCGAAATGCTTTTGCGTATGTTCTAAATATGTTATTTAAGCACTGGCATCGAATATTTATTCATGTAACCCTCAAGATCCTTTGGTTTCAGATCTGGATATGCAGCTGATCAACTAAACTGAAGAATAGCCCGAAATATCTAACATTTTCCCTGCTTTTTTAATGATATTGATATTTTACTTCCTGGCAAGTAAAAAGACAGGAAAACGTCAGATATTTCAGACTAACAGAAGAACTGTGGCTGGAAACAGCTTAGAAGAAATAATTCACAAAGTATATACAACTATGCATCAAATGGCTCCTATATAATATGTCTTCTTGTTCCAACCTGTGGTATCAACACAGGCTGATAGATCTTTTGAACAGGCTTCAATCTACATGAACTGGAAAAAAAATTCTTGATGGGCTTGATGATATTTGTCCTGGGTTACAATACTCTCAACTTTTATTTATAGGAAGTTTAAAAAGAAAATAACAACCACTGACTACAATAAGTGGCTTGAAAATACCCACAATGTGGCTGACAAGAAGGCAATAAAAGGTATGAAGAGTTATTTATTTTTTTATTTAAATTTTATTTCATTTATAGTTTATTTTTTTAACATACAGTATATACACGTATACCAAAGAAGAAAGAGATCATTTCTTCTGATATAATTTTGATTATGATCCATAGTGATATTTTTCTCTTAAAAATCAGAGATGTTGATACATTCCATAAAAAAGTATTCTTTTCCTATTGATGATTTTTCTTTCAGACAAGGAAATTACAGTAGATAGCAATTTCAACACACCTAAACAAACTAATGACCTTAGCATCAATACTTGTGTATCAACAGACCAGACTGACTTCAATATTAGTGAGAACCAAGATGATAACAAGAACAAAGCTACAAATATTCAGGAGTTGTGTGAGGGAATAGAAATCAAAACAGTTTTATCTGACAGACAGGACTGTGAGGGACCTAGTTTTGGTCAAGTGATAGACATGATATCTAACGGTATACCACTGCCGGGATTGACTGATCTAGGGATCAAACCTTTGGAAATGGAACCAACAGTGACAAAAATGGAACGAAAGGCCAAACCTTGGGAGCAAGGATGAAGTCAACATTCATGTGCATTTATTATCTTAATGTTATATTTAAAGAGAATGCAGGGAGAAAATTGTTTCAACGTTTACGGAGAATGCAATGTTGTGTATGTTCTGTGTAAAAAGAATGATTATTGGTCAATATAGCCAAAATGATACTGTACTTAATCCTATGAAACTAATTGGTAAATTAAGACATGGCTGTTGAACCAATAAAGCCAGGTGAAATAGCCAATAGAGTGAAAAGAGGCATGGTAACAATTTTGGTCAAAAATCATTTTTTCAGGTTTTAATGATACAATGCTTTTGTAAAGCATTTCTAATGGTCAATTAAAAATTGAGTGTCAGTTGTTGAGTTTTAAGCGAGATACAGAGCTTACAAGGTATCCGATCCATAATAGCCCCAGATTCAATGAATCTGGATGCATAACAGATATGTATGGGCTTAATACTCAGAATAATTAGACATAATTTTCATGTTTAAGTATCAATATGTAAGTGCGGAATGTGTCCTAATAAATGACCTTTTCCTGTTATGTTCTAATTCACCCGTTCAAACGAACATAAAATATTTATAAACTAAAACTCAAAACACCAATATATAGGAACAGCTCGCCTGCGCGTCTACAACAGACTTTTTTATTACATCATACACACGTACAATCAACACCTCGTTTTTCTTTCATTCAACATTCTACAATATAAAAAATATTGAATTAACATCGATATCACCAATACAACAAAATGAGTGGGTGGGTGGGGGTCTGATAGGCAGCGAATTCTCGAATAACTTCTACTTTAAGCACGTGCCCAGGTAACTTTCGATACGCCTGAGTAACTGAAACGGCCAATCAGAAATTGGATATAAATATAACAACAACATTCAAACACGTGTTACTTGTATCATTTATAAATATATTTATGTTCTAATTTACCCGTTTAAACGAACATAAAATATTTATAAACTATAACTCAAAACACCAATATATAGGAACAGCTCGCCTGTGCGAGTGCAACAGTCCTCAAAAATAAAAAAAGAACGAAAAATATGTACAGCCCGAATTAAATACCAAGATTCTTAGTTTTCGGCAACATAACCGTCTTTTGCAGAATCCGATTTCCAGCGACCATGTTTTTTAAAAAATTCTGTCGCAAACACACTTATTAGCAACTGCGGTAGCACCTCCAGCTCGCAAACTATGTAACCCGAATTTTGATTTTTTTAAAAACCAATTTCTTGGAGAGCTTTCTTAAAAATATCTCTTGCTGTGGAATAAGAAATGCTTTTTTCACCTCTTAAAACATATGAGTTTTTCTTTTTGCAGTAACTGAAGGGTCGAAATAAATACTCTTGGGGTACAAATGTAATTCCGAAATATTTGCGGCCTGGAGATATCTTGTAAGCATTCTAACTGGACAAGAAAATTCATCAGTACGTGCTATAAGAACTGAACTCCCCTCTCTATAACAACCAGTCTTACTTTTTTCTACAAAAAGAGACATGTGATCTTCATTAAAAATAATATCTATCTTCTGATATTAAGCAATTCTGAAATTCTTAAGAAACCAGCAAAACTTAGCAAACACATACAACAAATACGAATGTCTGGTAAATTACATGATTGGTTTCCGTAAACTACACACAATTTTCTTAATATGTCAGGAGTAATCATATTTTTATCAAAAAGCATAGTCCAAAAAGGGCTTGAAGGCCACTTTGGGACAATTAAAGTGCCATGTGCTCAACATGCTTGCATTATCTGATCGTTTTGTATATTAGACTTATAGGAGGAACTAACCAGTTGTTCTCATTTTTCCAGTTTTGAGAAAAAGCGTCAACTCCCTCGGTTTCTGGAAACCAAAACAAAGAATTAAATCTTGGTAACTTTGTGCTATAAACATTAGCAAATCTGTCAACATTATGAGGTCCCCAAAAGGAATCTATAAACTGAAAAACTCATTACTTGTTTGCCAATCTTCATAATCAATGATGTTTGATAAGTAATCTGCCTTCGTAATCAAACTTCTAGGTACCCAAATAATTCTCAGATTAACTGAACACTCAGCGCATTTAGCAAAAATACCAAATGCTAATGATTGTAACTGTGGTTTTGTACTATCTTTCTGCACAATTTGTACACAATTTTGGTTATCTGTGTGCCATAAAATGTTCTTACCAATGAAACTACCTGAAAAAGAGTCTAACGCTAACTGTGTTGCTTTAAGCTCTCTCCATGTAGAACTCATTACCGTTTCACTTTCTGTCCATCTTTTGTGGAAAACATTTTCATTCCATTCAGCAGTATAAGCAGCGGCAGCAACATTACTTGCATCAAAATATACAAGAACATGAGAAAAATAATCTTGGCCCATACGCTTAAGGTTAAGCTTTCGTGGATTTTCTTGCCAAAATAACAATTCCTTTTTAACTGCTTCTGGAAAAGATAATAATAACAAACGACCCCAACATATTCTATTCTCAATGGCTAAGTAAATTTGTCTTGTCATTAAACTAGCAACATTTCCCACAATTGGATACATAGGAATGATCTTGCCTGCTGCTCTGGCCGATTCTCTTGCTGTAAATAAATAGTTTAAGCATCGTATCATATTAATGTGAATAATTCATTTGTTAATTCCCTCGCTTGTGCGGGATATCATCTATTATTATACCTCTACTTATTTTTCACTATATAAGAGTAATTCGATATATTTCGCTGATTCCTTGATGAAAATCGCTGTAAACCGACTGATTCACTGCAAAACAAACTGATTCCCTGCAAAAAGGTGCGTCAGTTCGATGAACTGATACACACCTATTCGGAACACCTAGTAGTTTCTGTTAACCAAAATGAAAAGTTCTGAAATATTCCGAATGAAATCATGAATATTCATAACCATATGATTTAATCCTAGTTGTAACGTCCTTTTTGATTGGCTATAATTATTCATCTTTATCGTATAACATAACTTGCCTATGTCACAGTACGACGCGCGTGCAATTTAATGTTATTTATTTTGATGTTATAACTTGTTGGATTCACGAAGAATTATATTAATCTGAACGTTTTCTGATTGATTGTTTGTATCGGTATAATAAAACAGTTAAATATACAATTGAGGGAGTCAGCAAGATTCCAGTTCCCCTCAAGCAAGCCTATTTAAATAGGCTTGCTTGAGGGAAACTGGAATCTTGCTGACTCCCTCAATAGTATACTTTAATTGTATAGTGAAAATATATTTTTTGCTTAAAAGTGTTTAAAAGCTGCAGTGTTAAAACTATCTTTGATTATGGTAACTTTTTTAATGGTACATGGTGAAAATATGAGTAGAGTAAAGTTAATTGCGATTTTTTGTCTATTTCTTATAATAAACATTTTTGTGAAAAACTGCATATAAAGAGCTTTATCAAGCTATTCTGAATAGCTTAATAAAGCTATATAACGTATTCAAGCTATATGGTCGAAGGTCCTGAAATCAACAAGGTCAAAATTTCGACGGTGTTCATCTTTCGTATACATCTCGTTCGTTCTTGCAGGAACAATAGCAATTTTGTATGCATATGATACTATGGCAGACTAACAATCAACTGGCCCAGTATTTATTAAAATGCACTTCTAACAAGTAAGAAATTAATTTATGAAGTTTCCCCAACAAAAAACAGCAAATTTTGTTAAACCAACTTTACTCTGAATTTAAATTATTGTAATACGAAAATAAAAACCCTATGACAAACCCTATGATGTATCTTCTGCTAGGACTGAAGATTCATTAATAACAAACAAGTAATGCTATGAAGATAAATTTAACTGACAAGACAATTTAGTGCAATCGTCGAATTTAGGACCCAGTATAATGGCTGCACCCGAAATTTTGTAGATGAATTTATACTTTGTATATTGAAGTAACGAAATATAAAGAAGTTAATCATCTTATGTTAAAAAAGCAAGCTATGATTGATATTCATGATGAATGTCTTAGATTTCAAAATTATTGCTCATTGTATTTGTAAAGAAGACCTATAGATTAAGACTGTTGAAATATGGGCACACAAGGATATAGCTAAATCAAGAGATCGTACTGGACCTGACTCTGACTCACACACCTTATTCCGCGCATGTATTTCTTCTCTTATCAAGCTGTTACTCAATTATTTATTTTTTGAAAATAGCATAAAAACTTTTTAATTAAGGAATGAATTCAATATCTATTTGTTTTAACGGATATTAAATGGTTAGAGGTCGTTTACGCTTTGTAAGCCGCGAAGCGGTTTATAAAAAAGAAAGAATAGCCTAAAGCCTTACGGCAACATTTGAATCGAAAAGTAATGGTACGACGTAACAAAAGGGAAACAATCTGAAGAAATTCGGGATGGAAATTTGACAGCTCGGATGGTGGGGGGATTTAGCAGTTAAATTATGCCTTTGCATTGCATTGGAGAACAAAGGGGGTATACTATTTTTATACTAGTATTGAGCAACCTATTTGCATGATCAGTCCATCGTTAACCTTTTATTCACCATGTTCACTACAGATTGATGACTGTTTAAGAATGCTTTGTTCCTAATACATAATTTATACGTCCCTGATTGTTCTACATATTGATAAGTGTGTTATCATGATTATGCAGCTGGATTCCTTTGAGAATTCCTCTTCTAATAATCATATACATACACCTAAAATATGGCATCTGTTACGCTATAAAAACGAAGTTTCCAATGGTCATAAATAACTGTAGAACATAACCCACTTTTCCATCCAATCAGCAGTCGCTAAATATTCTATAAAGTGATGTTTTTAATCTTTAAGAATTTCTTTCAGTTCACAGCGACATAACCTTTCGATTGACAGCTTGGAGAGCGGTAAACAAAAGAGAGATATGATATTTGATTAGCGCAGAACCAATGAAAAAGTTAGTTATGTTCTAAGTAAGTTAGATCATATTAAGTAAAATTTACGTGATTAAGAAGGGGCCTGGTCGCTTTGCTCCCTCCGCCCACTTCTAAATGGTGTAAGTTTTACTTAATATGATCCAACTATTACTAAGACCGCGATATTAATTTATGACTTTACTTACTTGTACATACAGTATAATCTGCTATAAAACATAGTTACCAATGGTTATTAATTTGTAACTTAAGACCAATATTAATTTATAACTTGACTTACATACAGTATCTTCATAAGAAAGATGTTTTCAATGGTTATTGCAAGAATCCGGGATGGTTCGCACCTATACTGTTTTGCCTTGAGATTGTTCGCACCTCGATGTTTCGCACTGGAATTGGAGCGAAACATCTCACTGTATTTTGAGTATTTTTCTCCCGTTATGATTCCTATAAAATTAATTATTAATTATAAAAGAATTGAAATGTGTAATAAAAGAACATTGAAATAGTGTGTGCATTTATACATGCACCCCTAGAACAGCAGAATATCATGCTTGGTTGTTCAGCATGTTTATTTACCAATTTTTATGATGCCCTATCACAAGTAGCAGCCATGCCGTTAACAAAAGGTGTTGTGATAATAATTATATCCTGCCTTTTACCTGTATTTTTCTTATGAAAATTTAGGGACTATTAATGCAAGTAATTTGCGCAGATCTAAAGGTGAGGATGATTTCATAATTACATCAATTATCTGCTTTAACTTTACAGCCTGTGCATCCACCATTTAACTATGATTTTTACCAGTCTTATTCTTATGGTAAAAGTAAGGTTTAATATTATATAATTGTAATTTTAATTTCCATTTCCATTATTCATTGACTATGATATATATACCCGGTCCATAAATATAAAAAGTATTTTTGTGACCTGTGTATATAACTTGTATTCCTAATTTTACATAACACCAACTTAAAGTATATCCAATTAAAACAAAAACATTGATAAAAATTTCTACTTTATTTTCTGATTATTCAATTCTTCTAAATATGTCAACAAATTTTATTTCAAAACAGAGAAAACAGTTCTGTCAAAGTCACTTATTTCAGATACATATCAATTCACTTATCTTTTTTAGTGAACCAAAAACTCTTAAATATATATAATTGTAACATAAATATTTAGGTCTATATGCAATACATTTACATGTGTGAAACATAGAGGTGCGAACCATCTCAAGGCGAAAAAAGAATAGGAGCGAACCATCTCAAGGCGAAACATGTTCAGGTGCGAAACATCCCGTTACCCCTTGCAATGCCTTCTTTGTATTTTTTTTGGGCTTCCCATTTCTATGGATAAGCAGGGATTTTTTCCCCCAAAAAATCTGCAAACAACTATTGACTTCCAAAAGAAAACATACTCAAATGATTGTTAATAGGATATTATAATGGGATTAATGAAATAAAAAAATTGATGGACCGGACTGGGATTTAAACCTGGACCCCATGAATTGTTAGTCAAGAGTTCTACCAACTAGAAGATCAGCATCCCAGGTTCTTTGCCCTGGCAGGAGTTAACATGTCAGCTCCATGGGTTGATCACAGCACTGAATGTAATGGATGTGAGAAATAATGATGGACCAGATTATTTTGCCCAATGAATCTCTAGTCAGATACTCTACTAGTGAGCTATCTGAGGTTGGCTATTAATCTGGTCTGACCTTCATAATATCTTAAGTCAGTAGGTCCAGAGAGGGCAAAAATAACCCCAATTTTTTAAAGGATCCCCATTACTTTGATTTAATCAATACCTATAGTCACCAGTTTTAGACAGTTTTATTAAATGACATGTTGATTTGTTTAACATTTGATTAGTACTGAAATATTACTATTCTATTTTTGATAATTAAGAATAAGAAATATAGACATCTCATGAGTATTATATGATAATATGATTTATATTTTGTTATATACAGATATACAACTTTATTACAATTGCACTATTAATTCTTTTCATCTATAGGAACACATCTGAAGATAATGGAGACACATGTTCAGTATGGACAGATATACCCGAGTCCTTACTTTTGCAAATATTCTCTTATCTAGAGGCGACCAGTTTAGTGGCAGTTACACAGACTTGCAAAGTAACAATCTTGACATTATCCT
This sequence comes from Magallana nippona, assembly GCA_033439105.1. Classification (NCBI taxonomy): domain Eukaryota; kingdom Metazoa; phylum Mollusca; class Bivalvia; order Ostreida; family Ostreidae; genus Magallana; species Magallana nippona. The sequence continues at coordinate 34,181,297 of CM065923.1, read as the reverse complement.
ATCAATATTGAATAAAACATATGAGAGTGTTCAAACTATATCAAATAGTTTTGTGAAAGAGAAATTTTCCTATTAGTGCATTTGATATTTAATGTACAGGTATGGTGCAGAGTAGCCTATGATGAGAGCCTGTGGAAGGCATTGCTGTGGCGGCGGTGGAATATTTGTGGGGTGAGGCTCCCACCGGGGAGAGTCAGTTGGTACCGGGAGTACAGACGTCTGTTCTACCACTGCCCCGTGATCCTCAGTGAAACTCTGACGGACCACAGTGATGAAGTTCTCCATGTCAGCTTCTCAAACCGCGGCGACATGTTCTCTACCACTTCCAAAGACGCTTCAATTAAGGTGAGGTTACTCCATTTTGGTGAGGTTACTCCATTTTAAGTGCAAGAGGATTTTTTTGTTTAACCGATTCTATTTTTGATTAGTGTAAAAGCAGTAAGAACAAGCAGTCAACTTGTGTCCATAGTCTTTGAATATCTTACAACTGTTGGTATATTTTGTGTCGATTTGTTGTAGATTTGGCAGGTGGGATATCCCACAACTCTTAAATACACCAAGGACTTCCGCGAGCTGCTTGGCTGGGACTTCACTCAGTTCTCCTGCTTCAACAAAAGCGACACCATGCTTCTAGTTTCAAGTGTCAAAACAACTGATTTTATGGACAGAAGAGGCTTTGTAGCTATTCTATCCCTCCTGCATAGTAGGTCCCTCAAACATGAATTACATTATACAAATATCAACTGGGGTTGTGGGTAAAATTGATTATATAAGCTCCTGAGGGACAAAATATTGCACATCGCGAAGCAGAAGGCAATATATTGGTTCCAAGGGGGCTAATATAATCACTTATGCCGGAAAAAACAGTCAACATTTGTTTTATTATATGAAAAAACAAACCAAAAATCAAGAAAGGGTTTGAAAACAAATCACTGTAATTTTCTCAGCTCAACATAGAAATCACAAGTTCAATTTTGTGCATAGTTTATTTCCTAAATATCTTTGGCATTAAACGGTCTCTGATAATATTCTGCTAATATGAATTATGCTACAGGTATTCTACCTGTTTTTACTCCTCAATAATTCGCAAATCCTTGTATCTGTTATGCTAACAAACCGCCGCACTGCAGGTCCATTGTTTACTGGCCTTGACTGATTGCCTATTTTACGTCACCTTGTTTTGGAGTTGCAAGGGTTTATTAACATCATTGTCAAGGAATCAATGAATCAGAAACAATTTATTGAAATGGTGGAAATATTATTTGATATTATCCCTGACCAGTCAATATTTTTCGGACAAGCTAATATTTCAATTATTGACTATTCTTCTATATAAGGTTATATAGTGAGAATATACTACTGAATATTATAAATTAGAATATTTTACAATATTTACCATATTAGTGGTGAAAATGATCAAATGAGTCACTGTTCAATATGCAGTTAACCCTAAAAGTTGATATCCTTAAACATACATAAATGGTCCCTTTTTATACAATGAATTATTGAATTTCTACCATGATTTTGATAATTTTAAAACAAGAGTGAATTAAAATTACACATCCTGATTAGTGTTAATAGCTTGCATTGTTTTTCATTGTACTGGTTGACATATTATCAACGATTCTGTAGACCCTTTAAAAGTGAATTTCGTTCATGTTTGTGACCTTGTTCTTTCAATGAATGAGATATGAATAGAATGTGTGGACCTTGGTACAATAGATGATATGTGTGAGAACAAATTAAGCAGTGTGGTCAAGACTCGTTAACATATATCGTGACTTACTTCCTTAATCGCCAAACTCTCAGCAGTTGAGGAAAAACTGAGTGATAAAAATAAAATCCATTCAAAATACAACTTACAAATAAATGTATTTGCATACTAGTAAATGAAGGCTAATGGCTTAAAAAGTCACATCGAACAGGCTTACCGAAATCTATGTTATGTGACACACATGGTACAGATAGCATTATGAAAGGTTAAGCAATTCACACCAGGTAATCAGTTTATAATGGGGATGGACCACTGGACTTTTGCATTTTTTTAGAAGGTACATATGAGTGCAGTGAGGTACATTTTCCTCCTTTCACATATAGATAGATATGAACAAAATACATTGACCAGCTAAAGGAGAAAGATGAACCTAAATGGGCTTGTGTATTCTAAAGGTGGAGCTAAAAGCCTACAGGAATTAGATGTAAACAGTGTACCCCTACCATAAATAATGATGTATATCTCCCATATGACTGTTTTATCTTGGGCAAGGAATGGATTCTATTATTGTACATATATTAAAGATTAAGTACATGTAAAATTAAAAACAGAACTTCCAAAATTTATTTCTTTGCCAATTCACTGGGGGCCGTATTTCACATCATCCTTTAATTATTTTGTCAATCATCATTCATCTATACATTTCTTACAATGTGGCAATTCAAGGATCTGGATAAAGTAGATAAGTTACCTGAATTCATATAAAAAATTGAATTGAGGTTTTGGATGTGGTATTTGTACAAAATATTTTTATCTTTCTTAAGATTTACAGATTTTAAGAGTAGTTTCTATGGATCCCTCGCAGCTGTTTGGAGCCTGGCTAGATGACAATACATTCCTTGGAGGATATCTAGAAATAAGCTTAGATAGATTTGCAACCACTGTTCAGATTGAATCATTTAAGGTAGAGTTTATGTATTAGACTACAGTCAAACTTTGTTATCTTGAACAAGATGGGACTATTTAAAAATTTCGAGATATCCGAGTATTCGAGATATCGAGGGTAAAATACTTTAAAAATAATTGGTTGGGACTTACAAATCACTTTGACATATCCATTGTATTCGAGATATCAGTGTTCGAAATATCGAAGTTCAACTGTACATTATTTTATGTATAATTGTTTAAAGATTAAAAACGAATTATTTTCACTGTTTTTGTCTGAATCAAAATGGTGATACTCTTTCAGGTTGATAAGAATTCACCATTACCGAATGATAAAACACCAGTGGTGGAGGAAGGCGTAGGACAAAACCTGTTCACTTTCTCCAGTGAAACAGCCAGTCTCATCAAATTCTTGACAGTGGCCCATATGTCTAGTATTGATGCAAAAGGTTCAGCATCATCGCAACTGAAAACGTGTCATGAAACAGAAGACATTGCTCTGAAGAAAACGGAGAGTAAAGAGGAGGAAGCACTGGACATTTGTTGTAACTGTAACATTAATCACAATGAAAATCAGTCAACAAGTGTGAACGTTGACCACAGTTGTAATTGTATTAGGACATCATTGGAGGAGTGGAAAAGTGGAGCCAGCTCTGAGCCCGGAAATCTTTGTATTTCGTGTGCCAGTGCCAAAGTGGAAGATCATGAATCACCATTGGGAACCTCTCATAAAAACTTGATATTTGTTACTGGAGAGTTCGCTGTTGCACTCCATCAGCTGGGAATTAAAAATGTCAGTTCAGAAACTTTGTGCAAGCAGATGTCTTCCAGCAGTGAGATGGATGAGATGGAGATATCCGAGGAAAGTCACCATATGGTGGTTAATTTTAGTAACAATGATATTCATGTGCAACCTCTCAGAAAATCAGACAAACCAGACCATCTGATTGATCTGTTCGGGCATGTGACAGGATTATGTCTATCAAGAGATTCTAGGCAAGTGATTGCATGTCTCAAAGCTCAAAGTTCTATCTGTTAAAAACAAGGTACATGTACCTTAAAATAGGGTCCTTCAATTGTTTATACACATGTAATTATCATAACATACTATTACAATTTGATCGTGATTACCACTGTAAATATGTTAATACTTGTATGCATGATTACTTTGCAGATATTTATATCTTAATTATCGTCCTTGGATTGGTAAAGTAGACAGAAATGACCCCTGGGCAACCCCTGACCTTTCACCTTCTATAGAGGTCTTGGTGATTGACCTGCTGACCTTAAAAAATGAGGGCGTGCAATATGTAGGTCACAAGGGATACTCCCCTTCCACCATGTGCTGTTTTGTATTTCTGGATGTCAGCAGTGACTATGTTGGAAGGTAATGTAATTGATTAAGTGATGCATGTACATTGAGAATAAAGCATTAACATGACATTATTTAAATTTATGCATATGCAATAAGCAATGATGAAATCGTTGAAAACATTTTTATGGATTTTGTTTAACTGGTATTTGCTCACCTTGGATGAGCTCACCTTTTGTCCAGCGTCTGTTTGTCTATCCATCTGTAAAATTTTACAATTCGACTTCTTCAGAACCATGGACTTGTAAGCTAAATAAATTAGATTATACAAAATGAATTCAATAGCTAACAAAGTTTGTTCAAATGAAATTCAACATTTCATAAAAATGTTCTCTTGTTTGTTGTGGCTTTTGCATCAGCTGATTTCTTTAGAAATTAAGAATTTGCAATTTAAAAGGAAATTGTTTTGTTTGCAGTGGCAGTGAAGATGCTCGAGCATATCTGTGGGATAAGCATTACAAAAACAACATAGCAGTGTACGAGCACTCCTGGGGAGTGGTGAATGCAGTAGGGTTCAACCCTGCCAACCAAGAGTACATGGTGACGGTCAGTGACGACAACACCATCAAGATTTGGAGGTCAAGGTCAGAGATCAGGAAGTTAGGCCCTAGCTTTGACACAAGTCAGACCGCTCCAATCGAAGCAGACAAATGTGCAAGGAAATCCTGAGTCTCAAGTACTCAAGCAATCCAGGATAAAGTGGGAACTGAGGAACCATTTATCTGTGATCACTAGGAACTATGCTAAGAGTCTTGAAATGCAAAGCTGTTATATGCCACTCTCCCTTTTTGATGAAAATTTGAGCCATTTAGTCTTTCTACTTATATATATATATGTTTTTAATTTACCGTTTTTCATTTTACAATACATATAACACATTAACACACACACATACATACAAGCCATGATCTAATACATATAGAAGACTATTCAAGTTGATACAATTTTGTAGAAATTGAAATTAATAAAGCTCCTGAAGTAACAATATTATATAGTTATATTTTTATAGTACATGTATATACAGACACTGTCCCAAATGCAGGTATTTGAATTTTTTCTTTTTGTGTAATAAACCAATATTAGTACATATATATTGATTAATAATACAAGATAAATTATTTAAGAGGGCTGGTTGGTCATGACAATCTTAAGACTTAAGTAATCTCCTTGAACATTGTTGAAAGAAAGTATAAATATATAAGAAAATTTTCAAAATTTAAAGCTAAAAGTATTTTGAAATTTTTCTTTACTAAATAATAGTTCATATCTAAAAAAAAAATCACGTCTGAAAATTAAGGCAGATCTGATACGTGTTTTTGTTCATCACTTGGCCTCCTTAAGGTCTCTATAAGAATCAAAAAAGTAGCTCTCCAAGGCTAACAAAGCTGATAATAATGTAAAAGATAGGTAACATTTGATTAAGAGGCCCATGGGCCTTATTGCTCACCATTAACGATGTTTTTAACCCAAGTATATTGCTACATGAATATTTATATTAAAGCTGACATTAATTCATAATTACGCATTATTTTATTCTAATCTCTGCCTTCCGCTATGCGAGTTCTTAATTTCTTTCTCGACGCTTATCGCTGCACACAAGGGATATGGTTTACAAAATAACTTATGACTTTAATATGACCACATTTATAAATGCTCACGTTTCCTAAACTACCTAGACTTGCTCAAGTCTCTATGTTTAATACTTTTAGTGCTCTCTTTGATATTTTCAAATGATGCCAAACATAGAGTGTCTCATGCGCGGAACCAATAATTTTTTCCAGGGGGGGGGGGGGGGGGGGGGGTCCGAGGGATATTTGAGTTTATCCGGGGGGAGGGGGGGGGGGCGTCCGAGGCATGTTTTCAAAATTTTAAGAAATTTGAATTTTCCAGGGGGGGGGGGGGGGGGTAATCCCCCTTCCCTCTACATCCACGCTTGGTTTCCATGTTTGATAACATTAAATAATTATAGGGGACAGGAATTAAAACTGTGAAAGAAAGAAGTATAAAAACACTGAAACATAGAGACTTCAGCAAGTCTATTAACTACCAAATGTTTAATATATACAATATAAATGGGTTTAAATAAATTTTGTATGTTGAGGATAATTCCACGATACTGAAAAAAATTGCGAGTCGTTATCCTAATTAAAAGTATTTTTGTTAACAGTCAAGGAGGTATATTAAAACCTATAACCCCCCCCCCCCCCCCCCCCAATGATTTTTTGTTGGTTTTCAGAACATGTAATTCAATTGAGAAAAACTGCGATCTTATAAATGTAGCACATTGAATGTAAACAAAAAAAGTAAAACCTAATATGACCACTTTTTAAGTCTAATCGGTAGAAAGGAAGTCATGCACAACACAAAGCTGCTCTGGAAAACAGTTCCTGTTAGTACGTTTATTGATAACGTTTATATCAACACAGACAGAAATCGTCACATGACATAACATCTGATACAATAGTGTGACAGTCACTCCGCCATGAGAACACTGGATAGACAATAGACAGGTTTGGACTTTGGACCAATCTCCCAAATGGGATATTGTAGCCTGTTGGGAATATAATACCTCAAATAGGATATAAATTTGATGTGCAAAAAATTAAACTTTTTGATTTTGTAATTTTTAAAATAAATCCGCATAAATTCATATCAAACGCAACAACTTTTGGTTAGCAAGTTTTTCTAAAATCCTATAGTTTGTCAGATTGATCCCCAAGAAGTTTTGGATATCATGAGGGATCAATCTCTGCAACAATGGGGTTACAAAGAACTTGTTTACTAAAAGTTGTTACATTTCATCTAACCTAATGCGGATTTAACTTATTTTTTGCAAAATAAAAAAAATCTATCAAATTTATATCCCATTTGGGATATTATGTCCCAAACAGGCTATTATATTCTATTTGGGAGATTGGTCCCAACCTGATAGCCGGCAGCCAGTAGCTTGTGATGGTTAGTTATGATGGATCCGTATGCAATGTAAATATTAAATGTTACAGAACCTTGTGAAACAATGCTAGAGCACAGTTTAACGAAGATAAAACTTGATAATACTGAAATAAAATCTGACTCTTTTGGCCAAAGGCAATCGACCAATAAAAAGCTTCATAGCTCTGAGTGATCCACGTGTCCCCATCTCCCTCGCCGTATAACCGGTAGGATGTCAAACAAGCTACTAAAGAAAACGTCTGAGTTGTTCGAGTGTTAGATGATGATGCCAATTTAAGATGGTCTGTCGCCTATAAATGCACCGTTCAATAAAACTTGATTAGAAGACGAGGAAGAGGTGGTGGATCCATAGTTCTGTTTCCGACCATTCTTTGAAGCTATCGGTTCATATCCTGATTGGGCCCATTTCTGCTCTTTTCCCGACCCAAAAATGGTGAATATAACAACAGCAAATAGATGAAACGATCCCGTGATTATTAAAATCTTTTGCCAAGATTCCGCATTCTGAAGAAAAAGAAGAAAATTGGTTAAGATAACCTTAAGTAAGATGATATAAACAACGAAGCTGTAATCTTTCACATGATGCCCCCCCCCCCCCCCCAAACTATTGCGTTGAATATATCCCCCAAGACATACCTTTTGCCTGAGGGCTCCTGCTAATGCTGTACTAATGGAGCCCCCGACCTGGCCGAGCCTGGCCACGCCTGTGAGAATGCTTGCATATTGAGGTGACAGGTCCAAAGGATTTACCCGGTATGCTACCGTAGAATGGAAAGTTGATACATTATATATGTTACAAATTTCAAATCTCACAAAGAACATATGTAAGCTCTTTTTTTTTCATTTTGGTCACGTAAGGCATAAATTCAATTGTTTTGTCACGTATGAGATTTTGTTAAACCAATGTGGCTAATTTTGGTAATGTGTTAAAATAAACTATTTACCTTTCTCTTTATATAATAACAAAATTTGATTGTTCATTTGAAAAGAAATTCTGGAGTCTGAATCAATCCAGATTGATTGACTCTGTAAACGATATTGTAAAAAGAATGCTTCTTTCTCTTGCACCTACATGCAATGCCAATTCCCGCCAGCCCTTCTCCAATTATTAACAGGACAATTGCTGCAGTGTAGTTACTGACGAAGCCTAGAGCTATGACTATTACGGCCTCTGGACCAAATCCTTCAAATATAAAATGATTGTTGTTTGTAATTAAGACACTTGGCTAATGAGACTAGTTATTTATTTTGGTCATATTCCTGTGCATTTAAACTACAACTAGTAAATTAATTGTTCATGGTACAATTAGAGGCCTTTTAACCTTTCTTAAATGATTTTAAAAATTTCCCAAAATTGTTTCCGCGATGAGCTTTTACCTCATAATAAAATTATACAGTATTATAATATACATGTACTTCGAAACGAGTGTGTGAGGTATCCCTAAGATTGCCACTTACCAATGAGAATGGACAATTTGCGACCAACTGTGGTTGATATTTTCTTCTTTTGAATTAATTTATCCATAAGAATCCCACTTAATACGATAAAAATCGACATCAGCATAGGCGGGATAGATGTCAAGAATCCGATCTATAAAAATAAGTGAGAACAACGTTTTTTTTTTTTTTTTTTACAAGGATGCATATCTAAATGCTACAATTGAACAAACTTTAACTTTTGTGGATTGTATCCGATACTTATTAAGTTACCGTCGCAACACTTAGCGCAAAAACGTCAGCAAAATATTGGGGTATCTCCGTAACCGTTGTGGCAAAAACCCAAGACCTTGTTACATTGGCTAGTAGTAATGCCCAGACAGGAAGTGACGTGAATATACCCCTCCACGGAATGCTTTTTGCCTTTAAAAACCAAGAAACAAGCACAGGACATCAAATGTTAAAAAATCTTTCAAATAAAAAACTGAAAATTTTTGTTTCTGAAAGAAGTCTGCATGAATTAAAAATTCGCTGACCATGACTGCAGAGGCCATTTGCACGTTTGCTCCTTCCTCTTTATAGACTCTCTTCTCTTTCTCGCTCAGATTAGGGTGTTGTTCTGGAGTATCATAGACTGTACAAAGCCAAATTATCGATAATATAACCCCCAGGGTACCTGAAACATCAAGCTATCATGAAGGAAAAAAAATTTAAAATTTGATTTTTTTATTTTGTGGGACGTACTTTGCCTGTGCACTGCCAATCAAACTTGTAAAAGAACTATTTGTAGAGCTAAAGAGCTAAAAGAACCATTTATATTACATGTAATATATTCAAAGTGATTATTCATTCCACTGATTTGTAATTAATGTACACTGTAGTCGTATACCCTCTTTGTTAATAAGCCAGGTTGATGTTTGGTCATCGACCATGCATTATGAACATTCTAACTTGATGTATCTGTGTTAATTAATACTGAACACTTACTTGTGTTTCCTCGTTAAGTTTTTTTTAGATTAGTAGATGTTTTTTTAATCAACACTTGATGCAACGTTATATATTTCTGATTCATTATATTTGTGTAGAGCTAAACTTCAGTATTTTACATACGAACATATTTGTGAAAACAAAATTGGTGAGTGTTCCGAATTTCTGTTTAAAATGTAAATGATCATTTTTTTTTTAACAAATGTGTATGAAAAGTTTCTAATGAAGCAAAAACACATTTGAGTTTTGATAAACCCTGCCCTGCTGACAGATATGTGGGTCTCTGTTTCATGGATTCATGCACTTAAAAACTCCCCCATTCATGACTGAATCTATTACCGTAGATCAACAGCCCGGCGTTCCAGCTGATGTAACAGGTGGCCACTCCTGTCACCACCGAGGCGAGGGTGGTGCTCAAGTAGACCCCTGAAGAGACAAACAGAACCAGGTGGACATGTCATTTACGTAATATATCTCAAAATGTCACACACATTAATTCTCTGACAGAAAAATTCTAATGGTACAAGAATTATACAAATTCTGATTTCATCAATTTTCCAATTTTGACCTGAGTATGAGAATCCGACGAGTCCTGCCCGCTCCGACACCGGGGCCCACGCCGACAGAATGGAACTCAGCGCAGGCTGACACACACCCTGCAATTAGTGACAATACAAGTCTTTGATCTTGAAATGAAAAATATTCATCATCCTTATGACAAACTTGAAAAACCTTCGGCATACCTCTGCGAGTCCTTGGATAAATCTGGTCGCAAAGACTATAATTGTACTGTATTTCAAGAAAAATGCCAGGAACAAGAAGCAAGATCCACTCAGGAAGATTGATCCTCCCAGTATTCTATTTAAGACATTGGAAAAGCGATTTTATCACATGTTTAGCCCACTAAGCGGTGGATATCACTCATGTTATTAATATAGGATCTCTCTTGATTTGCGATGATATGTGATTTTTATCCAACGAGTTGTGTGTTTTCTATCCCCTCGCAATGGCTTGGGGATAGGAAACACACAACTCGTTGGATAAAAATCATACACCATTGCAAATCATGAGATATTCTTTTTATCACATGTTTTACCACGTCTTTTAGTAAATTTCGATATTTTCTATTAACATCATAGTTTTGAGCCACACACACTTTTACTACATGTACAAGACGTCAACAAATTTACGCATGAAAACATCATTAAATGCTTCACAATTATTTACTAGACTTACGTAGGTTTAATAATACTTGTACATATGACTGTAGACAATTGTTGATACTTCACTTGATACGCCACTGGCGATCGCCATCGAAGTCGGACTGACTTAAGATCTGTTTTAACTGCTTAACCATATCCACTAACAATGTTTCCTTTTAAAGATTTTATTCTGAACCTTAGACTAAGATACACAAGTACATTATGTATACCTAGAACAATAAAAACTTATGCTCACTTTGTAGGAGAGAACCTGACGGCTAGAAATCCACCGGGTACCTGAGTGATGACGTAACCCACAAAATAGGCCGTGTTGAAGTACTGTGACGTAGCAACGCTCCAATCCAACTGTAGGTCGTACGCTGTGCCGTTTATTGTGCACTTGAACATAAATTATATTTTTTATAAATCTAGATTTCAGCGTTCAAATATTCAAGATGAGTGTACAGTAATTTTACCTCAACAAAGGCAACGTTATCACTGTCGTTGTCTACGATGACATAAACCATCACCATGGTGAACACCGTCCTGAAGCCAAAAAGGATGAGGAAACCCAGGAACGACAAAAGAACCACAATGGCTCTCTTTGGAACACTCATGGTAAATTGTAGCAAACTGCCTTTATATGAATAACAATAAAAAAATAATCAATCCCAAAGCATAAAGATAGTGTAAATCGGTTGTACGCCAATATTCTCAAATAATGGTGTTTTCAAAGGCCAAACTTTCAAAATGCGTGTATTAATACATTCGCAAGTATGGTTCAATGAACCTGTAGAACAGCGAAAACGTTCAAATCTGTTTATTTACATTTACATTTGCAAATAATTTAATTCTGGTTGTAACGCGGCATTTGATTGGATAGAAAAAATTAGTTAAATGTATAACTTGGTTTTCACGTCACAAGACACGTCACAATCCACCAACGTCAAAAACACACAGAGAGAGAGAGAGAGAGAGAGAGAGAGAGAGAGAGAGAAACATCAAACGTCAAATTTGGAATTTTTAAACGTCTAAAGTTCAACATTTCATGAAAGGGTCTTTTCATATTTGTTGTATATAAAATTAATATAAACACATTCAAGAAGACAAACCCCTATTATTTTGTTTCAGTCAATAGGAATTTGACGATGTTGGTGAATAGACGTTGCCACTTAATAAATATGAACGGTTCTAGAAATTGTAAAACTTTAAAAGATATTTTATAAGATACTATGTAGATTATCAGATATTAGACTGGATTGGATGCTATGCGCCTCATACAGGCCAATAATAAGACAAGTTGGACCACATGCGTTTTATATCCAGAACCTTGAATATACAAATTTTGGTATTATATTTATATTTTCAATCAGTCCAAATAATGGGACTTATGATAACGTCAATAATTCATTTTAAATTGTTTTATCAGTATCTCATTAAACAAAAGTTGTACATACTTGAAGAAATGTTCCCGATCTGCTCCTGGGGTAAAAACTGTACTCATCATCTGGGTACTGTTTAATCACTCGAGGACATAATACAGGTGCCGTGTGCAGGTCAGCATAATTATCGGCTCATATACCGGTATACTTATACATTGTAATACAAGCAGTATTTAGAATCAAAGTATATAATCAGCGCCTCTTTCGACATACACGTATACATGTTTCATGCGGTGACATAGTGGTTCATTGTCGACAAACACAGGGCCTTTGTGAACATACCGGGTTGAGTTTTGGAACAGGAAATAGATGAACAAATTTGAAACGCTTGTGAAATATATTTCCGAGTTCTGTCTTAAATGCTTTATCTTATCTTATTGCAGAATATAGATATGATGAGTGTTTAATACAGATTGTCATTTCTTTAAGAGAGTCTTATTTTAATTAACATCCACTGGAGTTCTGTCTGTTTAATTTTTTAATAAATGCAACTACTGACGACAAGCCGAATTGCGACCAGGAGAGTATAAATTTAGAAACAATGATATATTTCTGTGGTTCGTTTGAATTATGAAATATATTCATTCATGTTTCATGCGGATATGCAGGGAGCGAGCTTTGAACCACAATAATCGAGTAATTCATTGTTTTGGTAAGATTTACATCTATCTCTGAGTAAACTCACCCTACACTTTCCGCCATAATGTTCTGAGTTATTTTGTTCTGATCATCTTCTGCAAAGTTCTTAAATATCGCGGATTTGATAAACAAATTAGCGCACTTTATTTGTTCAACATTTGTCACATCTTAATTCCTATTTAAATTAAACAATTTTCGGATAAAAATTGATTAAACATCTATACTTATAAATTAAGACATTTTGCAAATAAACAGCGAACTGCCTGCACCAGAGAACCTGCTTACACCATTGGTATTTCAACACATGTGAGTTGATGTCCGTAAGCTATAATGATGAATTTATTTATTGTGGATTTAATTAAAAGCCTACTTTCATTTTCGATTAACATGCCCAAAATAGCAAAATGAGAGTAAGGTGGTGGACACGCTTTGGCGGATCTAAGTCAGTGGGAATTAGCATTAGCAAATGATTTTGAATAATTCCGTAAGAGTTAATATATATACCGGGAACTTATTTATGGTATGATACTGATATTAAGATTTGACAAATGTTAAATAAATAAAAAGAGCCAATTCGTTTCTTGAACGCGCGATTTTAGTTTTGATAAAAAGAACTTTCCAGAATGGGGTTACCAAGAACGGGTTGACAAAATGACGCCATGACGGCAATAATAGGACAAGTACTAGTTTAACATGCATCGACCCGGGCAGACAGCTGTATCGGACAACTTTGGTTTAAAATATAACAATAAATATGCATGCAATCACGTTTTCAGATTACATACATTTTCATACCACTGACAAATAGTTAGTAAATTTTATAGTATTTAATATTATATTTTATTAAAAGTTGTAAACCTTGAACAGATTGTATTGACAACTTTACGTCCATATGAATAAATTATGTAAGCATAAAACGGAGACATTGTTTCGGGGAGGGGGGAGGGGGTAGTTAAGATTTTCATCCCCGCCCGCTCCTCTTAATATCATTACCAGTCATTTGTTTTTAAATTCCAATTTTAAAAATAAGGTAAGATAAAAAATTAAGAAAAAAAAATCGGACACAGTATATAAAAAATAAACAAAAAATCTGTTTAAACATACAAATTCAATCAATATACCAATTGGTATTTCCCGCGCTTGCACGGGATAATGGGGATATCATCTAGTATATTTAATTATTTGATATTATATCATTTCAAAAGGTCATCTTGATACCAACTCAGTTACTTAGATCCGCAAAAGCGTGTCTTCCACTTCACTCTCATATTTGCTATACTGTATACAGGGTTCTTTTCGCCCCATGTTTTTTTTTCGCCCTTCTTCACTTGCAAACTGTTTCGCCCCGTCTTAATAATAATTGAATTCGCCCAGACGTGTTTAAATAGGGATAATTTGAGACATTGGAATTTGCCCAGTCTTAAATTTGTCTGCTGAAAACGAGATGGAAAGGGGCGAAATTAAAACGGGGACAAATATTTCCCTGTATACATTATTTCGGGGTGGTTATCGAAAATGAAAGTAGTTTTTAAAATAATTCCGCAGTAATTGCTGATCAAATTAAAAAAATTCAATTGTCGTTTACTGACATTTTCTCATATATGTCGAAATTTTTAAGCTGAAAGCAGTAACTCTTGTTCAAGCATGTCGTAGATTATTGACAAATTTTATTCATTAAAAATATAGATGTCAGATGACAAAAATACCTCAACTGGTTATTTGCAAGCATCAAATCATTTTGTTTCCATGTTTGCTGAAAATTTTTGTAGTTTTCCGACACTACCATTTTGGGATGTTGTGTCTTGAAACAGTTCACAGGTAGATGCATAGGTCGTTTGTTTATGTTCTATCTTTGGAGTCAATAGTTTCTCAAAGCCGCGATTGAGGCCCATTCCTGCTGTTTTCCGATCCAAAAATGGTTTATATTATAAAAGCAAATAGATGAACTGATCCAGTGATAACCAAAATCTTTTGCCACGATTGCAGCGATAAATACAATAATGGTTACAAATACCTTTTTTATACACTTTGGTGCCCAATCCAACTGGTTTGACCAAATTAATTCGCTCAGTATCGCCTTTATAAATTTTGGTGGTTCATATGGGTATGAAGGTGGCGAGTATTGCAACAAAAAAAAAGGTTTTAAATCCGCCGCACAATGAATTTGTGCATTCAAAATATACTCAATATAAAACTACTAGTAAAATAAAAAAAAATAGAAAGAGTTCGTTCTGTATTGTTTTGATTTAAAATTTGTTGATATTTTACCCAATCAAAAAGATAATTATAGCACGATAAACACACTACACATTACAGTCCAAGATAGAGAAGATCGGTTAAAAAAATAATTCCATCTAAACATCATTGATCTAATAAATCACAGGCACCTGGCGTTATATATTTTTCTCATAATGAAATTAATACCCTCTACCTAATAAAACACAGGTACACATCGCCGCCATCTTGAATGTATTTAAAACTGTCACATCAGGTGGAATTATTAATTGAAACTCATCAGTAAAATTATTCAAGGAATAAATTCAATATTTATTTGTTTTATACGATGTAAAATGGCTTGGGGCAGTTTGTGCTTTATAAACCGCAAAGCGGTTTATAAAAAAAAGCGTAAACTGTTTCATAGCTCTGTTGAAACTGACAGGACTAAAATCTACACACCCCAGTTATCGAAATTGGTCGAAACCTTCATCGATCTAAGAAAAATCACAGACAGCACAAAATAATTATGATGATGCCAGACTCAAATTCCCATAGAAGACGATTTGGCTGTTTCTTTTATCTAACGTACTGATGTACACTAACAATAATTTAGTTAACATTTCTCACTATTTACGATCAATTCAATAATTTTTAAAAGAAAAATGTAAATATAAACAATAAAATGTTTTCTTTGATGATACATGCGGGCTATGAAGGTAGCGATAATTGCAGGAAAAAGTTAAATAACCCAGCTTATGTATTTTTTTTGCAATGTCCCCACCTTCAAATCCCGCATGAATCACAAAATAAAGCATTTTATTGTTTAATGATCACATTGCATATCTTGTAGTGTTTGGTCTATCGAAAGTCTGTTGGACTTGCGTTTAAATATATAATAGTGTTTCAGAGGTTGTCACGGTAACGCAATAACATTTTTTAAATGTTGGAATCACATCTAAACGTTGAACTCGCCCTTTTTTTCTTTTTTTTTTTTACTTTTTTCATAGTACAGGAATAATTATACCGAAAACAAATTGTTTTGTGCAAACTGTAAAAGTAGCTTTTTCTCTGCCTTGTTCCTTTCGAAAAAAATCTACACTGAAAAAAATTAGACAATTCATTAGCAAGCATATAAACAGTTGTGTTTTTAATGTCCAAAAGGACATGGAGATTTTATTACCTACACTCGTGAATTCTCTCTTTCTGAAGATATTAAATGCCGTCAAATAACCAATATAATATTATCTGCTGTGTAAATATTTATTACAGGAATTGATATGTCAAACACATGAGAGCTCATCAAAGGGCAAATGGTGATCATTTGACCGGTACATACATGCACTAGTTCCTATTCCGACATAAAAGATGTGATGAAGGTTGATATTCATTCGATGATTACTGGTATTTGGCTAATCTATCCCTTTTCGGAAGATAATACCTAACGGGGTTTTTGCCAGCGTTATCTATTGTTGAAATGTATGCTGACCAGGTTAAGTTCCCCGACACTACCATTCTGATGTGATTTGTCGGGAAATGGTCCAGAGGTAGACCCGTAGGTTGTTTGTTTATGTTCTCTCTTTGGAGTCACTAGTTTTTCGTAAGCCGGTTGAGCCCATTCCTGCTGTTTGCCCGACCCAAAAATGGTGTACATAATAACAGCAACTAGATGAACTGACCCAGTGATAACCAAAATCGTTTGCCAAGACTTAGCATTCTGAAAATGTTTCAATAAAAAAGAAATAAATACATATTAATTAAACTCAAAAACATATGAAACAAATGTTACAAATGGATGCTTTTTGACACGACGTTGTCCCTCATACCTTCTGTCTGAGGGCCCCGGCTATTGTAGTACTGACAGTAGCTCCCAACACTCCCGACCTGACCACCCCTGTAAGAACACTGGCGTACTGGGGAGCTAAGTCTACGGGATTTACTTTGTATCCTGTCAAGTATGTAAGAATTTAAATTTTTATTTGATGGATCGAATAAGAATATGTTTTGAAATATGACTCCACCAAAAAAGATAAAAGAATCTTTTCAGCATCTTTCAATGAAGACATTTTTGTATGAACATACCTGCAATCCCAAAACCCGCAAATCCTTCTCCTATGACCAACAGAATACATGCTATGGTGTAACTTTTGACAAAGCCCAGACCTATGACGATTGCAGCCTCTGATCCAAACCCTTCAGAAGTATGTGGAAAGTATTCATTGAATGTGTGCTTTTGAGTCATTAGTACTGTTTTAAAACATCAAATATGATATATACTTTGAATTTTGATCCATCAATCACTCAGTATTACATCACACTAACCAATGAAAATGAAGAGTTTCCGACCAGCTGTGGTGGATATTTTCTCCTTTTTAATCAGTTTATCCATAAGGACACCGCCAAATATAACTAACACAGCCATCAAAATTGGTGGGAAAGATGTCAAGAATCCTATCTAAAATTGCAGACGAAATTATCTTTCGTAGACATGTATGTATAATTATAAATATATATTATATTTTTACAAAATCCTCCAAATAAAGTTTTGAAATTTCCGGCCATTAAAAAAGCCAACCGTTGCAACGTTGAGTCCGAAAACGTCAGCAAAATACTGAGGTATCTCTGTCACCATGGTAGCAAAAACCCACGATCGTGTTATGTTAGCAAGAAGTAATGCCCAGACAGGAAGTGACGTTAATATACTCTTCCATGGTACATTTTTGGCCTGTTGAGAAAATTGAAAAAAAAAGTCATGAAAGTAATGAAAAGGAAAGAAAGAACATGCACGTTATAGTTTGTTATTTAATCGCAGAAATCTTACCACATCTGCAGAGGCTATTTTAACCTTTGAACCTTCCATTTCGAAGATGATTTTTTCCTTTTCGCTAAGGTGAGGGTTTTTTTCGGGACTATCATAGACTACAGAGAACCAAATCACGGACAATATAATTCCCAGAGTGCCTGTAATTATATGAGTGTCTATTATATGTTTGCAAAGCTAAATCAAATTATTTTTGTACTTTCTAATTGGCATTTTTTTAGTACTTTCACATTTTGAAAAATTAACAGAAAAATGCACTGGAATAATAATTTCGTTTTTTTTAATTTGATAAACAGGAATAATTTTTAATGAAAGCTGGTGTAAAAAAAAAGTATGTATTATTTAAACTAGGTGCAAAAAAAAAAAAAATTAACGAGGTTCAGAAAAACATATAAATGTGATTATGAGAATTGTGGAAGTCACGGATCACGATGGACGTCCGCAACAATTACCGTAGATGAAGAGTCCGGCGTGCCAGCTGACGTAACAGGTGGCCGCCCCCGACACCACCGAGGCCAGGGAAGTGCTCAGGTAAACACCTGTGAATAAACACACAGGTCGTATTCATGTGGTGCAGGTCATTTAAAATCTGAAATTTGGGCGAATAAAATCTCAAATCGTACTTATTGTTTTGTTAGCAATACAAAGGTATTACATCTACATATCGAATTATGTACCTGAATATGAAAATCCAACAATTCTGGCTCGCTCAGATTTCGGAGCCCAAGCCGACACAACAGAACTCATTGCTGGCTGACATACGCCCTGCAGTTGAAGTAGGGGTACATATAGCAAATAATGAAGGTGATGTAATGTGGGGGGAAAAATCTAAAAAGTAGATTCCACATAAACATACCTCTACAAATCCTTGGATAAATCTGATCACAAAGACGATGAGTCGGCTGTACTTCATGGTAAACGCCAAGATCACGAAACAAGATCCACTTATGAATATGGATCCGCCAAAAATTCTAAACGAAAATCAAACTGCATGATGAATAATACTCACAAACGACGACAACTACACCAGAGTTAAATGAACACTTAACACAAAATTTCTAAGTATTCACCCGGGTCTGGATTGTACTCACTTTTAAATTAGTGTTCATTTCGTCCTCGACATTGTTTTAACTATTTGTCAATCTGTATAAAATGTTATCTTAACATAATTTTTCTCTGCTAAATGTGGTACGTCATTTCTATCGGCAGCCAACAACAATCCGAAAGCTCTTGGCGAAATTCATCCAAACTTGAAGTGTTTTAGTCTGTTTTCCCTCACATTTGGATTTTTAATAAAAATAAACACTCCTGTGAAAGATTTATAAAGATTTGTACGATGTGTATGACAGCAGAAATGTCAACCTACGATTCAGAGGTACAATGTTTCCATGAGGCAATGTCGTCTTCCATAAATCAAAGCCAGAGGTGGTCATTTCTGGTACTACTAGTATTTTGAGGGTGTGTCATGTCAGTGGGTGTTTGCATTACAGTCTTAAGAGTTTCGTAAAACATTAAATAGTTGCATGCATCATTATTTATGAATAAAAGCTTTGCGTATCATATAATCAGTTTATTAATGATAATGATTATTTATTACTGGGTGAACACTTACAACGTTTGTTCAGTGTATTTTCGCGCTATCGTGTGCGTAGAAAAAAATGTTTGGAATGTCTCGGTGTTAAAGCGGCAATCGGAGAAAGAATATTAGTATACCATGTTACCGTAGGTAATAATACGGTAATTCATCTTGAATATTCTCCCAACATTTCAACAAATTAAAGTTGAACAAAGAAAAAAAACCGCACGTCACTATATGAGGACCGCTTCCTGAATCGTTAAAAACCAACAGAGCAAAAAGGAAATTACATGTACTTGTTATATTTACCGGTATATCTAATAGAATATATAGTACGATGGCTAAAAGGAAAAACCAATTCTTCCATATATGAATCATTGCATTTATTCAATTCGTGAGAAATATACTTTGAAAACTGGAACGATTTCATTAAAGTTCAGAGCTAATCATTTCTCAAGAATATGACCTTCTGTTTCTATCAATATATGATAACCGAAGCCGTGTTTAGTATAGAGAGTACATATTACATCATGTATGTATTTATCGAATTAGCCGAACTATACACATTATATTTAACCTCGCATTAATATAGAAGCAATTTCCCTCGCTGAAAACTGAACTAAAAAATGGACACGATCTTCTGTGTACAGCAATCATAATTATGATGTAATTTTATGATAACAAGTACTAATATATATTCAAGCATTTTTTGTATATATGGATACATAATTAGAGAGATATTATTATACATGTATGTATCGATTGCAGAATGTTCTGTCATTTGTCTTGATTATAAGTTTTATGAACAATGCTCACTTTGTAGGAGAGAACCTGACGGCTAGGAATCCCCCGGGTAACTGTGTGATGACGTAACCCACAAAATAGGCCGTATTGAAGAATTGTGACGTAGACACGCTCCAATCCAACTGTAGGTCGTACGCTGTGCCGTTTATTGTGCACTTCAACACAAAAAATGGTTAAATCATGGGTGCATACTATTTTTATCTAATGGATGATTTATATATCAAACTCAAGTGGCTGGTTTTATCATTTTGGTTGGTTCTTACCTCTTTGAAAAACGTCACACCGTCGTTGTCGTTATCTTTGATTACGTAGACCATCACCATGGTAAACACCGTCCTGAAGCCAAAAAGGATGAGGAAACCCAGGAAAGCCAATACAACGACGATTGTTCTCTTTGGACATCCCATAATGCAATGCAGTGGAGCTTCTTTATAGTTATATCAATTGAAAATCATGATTACCTAAAACAAATTCATTAAAAGATGTTAATTCGAATCAAAAAATCTATGTGTCTTTCATAATATACTGGTTATCATAACAGCCATGGACCCAAATGACAAAAATAACTGAATTATAATTTTAAAAAAAACCCAAAACAACAACGAAATAATCAGTTGCAGACCACGGTCAATATCTGCGTTATCTTTCGGTATTTGACTTGACACAGCGATTCTGTATTAACACAGGATGTGTATCCATATTAAAGGCCCCGCTCAACTTTAGTTTATTAATATTTTTTCCCAATAGGTCTTCAAGTCCACTTACCCCCACCCCACTTTAAATTTCCTTTCGACACCTTCGATACTGAAATTAAGCCGTCGGTGCATTCTTACAAAGCTTATTTTAATATTCGGGTTTTTTTCTGAAACACGAATTATAACTATATTTTTAAAGTAGAATATTTAAATTATTTCAATTAGAAAATGAAAGAAGTACATACTTGAAGAAATGCTTCCGTTCTGCTCCTTGTGTAAAAATTGTACTCAAGATCTGGGTACTGTTTAATCACTCGATGACAGAATACAGGTGCCGTGTGCAGGTCAGCATATCGGCCAGGGCATAATTGTAATATTACATGTATATGGCAGATAGACAAAGTATATTTTAAGTTTGCTTCTCTTTTCTATGTTCGTTTGAAATATATTATTGATATAACCTAATTTTGAAATTTCAATTAGTTAATTAAGCAATATTGTAATAACGATGCTCTTGTAAAGATATTTGTATCCATTCTAAAACAACATTTTTTCCCGGTGCGTCATAGAAAAAGGAAACAACGGCCTGGTTATATTATTTGTTATTTAGTCTGGTTTGACTCACATCACCGATTAAAATGTACAATAAAGGCATTCAAACATGAATTCACAGATAATATCCTAGTACAAGTTCCTTCAGTGTGCTTTACTGAGTTAATTGATTTTGGGTTGTTATTGTGGATTTTGTCTTTTAAAGTCTTTGACAAAGTATACACCTTAAATATGGGGGGCGCAGACTCATCCGATATCTTAACAGGCAAAAAAAAAAATAAATTCCCCAATTTTCAAACTCCTAATACATTGGGGAGGGAAGGGGGTTAGTACGTAGTACTTTAAACTTCAATTTTAATGTTAATTTCTTTTTTCATATGCTGTGCAAAAATGGGGGAGGGACAAATCCTTCATAATTCTATTTTCTATATAAAAAAATATTAATAGAAATGTCAAAAGGTGGGGGCATGCGCCCCCCCCCCCCCCCCCCCCCCCGATACATATATGGGCATATCTTATATATACAAACATATTTCATATATGTATATAATTTCTTTACTACTCGTCCTTGTGTATCTAATCCATGTATTATAACAATGATCATATTGCTATAATTGCTTTTTAATTTTTTCTCTTTAAAAGATTCACTCAAATTCTATCTACAAAATTAGTAAATAAGAAATTTCCACAAAGAACAGTCACTTCAAAGTGTAATGCAAATATGGGGTCGGTGTTATACATGTACAATTTTGAAAGAAACTTTATTCCTCCTATTGGGTACAGAAAATAACTAATCATCAAATAATCATAAATAATTAAACCCAATAATCTAATACCATTTACGGCTTACTTGAATACACGCTGTAACTTTATTTATCTAATGGTCATTCATTCATTCATGAATGACCAAGAGTTAATTGAACCACGGGGCACAAATAAATGACGGAAACTCTGGTTTTGGTTTAACTGGCATTTGTAACACCAATCATTGACCACTTATAGCAGGTGTCAGCTGTGGTCAACTGCACTTTCAAAGTTTATAATGACCTCTCTGGGTGTTATTTAGGTCTTTCCACCTTTCAGGTGAAAGACCTTTTGTATTCTTTATGTTTTTTATTATTATTTTTTTTCTTCTCTTTTTTTTCCAGGGACAGCTTTTTTATTTCAATAGATATTGAAACAATTTTTTCTTTATTTTATTGGCCATAAAAAGTTATGGTACCAAATGACCCTTTTATTGATAACTCCCAGACCTTACAAAGTTATTGCCCTTGTGTACGACAAGCTTGTTATCGCTACTACTCTGGAACCATAAGAGATAGAGACTTAGAACTTTTACCAATATCTCAAGTACACTTAGAGGATTCTTCAATCTATTCATACCGAAAGGATCTGAGGCCCCCTTCTAGTAGTTATTGCCCCTGAAAGTATTTAATTTTCCATAAAATCACTTCCAACTTTTTTATTATTTATCATAGAGACTTTGGACCACTTGGGATGGAAGCGTCTACCTTGGCCGAACAAAATGACATAAAAGTCAAAGGTCAAGGTCATTTGGAAATCTGTTAATTAATGAGTTTTTATATCTCTTTTGTTTAGGGTGGTACAGACATTTTTTTTCATGGATGTAGTAGGACATCTAAAAACATTTTTAAATATAGCCCATTAGCCTCTACCTTTGAATAGTTACAGAGTTGTTGCCCCTATTGTACAAAATGCTTGTTATCGCTACTCCTCATAAACCATTAGAGGTAGAGACTTGAAACTTTTACAAATGTCTTCAGTACAATTAGAGGCTCCTCCAATCTATTCATACCGAAAGGGCCCTAGGCCCCCTTCTAGCAGTTATCGCCCCTGAAAGTTTCTTAATTTTGTTAAAAACACTTACAACCTTTGAACCTTACATCGTAGGGCCATCAGACCACTTCAAATTCAAAATGTTGACCTTCACCAGTCAATATGACATTAAGGTCAAAGGTCAAGGTAAAAAAAAATTGCATATTCAAGTTTTTGACTTTTTTTTATAAAGAAACGCAGAGAAAATGTTTTATTAATTATTTTGAAACAAAACATAAAAAATAATGAGGTGGAAAGACCTCTAATTGTTCGAGAACAATTAGTCTACTAGTTATAACATAATAGTAATGACAATTTCATACATCATTTTGTACATTTTATATGTAGACTTCAGTGTCCTTGTGTCTTGTCGTCGAATACAGCGTTTTTGGATAATGTTTTAATTTACTCTTTAAGGTAGTCCTATACTCGGCACTAAATGGGCTCAATCATTGAAAGATTAGCTTTAAATGATAGATATACATTTTAGCAATACATATACATAAGAAAATATATATGTTTACATGCTAGTTTTTTTGTTATCACCTCTCAGACAGGTGTACCCCCTTGAGAAAATTATTGACAATGATGAAATTTGCCAGATGTCCATTTTTCCTAAAAATAATTACCAATTTTTGGGAAATTAGAACTGGAAATACAAAATAGAGTGTAAACATTTATTTAAACCATATTACATCAATATTTTTGCGCAAATTGTTGTAAGTAAGTACGCTTTACGGGCCCTTATGTATCAAATTAGAATATAAAAAATGCCATGCTTGTATCGTGTTTGATCATTTTTACAATTTTATGGACTCAAACATAAATTCATGGTCTTTATTCTATAGAATGACATCTTAGAAAAAAGATTTGGTAAAATAAATCATATGTTGACGGATTATTTTTCACGTTGTAAGCTCTAAACCAAGTAGACCCTGAAGAAAAATTCCGTAAAAATCTTATTTTGCTACAGTTTTCTGCTTAGGTGTGTCAACAATGTTAGATACATGTATCATTTAAACATTAATTAATTTACGATTATTTAAATACGAAATAGCTTCTGTCTCTGAATTTTAAGCGATTTTAGTAGAAGAAAGAAGAAAAATTCGGGGCGGAAAACCAATCAAAACAAAGGAGATATAAGCATATTTGAGATCCGGGTTAATCAGAACTTTCGTATTTCGTTTTACTTTAACAAAATCGAGTTTCTCAACATTAATCATTTCTATCTCTCATACAATACATACATTACCGTTCTAATTTCTTATTATTGCCATTGTTTACAACAGCGATGTAGAGCAAAATCAATACCGGATATCTAAAATGCTATGTAAAAGTCAAACCATTATTGTAAAATCCGTATTATGACGTAGTGTGATACTCGGACTACTTTAAAAAAGCGTTGTTACTGTTAGGACGATGTAATCTTGAAATTCTTGGTCTGTACGTTCGCTTGTTTGACACTAAATTTTGATTTGATTTAAACATATTTTTATTGTACAAGAATACAATTTGGATTGGGCACAAGTTCAGAAACTTAGACCGCCCTCTCCCAATACAAGTATATAATACAGTAAAAATAATGTATACGCTAGATTTTATAGGAAGACCAAGCCTAATCCTGCTGTTTTCCAAATAGCAAGGACGTAACAAGTGTAAATGCATATAGCAACTATTGAATATTTTCCACCCTTATTCAAGGACGCTGGATGGTCAACCAAATATCCATCAGATCTACTTATAATATTAAAATATGATTTGTTTAGCTATATTAACAATGCCTTTTAAAGTACCATGAGTTTAAATTGTTTCAATGTTGCAATAGTAGAAAACTGCAATTGATACAAATAATTTGTGAAGAAAGATGGGTTAATTTTTGTTTACGAAAATATATCCAAACGCCTACCTAAGTTTCTTTTTGTGAAACAACTATGATTAGATCTTGTGACAAATTTTGGTCTGAAGACATAATTATCCAAGTCATATTTGTGAAACTGACGAAGGTTTATTATCCTGTAGTTTGAAATAATCGTCTTTATTCAAATCTAATAACAATAGTCAACAGTAAATGTTCTAATGATTATGTTATTAGCTTTACTATTTTCTTTCATATTCAAGACAAGAAATTTAAAAGAGAATGATATAAATATGATTATCATTGTCAATTGAGCATTGATATTGCTTACTTAAAGCAAACATGCACAGTGGCTTCCTCTTATGATAAACCGAGGTAATTAAACAACACAGCATTGGAATTATGTAACTTTTCATGTTGGTTAAATCTGCCACTATAACCACTGGTCATTGTACAATAACAGGTGTTAATGATCAGCCAATCAAAGCAGGGATCACGGTGCCTTGTCGACCGATGAATATACATCGTTAGGAATCTCGTTATTGTGTACCGGTTTTTCCTTTTCATCGTTGTGAACAGTTATGATGACGTCGATGTCTTTTTTTTCTACAGAACCATAGTCTGTCGATTGGCTGTCCGACACCAATTTTTTGTAGGTTGGCTGGGCCCATTCCTGTTGTTCTCCGGACCCAAACACAGCATAAAAAAATACAGAGAATAAATGTAGAGCTCCTGTTATTAAAAAGATCCTTTGCCATGACTGTACATTCTGAAATATAAAGGTGCAATATTGTAAATATCCATGTCCATCAAAGTAATATTTTTTTTTACTTTTTTATTTAGAGAAATGTAATATTTGATCTTATAAAAAAGTAGAGAAAACGAAAACCTACTTTCTGTCGAAGAGCACCCGCTATAGCGGTACTAATGGAGGCCCCTAGCACTCCCGATCTGACTATCCCAGTCAAAACACTGGAAAATTGCGGCGCCAGGTCCACAGGGTTAACTTTAAATGCTAAAATTCAACAAACAGTCTACATGTATCATTGTGAATAGCATCAAATGAAGCAATTATGGTTGAGATTTTTACTACAACAAAAATGGAAAAAAAACATTAAATCATTCAGTGAGGTTTCTATACATACCCGCGGTAGACAACCCTGCTAATCCTTCTGCAATGACGATAAGAATGGAAGCAGTGAGGTAATCTTTTGCAAAGGCCAATATAAGGATACACACGGCCTCCAAACCAAAACCTTAAAATAAACAGTAAGTGCAAAAAAAAGGAATTAAATCTCATCGATCATCCTACAACAGCGAATTTCAAATTTTATAATGCTTCAGAATGCTTGGCATCTAAAAAAAATATTACCAATAAATAGAGACAGTTTTCTGCCAGCAGTAACCGATACTTTCTCCATCTTTATCAGTTTGTCAACTACAACGCCGCCTAATATTACGGAAAAAGACATCAAGATTGGCGGGAAAGACGTAAGAAATCCAATCTAAGAAATCCAATTAAAGAAAAGCAAGTCAGAAAGTAGTTTTCCCGACGTCAGTAATAAACTACTAGTATATTCATATATAATGGGTTTTTTTTTTAAGTTGGAAACGTTCAAGATCTAAATCTATAGATTTTATTCGATTGTACTCACTGTTGCCACGTTAAGGCTGAATGCGTCAGCAAAATATTGAGGTATCTCTGTCAATACCATGGCAAAAACCCAAGATCGCGTGAAGTTGGCAAGAAATAGAGCATACACCGGACGTGACGTCAGTATGGCTCTCCATGGAATGTTTTTGGCCTTTTGCGATAACAAGACACCAATTTAGCATATCGGTGATAACATGCTGATATTTTCTGTCTATCAAAGCTTATGTACTTTAGTATTATGAAATAACAATGTAAAACTTACCACGCTTGCTGACGCCACCAAAACTTTAGATCCTTCCTCCTCGAAAATGCGCCTCTCTTTTTCACTTAGAGAGGATTGCATCATTGGACTATCATATACTAGCCAAAACCAAAACAGTGACCACGTGATACCAAGGCCACCTGGCAAAATTAAGGAAACGAAAAATGCCTCAAAAGAAATTTTGATTGGTTTACATTTCTGTAGATTACATGTAATTTCAGATGACTTTTGGTGCTATTATGGTTTGAAAAGATTAACAATAAGTCTAAACGAAATATTGGATACATTACTAGTATATCATTTTGTGTAGTAATATACTGTATACAGTATCCAAACATATGAGGCTTTTTAAACATCAACCATCAACAATCTAACCCTCATTTTTTAAAATATCTATTACATGTACTTGTCTATTTCATGAGTCTAAAAGTTCAGTGATAATATTTATTACATCAGTAAATCAAATAATTAAATATCATGAAAACTAAGGACGCTACAGGTATTCTTTAATCATTACCGTAGATGAAGAGTCCGGCGTGCCAGCTGACGTAACAGGTGGCGGCCCCCGACACCACCGAGGCCAGGGAAGTGCTCAGGTAGATTCCTAGAACAGCGATCAACAAGTTATTGAGGTCAATTGCAACAACAAAAACCAAGAAACCCTCATGAAAAAAAATAAATTTTAAAAAATGCACATCATGGTTGTGAATACATATACCCGAAAAGGAAAACCCCACGATTCTTGCTCGTTCAGATTTTGGAGCCCAAGCTGACACGACAGAGCTCATAGCGGGCTGGCTTACGCCCTAGAATACACATAAAACATAATAAGTACATTTTTGATTTCTATTACAATATATACGATGCGGTGGCTGATGAAGTCATTACCTCTGCCAGACCCTGGATAAATCTGGCCACGAAGACTATGAATGGACTGTATTTCATGGAAAATGCCAGGATCACGAAACATGACGCACTAATCAAAATTGCGCCCCCAAATAATCTGCAAATATTAAGATATGGTATTTCACATTTGAAACAAAAGTCTCTCGAAATGAAATTAAACGTGTATCTTTTGTTCAAGGTGGTATGGGACACCAGTCGATACTAATGTGGATAAAAGTATCTATATTATAATCAAAATACTTTCACCGGATTAGAATTCTTAAATTTTACAATATTTGACCAAAAAAATAAGTTTTAAAATTTGTTGGAAAGGTAAAAATTATAAAAGCCCTAGCGGGATTCGAACTCGTGATTTACAGCCTCGTAGTTAACGCTCTAACCCACTGCGCTACGCTTTTAGGTAACAGGGAAAGAAAAAGGGAAAGAAAAGTTAACGTAAAACTTTGTAAAATTATACTTAATTTTATTGTTTATTTCGATGGGAAGTACGTTACAACATGGAGGTGTCCCATACCACCTCAACAGAATTTTCATTTTTCTCTCACTTTGTAGGAGAGAACCTGACGGCTAGGAATCCCCCTGGCAACTGTGTGATGACGTAACCCACGAAATAGGCCGTGTTGAAGTATTGTGACGTAGCAACGCTCCAATCCAACTGTAGGTCGTACGCTGTGCCGTTTATTGTGCACTTCACAAAAATAAATTGTTGATTCGTGGTTTAAAGCTAATACATGTATTTTCTAAAGAATGATTTATAAATCGATATCAAGTGGCTTTTTCTTACTTTGGTTGTTTCTTACCTCTTTGAAAAACGTCACACCGTCGTTGTCGTTATCTTTGATGACGTAGACCATCACCATGGTGAACACAGTCCTGAAGCCAAAAAGGATGAGGAAACCCAGAAACGACAAGAAAACCACAATGGCCCTTTTTGGGATTCCCATGTTTTAAGTAGATCTTTAAAAAGCACCTAAAATTGATGAACAGTGATACATGTATAATCTTGTGAAATCCAGTAAAATGCAATGTAACGTACGGTATTCTACTTGTAGGGGACATCTGGGCATTGTTTGAAGCTTAACATGGCGCGGTATTTTTTTATGATTTAAGATTTGAAAATGCTGACTAAAAACGTAAATATAACATCAGTTTTCATCTCTTTTTTGATACTGTTATTTAAAACAATTGTTACAATAAGAAATCATAATATAATTTTTAATCGGCTTAGTCGGCTTTAATGGCTTTAGATAGCGAACAGAGTACATTCATAGAAGACTGTGTTCAATCAGTTTTACTTCATTTAGTTATGGATCCATTATTTCACGTTAAACATATTTTGATAATTGACCTTTTTGTAATTTTGTCTTAATTCCTTACCTTTCGTGATTAATATTTACATATTTTAGATTAACCTCTATCAAATAGGTTTAATTTCCTTAAATCGAGATAATCGACCAATTTTGAATTGTTATTTTCCGTTTAATGTAGCAATTAATACACAGATTTAGATAAATTACTCTTGCAGCAGGAGTTTATCCGCTATCGTTGTGACGTTGATTTGTAAACAATTGAAACAGTTTTACTCTCAGACCATAAATGCCCCCTCCCCCCCCCCCCCCTCCATAACACCAGAACTCTTTACCTTGGGGTCATGAATTTCAAAATTTTGGCAGAAACATCCTTGTTCGTCAAAATCATTTTCTGCTATGTGTCTGCTAAAAAAACCTAAGATTTAAATTGCACTACCGTAACGTTTTATTCCAAAATTTAGTGACATTGAGGACGATTGTCAGAGATTTCACAATGTATGTCCTTCTTTCCTCCAGATGCTACACACCAGCTGTGCTAAAGATTATAGCCGTGGTTTATAAAAGAAGCTGAACATGTTCAAACTATCGAAACTGTCAAATGACAACAGACATAAGATTGGTTAGCAATAGGTCACTCGAGTCTCTTGGGTGTACAAATGTTAACATGTTGTGATCCTAAGTAAGGTCTTGAATATACAAAAGCTGTGACCAATACAGACTTTTTTATGAATTAAAAAAAATTATTTGCATGTCATTTATTTTCAGACATTTTTATTGCTGTTAAATGCATAAGGGGTGTAATTCTGTTGAATAGCTTTTTGCTTACGATAAAATATTCTATATACCGGTACATAGCTAATGTTTGTCAAAAAGTTTTCTAATGTCATTGATTGGTCTATAAAATATAATGAATCATTGTTGCATGGTAGTGAAATCCTCTGTATTTAATTTTGTCAATAATATCTGTCAGAAAAGAAATCGTAAGAAGAATTGAAAGAGTTATAAAAACTGTTCTTATGCAGTAAAATAAAATTCAGTAAATATTGTATCACTTTTGCTTATATAATTGTTTACATAATCACGTACAATAAATAATTACACAATACATACACCTAACATCGTTTTTGAAAGTTTAGGGGAGGGGGAGACTCATCATCCTAAAAACATTGACAAGCAAAAAAAAAAGATTAATTCGCAAATCATTATCCGTTTGAGGGGGTGGGGGTGGGAGTGATACTGTGCGTTTATCTATACCTTTAATTTCACTGTTAATTTCATTATTTTTACTTGCTCCGAAAAAAGGGGGGACAACTCTTTGATTATTCGGTTTTTTATATATGTAAATGTAAGAAAAATGCATGTTTGCTGTGATAAAAAGTGGGAGGCGTCGGCAGAATAGTTAAACAAGTCGGCAATGCAATTAATCAATGGATACAGTATAACATACTCATTAAAAAAATATACTAGTTTTAATTGCATTATAATTGGAGAATTAAAAGATTAATATAATTATAAGGATAATGTGATGGTTTTGTGTATTTGATAATCGCCCCTGTTGAAAAATTAAATTTATTTAATTTGCATATTAAAATTACACCTCCCCTTCACTCCTGGCAAACCTAAATATCCCTCGGACCCCCCCCCCCCCCCACCTCTCTCTCTCTCTCTCCCTGGAGAAAAAATCTGGAACCGCGCATGAAAACGGTCCCTATAAGTCAAGGGTACGTTTTCTCCGGGTTACGTTTTCTACAGGGTACGATTTCTCCTTTTTGTATTGTTTATTACCAAGAACTATACGATTCATAGGTTTAACATATAAACATTAATAAATTTTACAAACATATGTAGACATTTTTTTTTTTAAATTACAATCTTAAATTAGTCTACGGGTGTGCTTAGCAATGTACAATAGCAGTGTTCATAGCAGTGTACATATGTATCACAATGACAAAATGAAGATGATAAATATAAAGGTAAACAAGATAATGGAGAGAATATTCTACAAACAGATACCTCCGATACCTCTTTGCACGCCATCTAGTG
Source organism: Magallana nippona (assembly GCA_033439105.1). NCBI lineage: Eukaryota > Metazoa > Mollusca > Bivalvia > Ostreida > Ostreidae > Magallana > Magallana nippona. The sequence goes on along the minus strand of CM065923.1, from coordinate 34,150,079 downwards.
TTAATCCAGTGCATGGTTGTTGGTTTTGCATCGGTGATAGTTTGTTTTGCATCGGTGTCTGTTGATTTTGCAAAAGAGGCTGTTGATTTTGTTTAAGCTGGTCTGTTTTGTAATTTAGCATGTTTTTTCAAAAATATTTGTTCGTTTTGCATTAACGTCTTTTTTACCCTTTCCGCCGCCCATACACTTTCTCAGATTAGAGTTAAAAGGACGGCTTAGTTAGAAAGTATTTACATAGTTTCTTTTGCACATGATAATGTGAGATAAGGAAATCAGATTTCATTTCTTTTCTTTTTTTGGAAGTGGAAAGGAGGGAGGGGAGTATGGTTGGTGCATAAAAATTGTTGTTAAGATTTATTATACCTTTTGTTAGCGGTTAACAAAAAACTCCAGCATGTACTTAAATGGTTTTAATCCGTTATCGCCTACTAGCTGTCAAACTATCGTCTGTACATGTTCTAGATTTTGTTAATAAAATTGTGCTTTGCTTATTTAGTCAAAGATTCATCATTTATACGCCGGAATAGAAAATCATTTACAAATACCCACGTTTAATGTTTAAAAGTTGTTAACAAATTACCGGTAATTAATTCATTGCTGCATTTATGTTGTAAACAATAAACAGCATCAAAATAGTGAAAAAAATACATGTATTAACGCATAACATTTATACACGGTATTTCAATTAAAGACTTGTTAACAAATTACCTTTTATCTTAAAAAAAAGTTTGTGAATTGTTTGTGAATTATTTTTTTATAAGTAAAAACTTCATTCTTACCTGGCAGTGCAGCCTCTGTCATACATGTAGAATCCACTGTTTCCAACAATAAACACACGTAACACACTTCATCGATGACCAGAGATGCAATACGCGTCGTGTGCACGACATTAAAAAATTACAGTCTTCCTATGTACTTATCCTGTGTGTACACTGCCTCTCTGTCAACAGCTGGGGGTGGTCGTGTTTATATGTGTGTTTATAATAAGTACTTATTGTGCAAATCTGTGTGAACTAAATGTGCATTGTATTATTTCCGACATTTGTATGTGTGTTTTGACACCGTATTAAAATATTCGATTTTTATATTGATAGAGCGATTTTAACCTTTAAAAGGTTTGTTTCTCTCTGCATATTTTTTTAACATTCACTTTCTAGCTCACCTTAACAAAAAAGCTTCAGAGAGAATTTCTGATCATCTGTCATTTGAAATGGAAAAATTATTCGGATCATCGAAAAAGAGAAAGTAAACAATTTTTGGGAAATCATGTGTTGTGAACTCTTTAGCCAATTCAAAGTTAATTTATGTTGGTTCAATCTCACTACGATTTGTTAAAAAAAATGAAAAATATTATTTTCAATTTCATATGGGATAAACGTGATAAAACCAAGATAGATACCATAATAGGAAAACATGAAAATGGATAAGTGGGTAAAACTAAAGGCAACATGGGGGAAACGATTGATTGGTAAATCAAGTATGAATTGCAAAATCATAAATGCATACTTTGATATAATGAAAATAGATTTATAGTACTTTACTCTTATATCTGACTATAAAGAAATATTTTTGTAAATTATTTTATTGTTTATATTTACCTTTTTAAAATGTTGATTTAATCATAAAGAGTCGGTAAAAGTAATTATACTCTGTCCCAAGATATCCTAGATTCATTTGGTTAATTACTCGATAATCATAAATACATATGTACCTCATGGTTCATACGATGTTCATTCAAAAGTATGAACAATTTCAAAGATTTCTCCTTTGAAACACCCCTCTAGCTTATCAAGTTTCAATACACGGCGAAAAATAAAGGAATCTACGGGGTCTTTGCATTGAATAGTACCCGGATGATAACGTTTCAAAATTGTGCGAGGTATTCCGAGTGACTTACGAATGGAGAAAAGGTGTCAATATTTCCTAGTATTAATCTCCATAAAAAAAACTGTTTTCGTTCCTGTGATTTTTTCCGAGTGAAAAATTATAACGTATCAATGAAGATATCTGGGATATTTTCAGTTTCATCGATTTCAATTGTACTTCTTTGTGTATTTTCATTAAAAATCGCCCAAACGTGACGGATTCGATAACTTGGGACAGACAATGCTATATCATTGTTTGTAACTATAATTATTGTAAATGTACATTATAGTGCATTAGATTAACGAAATAGCCAAGTCGTCTTATATGGGAATTTGAATCTGACATCATCATAATTATTTCGTGCAGTCAGTGATTTTTCTTAGGTTGTTAAAGGTTTCGACCGATTGATAAACTGGTTACAACTGGATCGTGTAGATTTCCATGTCAGTTTCTATAGAGTTATGAATCAGAATCGGTTTTCATAGGAAATGGAGAAAATGATCAGTGGATGCTAATATAATATACAATAAAACTCGGTTATAGCGAAGGCCTAGGGACCAGGGAATTTACTTCGATATATATATGTAATTCTGTGTACTCGTCATAATAAGGATAGCGAAGTCGCTATATACATGTTTTCTTCCACCAGACTTTTAAAATAAAAGTCATTAAATGAAAATACATTCTTTTGAAACCTATAATAATCAGACTGTAAATTGAAGGATTGTCGTGGAAATAAATTCATTCAAACTATTATGTCCATTGGTATTGCTAACTTTTGTAACTATAAAAGTTTTCACTTTCATTATTTTTCACCTCTATATGGCTCAAAATCAATTCGGTATATCCGTAAATTCGTTTTATCCGAATTCGTTATACCCGCAGTAATTGTAAAATTTTGCAAGGATTTGTTAAAAATTTAACGGAGGGTCCACAAAACTTCTTAATCCGAGATTTTGCTATAACATGGAGTTTTACCGTATCCATAGAAATGCATTCAATTCTCACAGCGGTATCCATTGCATTCGCGGGAAATTTAAAATTTTTTTTTTTTTTAAACTCATCAATAGTATGTAAGAAAAAATAAAACAAAATTAAATAAAGAATATTGGCGCAGTATATACTGTATATACACCGATGAGATAAAAGAAAATGAATGATAGACGTCTACAATCTGGTGAACAATATTTTGTGCGGCAATTTCTTTTTACAAAAAAGTAAATTACGATTAAATTCAAAATGTGATCATTGTGACATTTCCAATGAAGATGTTAGACATCTTATTTTGATTGTGATAAAGTCAAACGTTTGTGGCATAATATGCATGAGTGCTGCTTTGATTTTTATGCAGAAACAAATCTAAAGGGTACTATTTATAATACAATTATTTCTTAGCTAGCTTTCACAGGAAATATGAATTCAAAATTTTAATTTTTCGTTTTTATTAATTTGAATATCAATTCGGTTAATTAAAAGTATTGAATAAGATTTTTCAATTAAAGTAATTGAAAATGATATTATTTTTTGTTAATGCAACGATATGTACAGGGCAATGACGATTTATATTTCGAAACTTCATTCCGATTTTTATAATACCACTAAATGGAAAGTAAAGCGGTTTCTTTAAATGTGATTCTGTGAAAGGCCTGATGTGTTCCGGATGACCGAGGTACAGCATATTTCTGTGAAAGGCCCGAGGTGTTTCGTATGCACGACCAGTCTGCTGCCAAAGAATAATATACAAGAATGTACAGTGACAGATGTAGAGAATATTCTAGTGAAGGTAGCGACATTGCAAAAAAAAAATCCAAAATCCAAAAAACAAAAAACAAAATAAATATAACCCGCGTTAGCGTGTTATGTGTTATATTGGCATCTTTCTTTTTAAGAATTATTGAAATTATCATAAAAAGTAAGTAAAACTAACGTATACATAAGAACGTTAGATTAAAAAAAACAGCCATGTCTTCTTATATGGGAATTTGAGTCTGACATCATCATAATTATTTCGTGCAGTCCGTGATCTTTTTTTTTAGGTAACTGAATATTTCGATCAATCGATAATCTGGTTAGAACTGGATCGTGTAGATTTCAACCCTGCCAGAATTTATAGCGCTATGAATCACAATCGGTTTGCTGAAATAAAGGAGAAAATACTCAGTGAATGTAAATATATATCCAGCTACCTTAAATCTTCAATATAACTTATATTTTGCGCCCACCTTTCTTCCTTTTTCTGCTAGTATATATTTGCATTTTTGTACCTCTTTCGATTTGTTTGTTTGTATGATATTTGCTCCTCTTGTACCAATATATGTGATCTGAGCGAATAAACTGATCTTGATACAATGATACTTTAATTCAATAAACATTCCAGGTGGTTTTTCTTAGGGTCGTTATCAATTTAATCTATTACCAATAATTATAACAAAATAGATTTAGAGAGCGGACTCGTATATTTATGGAATCCGGATAGGGACATGCAGTTCACTATCCCATCATCGCACCATCGAGGTCGAGATCCTTATTTGTCCGAACAAATAGCTAATTCGTCCGAAAAATCCAACTTCGTCCGAACAAATAACTTATCTGTCCGAACAAATCCAACTTCGTCCGAACTAATAACTTATCTGTCCGAACAAATAGCTAATTCATCCGAACTAATCCAAATTCATCCGAACTAATCCTAATTCATCCAAGCAAATAGCTAATTCGTCCGAACAAATCCAAATTCGTCCGAACAAATCCAACTTGTCTGAACAAATCTTAATTTGTCCGAAAAAATACGTAATTCGTCCGTACAAATAGCTATGTGATTATTTATTTTATGACTCTCTCTCTCTCTCTCTCTCTCTCTCTCTCTCTCTCTCTCTCTCTCTCTCTCTCTGCAGAAAAAGGGGGGGGGGGGTTGCAACCACTGTTTATTATGTATTAAATCTAATATAGCTCACCATGTTACGGGAATTGGCTCGTACTTTGCTCAATATATGAAGATGTGAAATACCAGTATCACCTTCCCTGTTTGAAAACCATGCCTCGATCATGCGATTTTCTTTCATTGTATTGTTATCCTTATCTATTAAACTATAATTTTGCTCTTCTAAATATTAATATGTCTAGCAAGAAGGACATGTTTAAATTGTAATACCTAATTATTATTAGAAAGTCAAGTTTACCAACCGAGTAAGGCCAATTTCTGATATAAAATCCGTTCATTCATTCGCTACCTGACGCAATTTCTCTTTCCAATGGCGCATGCTCAATACAGTCCATAGCGTGATTCTGCGATGAAATGATGACGATAGCGCGATAAAGACCTAACGATGACCCGATGGAACATCGCGTCTTGGCGATCGCACCATCGCGTCATCGCTATTGACCATCGCGTTATCGCTATCTTACCATCGCTTCATCGCGTTATAGCTTCGTCGTGCCATCGCACCACCGTCATCGCAATGTTGCACTATCGCATCATCGTCATTGCGCTATCGCATCAACGCTGCGTCGTCATCGTACCACTGCTTCATCGTCATCGCATCATTGCTCTATCGACGCAAACCTCGGTGATGCGATGATGCGATAGTGATCAACACGAACTTATCCTGATTCCATATTTATTGCATATCAATATAATTATAGCATTCTCGGTACCAACTATAATATACATGTAAGATTGAATTTTATGAAGTCCTTCTTAATTTGTCTTCTGCAGAAAAGATTTAATCAAGTGCTTAAGGCAACAAATTTTGAGAAAAGATATTATTAAGTATCAATTGGACCAATATTGCTTTGGTGATTTTTTAAATTATTTTGTCCAACGATATAAGAAGAAATTAAGTCAAGCATGTAAAAACTAACGTTGAATAATTGATATAAATTAAATGATGCTTGGATAAGGTCGGATATGATATAAATTACTGCATTGCTCCATAGATCAATAACCTTTGGAGAATTGGGCAATCTGGAATTTAAATGCATGGCAAATTAATTGCTCAATCAGCAATGGCTATTGTACTTTAATATTCATGAAGGTGGTACCTTAATCACTTCGCCAATTTTCGAAATTTCGAAACCAAACAAACCTCCAATCGTAGAAGTAGCGGACTAGAGGCAATTTGGTTTTTTTAAAAGGAAATTAAGAATAAATGGGGAAAGCGTTGGCAGTTTTTCTTCTGGTGATTTCAGCAACCTATTCTGGTACGTAATTACCTTAAGCAATTTTGTTTTCTATCAATAATCTACTGTCTAAGTGAATGCTCGTATTTGAAATTTTTGAAAATATTGTTAATTACATGTGCGCTTACTAATGCTTAAAACATTGTAATTGGTTCAAGATTTAGAAAGATGTCACTCCTTATTCGTAACTGTTTATTAATAATATGATAAACGGAATTCTTTTCAATTTTTTTTTCGCTTTGTCGTTTATTTATCAAGATGACAGTAAATGCAAAAAAATGAAAACGTGTACATTGGTAATTTATATGATTTGATATGGATTACATAACTGTATGGAATGCATTTACAACAAACAAATAAATCTTGAAATAACCAACAACATAATAACAGCTTCAAACATATTTTATGGAAAAATAACATTAAAAAAAAGTCAATTAAAGTTAAAATCAAATAGGGGGAAGTGATGTGTTTGTCTAGAGGGCATTTGAGAGAAGGATTTTTTAATTAAAAAAAAATGTTTAACAAATTTAAAACACATACGTATATGTATGTGTAAAATTGAAGTTGCACATGTATATTGAAAATGTCGAGCCCTGTTCAATATTTCTACATCACTGCCCCGTTTTTTCTTTTGGATGTACTTGAAAGTTTTAACGCAATACTTGTGTATCCTACTGTAATCAATCTATTCAATTAGTTGGTTGTTGTTTGCGAGTTTTCTGTTCGATATGTAATGTGTCTTCATTATTTCAAAGTTCACAAATAATTTTGAATTAATAAAATAAATATAAGTTTGGGCTAGGAAAATAACAAACGACTGCGACCTATCGATCCTAAGCGAGCAATGTTACGTGAAAAGAAAGCTGCGCGTTAAATAACAAAAACTTAATCTTTGAGGATAATTAGAATTTATTGATTGTTTTTAATTCACTGATTGCTGAACAATGTCATTTAGAGTTACCTTTGGTCCTAGCCATCCTGTTTGAATCCCACAGGGGCAGGGGTATGAAAGCTTTAGAATAAAGGTGTTACCTCACGGGAAGTTTTTGTATTTCGATGTGTCTTAGTTCAATGGTTCTGAGGAGAAGAACATTTCATCAGCCATAGTACAGGGAATTCATTTATCAATATCAGAATTTTATCTTTTATATCGCTTATTGCACTGACAAAATTATAGTTTTGTTTCCACATAACAAAATATAACCCTCTAAACTTTGGTTTATTAACGGTTGGTAGCTTTAAACAATAGTTAATTCTAAGTTAAATTATTATTAACTTATATCTAAAAATGAAATAATACCGTTAATAAGTGTTTTGACAACTGTTGACATTTAAAATAAAAAAAATCCAAAACTTCTTTAAAGTGACACGGTGACTCAAAAAACATGTTTTACTTTTTGATTATGACAACGGATATCAGAAGAAATACACTAAATTTCAGGTTTCACGCATCATAAGTCATCATCTTTCAGCTTATAAGTCAATAAAACTCATCCGGAAAATGCACATATAAACAAACCGAGTTGTTTTGGACATTGATTTTAGTGTCACGTGATTGCGATTGCTATCTAAAAATAGTTACAGTAGGATTGACAATAAGAAAAGAATTTGAAGCTATTTGATGTCTGTGGTAAGAAATATGCATTCATAGAGAGTGCATCTTAATAAATTTATAGTTCTTCAAGACATCAGGTTTCAATAAGAGTCCACTAACTCATGATATATGCCATGGTGCGTTATTTACATTCCCCTGCGCTTGCGTGGCTATATGAAGCGGAAGGGAAACTCAATATTTTTGTGTTGGCCCAACACTTAAGTCTATTTTTCTCTTTTTAATTTGATTTATTTACTTTTGAACACTGTAAAATTTCAAAAGTTCATCTTTTCATATGATAAATAAAAAATGTGGAAATCGTGTAAAAATTCGATATTTGCTAAATCATGGGTTTGTGCGTCACCATGACTCTTTAATGGGGATGTGCGGCCATTTTGTACATTTGAGGATAAGAATGTAAACATTTCTTGAACTGGCTTGTTTCTGTCCGAAACTAACCAAACATGTTGCCAAAAGATATAAAAGCAATAAATATGAAGTCCTAGTCATTTTGTTTGAAAAGTATGCATACAAGAACAGGACAATGCCTTTTTAATCACTCAGAACAGCTGTCGAACTGCGCAGATACAGACTTATTTTGAAGATTTAAAAATCTGAAAAATATGAAGGGAGTTCATTGGTGTCCTCTTTACAACCATTTGTTGAGAAAAAGTTTGAATTTTGCTCATTTAAGTTGTAACTTTGCCTCAAAATAGGGTACCCTATTTTTATCAGTCGGCATGGGATCTATTTTTAGAACAAGAAAATTCTAGTCTATACTTAGAACTCCTGTGTCTATGGAGACACATTGACGTTATATTTTCATAGAAAAAAAAAATAAATGTCAATTCAAAATAACCCGTTTTGAATTTGATATTCATCTCTATACCTGTCCCATGTTTGTTTTATGTGGGTTTTTAGTTCTATAAGTATAAATTAAAGTAAATTCTCTTTGGAAGTGGGATAGGGGTCCAAAATAGTGATTGTCTTAAATTAGAAAAGTATACATCATCTTTCAGTGAAAATATATCTGCAATGTACCTCCATACACACAGACAAATATATCTTGTGGTTTTTGGGGCCCATTTTAAGAATAGGGTACCTTACTTTGAGACAAAGTTACAACTTAAATAAGCAAGCTTAGAAATTTTTCTCAACAAATGCTTGTAGAGAGGACACCAATGAACCCCCTTAATATTTTTTCAGATTTTTAAATCTTCAAAATAAGCCTGTAGCTGTGCAGTTCGACAGCTGTTCTGGGTGATTAAAAAGGCATTGTTGTTCTTGTATGCATATTTTGTAGGACTTCATATTTATTGCTTTTATATCTTTTGGCGACATTTTTGGCCAGTTTTGGGCAGAAACAAGCCAGTTCAAGAAATGTTTACATTCTTATCCTCAAATGTACAAGATGGCCGCACATCCCCCTTAATATAAAGTGTTCATTAGAATATGTCAGTTGTACGCCATCATTAGCAGACCCATGCTTTCATTTATTCTTCACAGAGGGTTCCTCCTTTATAGAAGAAAATCTGTACAGCGTTTTGATGAGCGGCCTCAACACAGAGATCATGCCGCGCTGCAATCACACGGACTCGGTGACAGTCACTCTGGATGTCGCCCTCCGAGAGATCGTAGCTCTGGTGATTATAACAAATAAAGTCATCCCTATGTGTAATCTGCTTCTCATGTATTTACCCAGACTAAGCTTGGTCCAAATCTGGGGATCGCATGGAATTACACATGTATAATCAAGCAATCCACAGAGATGATAGAACAAGTAGATAAACAGGAAAAAACACAAGAGATGCCCATGTCCCACATCGCTCACCTGAACGACAGTTCTTGTACCATTCTATTTTTTAAAAATATTAAGATATTAAACTTTAAGAATATTGAAAAACTCTCATACATTCAAAGAATTGACAATACATTAAACAAAACATTAAAAGAAGCCTGATTTTTTTTTTGGGGGGGGGGGGGGGGATCATACCTTGAAGATCTAAGATGCATTAACTGACCAATCTTATTATCCTAGCCCTCAAAGTATTAAAGATTACAAAATTGTAATATGAACTATAAACAATTATAAAAAGTGAAAGAATGTCACTATGACCTTGATATGAGGATGTACAAACATATGAAGATGCTTACATAGTTAAATAACTATACATACCATTGTATTTCTTGTGAATAAGATTTTTAAACATTTTTCCTATATACACTTATGTTGAAAATTGAACCCACATTAGGGCCATAGTATTGGCACAAGAGTGACAGTATTGACAATTTTGAATATACACTATCAGAGAATGCTTGCATAGTAATACCGGTATCACAAGTTGTAGCATATTGGTTCTTGAGATGAAGGGTTTTAACAATTTTTCTTATATATTTCTATGTTTAATTTTTAAACTCCTCTTGGGGCCCCAGTATTGGCCTGGGGGTCATGGTTTCAACAATTAAGATTCTACACTATTTGAGGATGCTTGCATAGTAATCACACAAATTGTAGCCAAGTGGTTCTTGAAAAGAAGATTTTAAAACATATTTCCTATATGTGTTTATGTTTGAACTTTGAACCCCTCTTGGGGTCCCAGTATTGGCCTGGTGGTCATGGTTTTAACAAATTAGAATCTACACTATTTGAGGATACTTGAATAATAATTTCACAAATTGAAGCAATGTAGTTCTTTAAAAGCAGATTTTAAAAAATATTTCCTGTATGTTTCTATGATGGACTTTGAACCCCTTTTAACAAATTTTAATCTACACTATCTTAAGATGGTTGCATAGTAATATTCCACATAGTAGCATTGTAGTTCGAATATTTTTAAACTTTTTCTCTATGTACTTCCATGTTGAACTTTGAACCCCTCTTGGAGTCCCAGTATTAGTCCAGGGTCGTGATTTTCACAATTTTAAATCTACACTATCTGAGGAGCTTGCATAATAATCGTACAAATTTTAGCAAAGTGGTTCTTGAGAAGAAGATTTTTGAACATTTTCCCTATATATATATATATATCTAGGTTAAAGTTTGAACCCCACTTGGGGCCCCAGTATTAGTCCGAGTGGTCACGACATTGGCAATTTAGAATATTCACTAAATATACAAACGTTGGTGTAAATATTGGAATTTCTGGTGCGGTTGTTCTTGAGAAGATTTTTTAAGATATACACCCAATTTTCACTGTTAAGTAATTATTTCCCTTTAAAAAAGGAAATCACCCTTTATTTTTACAATTTAGAATTCCCTTCCCATAAGGATGCTTTGAACCAAGTTTGGTTACTTACATTCCCAGTGGTTATAGAAAAGAAGTCAAAAATGTGAAAAGTTTACAGACAGACGGACGGACGACGGACAACAGGTGATCGGAAAAGCTCATTTGAACCTTCGATTCAGGTAAGCTAAACATCTCATGAATCAAAAGAGCTCAATTGGCCTTACAGCTCAGGTGAGCTAAGTAAGAAAAACAATCTCCTCGATTATGATCGCGCTTCGACTGATTTACTAATTGCTTTGACCCTTTTATTGGTCCTATCCTACATGCAAGGTTTTCTGTTGGACTCGTGTTAGATGTGCTGCAGTTTGCAGAAAATGTTAAGAGAATTGAATATATCTTTGAACAGAGTTGAACAAAATCTCTTTGAACATCTGAGCCTATTCTAAAAACAACGCTTGTTTAGTGCAAGGGTCTTTTCATAGAAAATGATATATTTCCAGCGGTCGGTTTCTCATGGACACTATTGATTAGTATACATGTTCTGTAAATATCAAAAGCTGTTGGGATCTTGATAATTGAAAAGAACACTTTCTTTTGTCCATATAATTGACATGTCCTTTAAGTTTTGAAGGCGATACAAACTGTGAATATAAATTTTCTGACAGGTTTAACAGCAGGTTAGACTTGTAACTTTTTTTTGTAGACTGAACGGGATCAAACGCTAAAATTGAAAATGTGGTTGCGTCAGGTAAATCATTTGCATATTTTAAAGTAAAACACGGAAAACGATATCAATTTTAAACCATCAATAAAATAAAACCCGAAATATGAACTTTTCAAAATGAAATAATAATCCACTGGTAAGAACCGCTGAGCTGAATGTTATTTTTTCCAGCAATGGAGGGACTGCAACATGACGTGGAGCCCCGTGGAACACGGCGGCCTGACCTCTATCTCCGTGTCCAGTGGGCGGGTCTGGATCCCCGATATCACTCTGTATGAGAGGTACACTATATTTTGAAACCTTTTTTTTTTTCTATTTACTGTTTTTCATTTTACAATACATAGAACACATTCACACACACATACATACAAGTCATGATCTAATACATATAGAAGACTATATTGAAACCTTTACTTGAGTGGTGGATCCAAATATTGTTCTTCGATACTAGTAAATATTTACATTTGTTAACTTATCAATATATTGAAGCACTGCATGGTTGTTGTAATTAACATCTTAACTCTATATTGTCTCTGAGAAAAAAGGGTAGAAACCCCATTATCAGAAAATAATTTTCATCACCGTTTGGGGTCTTCCCCCTCTCCTTGAAAACTAAAATTGTAATTACGCTTGTAAATACGCGACTATATTACTTATTAGGACTGGGTATTATTAATGTGGATAGAGCCATAGCAGTACAGAAACATTTGTGTGTATGTCTCTAAGACGCCCCGGTAGTTTTACATCAGTTATAGAATTGGTAGATCTAACTTTTCTTTTGCAGTGCTACAGAGGGTGATGACATGCCGGGGCGGTCGTTCTACAGGATCAACATATACTCTGACGGTACGGTGTACTTTAACTTCCCCACCCTGGTGATGGTCTCCTGTTCTGTGGATGTTACATACTTCCCATACGACACGCAACACTGTGACCTCAAGCTCGGTTCTTGGACATACAACGGCTTAGAAGTCGACGTAGTACCCAAAAGACCCACAGGTCTCCATTTGTATTGCCTTGATGTTATTTAAGTTTTATATGTAATATTCCATCTCTGTAAGTTTGTCGTTTCGATGCCTAATCTTTTCTCCAGGAGATTTGACTTCGTATATTAAGAGCAACGAGTGGGATGTGATCAGTTTCCGGAGCGAACGTCACGTGCTTTATTATGGCTGTTGTCCGGAACCCTTTCCTGATGTAACGTTTACTGTTGAAATGAAGAGGAAGCCCAAATTCTACGTACTAACTATCATATTTCCCTGTACCCTGGTCCTTGCTCTCGCCGCCCTGGGTTTCATTCTGCCGGCGGACTCGGGGGAGAAGGTTTCACTGGAGGTGACGGTGCTTCTGTCCTTGTCCGTGTTTCTTCTCCTGGTCTCAGACAAGTTACCGGCGTCAGCGGAAACATTTCCAATCATTGGTGGGTTTTATGTACATTCTTTTTTAAAAACTACTGATTTTACCCATGCAATATTAAAGTTTTGAAAAAAAATAACATCAAACAAATGTTCTGACTTTGTAGGTATTTACTTTTCCGTCTGTATGGTTATCGTCTGCTTATCTTGTGTATTTGCGGTGTGGGTTCTGTTTTTACACTTTCGAGGAGATTCGAGGCCTGTTCCTTCGTGGGCGAAACATTTGTTCCTTAAAAAGCTACGATTTGTTCTGTGTGACACATCCAGAGTCGATAACTTGGAACAGGAAGCCATGTCCGTGGACGACAAGGTAAAAGCATTTGTCTAACTAAAGATAAGGGTTTGGTTCAAACACCAATCCTTTTCTTGCAATAAATTATTTGGATGTTGTTTTTATGTTGGGAACATCCGTCAATACAGATCTATAAATGATGATCACTTGTCGAATTATTTTTTGGTAAATAATGTATTCCCTCTTTTTTCTTTAGAGAACAAAGGTTATTGACGTCCGTGAGAAAGATGGTTTAACATTATCGACAGAAGAAAATGATCACAATCACCGTCCTAGCACCAATCAAAGCTCCTCGCCAGATTGCCAGCTAGAGGAATGGCGGGCTATCGCGCGTGTGTTAGATCGTCTATTCTTCATCTTCTACATGATCATTTCCCCTGTTGTTACTATGATTTTCTTTGGCATTCTTGTTGATCAATAAATAAAATACTGTTGTGTGGAATTCAACGTATCTGGAACCCGTTGGAAACCCTTATACCAACCAAGTGGATGTTTATCTTAATGAGCCTATTACCCCAGTTTAATTTATGCGATTCGATTAACTTGATTGGACTGAACTGATGAGTGTCCACTCCAAAATTAACTTTGAAAAAATAAAGTTGGGAATTTCAAACTTTATACAACTATACAACTGACATACAACTAAAGCGTCCACGAATGTTCATATCCCTGCAGTATTAGGTTTGTCTAGGCCTCAACCATTTGATCACATTCTAGGTCTGGTTCAAATTTACCGGGAGATGTGTAACATGTGGCCATGGCATTTTTCAAAAGGCTTTGGATTCGTATTTTAGAACCATTTCAACAAGAGCTTGGTTTTGGGTAGATGTGTCAAACAGCAATTTGACGTAGGCCCGTCCATTTCATTGCTGGCCACTCAGCCGTTGCTCTTTGAAATCAACAAGATTCGTCTGGCAAATTATGCATTTCACTCAAAACCAGCGTCATTTTTAACCTGTTTTGGTGTAAGAAATAGATTTACGTCCTACCGAAAGTCCAAGGTCATGTTAAAATGGTTCTAGTTACTCCCTCTACGAGAGTTCCAGTTACTACAAACGTCTTAAAGAAAAAAATCAGTACACTATTATACAGTGACTTTTGAAAAATAAAACTAACAACAAAAGATAGTATTTAGCTGAAAATAACAGCCAATCTTATTGCACAAAGAAAACATTACAAATACATAACAACAACACGTATTTCATATATCAATAAAAACAATAAAACAACTAGGATCACGTGTCTGTTACATCGCCGTCTTCTGCAGTGGAATTGATGGAGGCGATGTTTGGGACCACCATCTTGTGATCGTCTCTGCAGAAAACAAAAACGGACAAAATATAACAGTGCTACTTCATTTGCTGTGAGAGTGTGTTTATAAAGGTATTATATAAAAGGATTGGTTTTACAGACTTTATTTTTTCTATATGAAAAGGTTTATTATTAAACTATTCAGATATGATGTGGTAAAGAACAAATCTTCTTAGATGCATCTAAAACTTAAAACTTTGGAATTATGCACAACATATATGAAACAAAACAACATCCATGCTATTATATGGGGCTAGATAAAATGCAAATAGTAAAATAAGAAGTCCACTTCTTTGCTAGAAATCGAACATTGCATGACCAATCAACTTAAAATTAGTGGACAATTTAAGACATAAAATCGTATTTTTTGTTGCTGTAAAAATATTTACAATCTTCAAGGGGCAAAGTGTCGGTCTATCTCAGAATAATTACATTTTCCAGTGTATTTGTCTATGCTCACAGTACAAATCGATTTTGTAATGTATAGTCCAATATATTTCATCAATGACAAATACGGTCGGGCATGAACCAATCTATCATAAAGCCCTTTGGGTTTTCTTGGACTTGATCACCCCGACCGAATTTGATCACCTCATAATACCCAAAGAATGATTCCTTATTCCTTAAATAAAATAGAATCTTTAAACGCCTCTTTAGAAAAATATGTTGTTTATGCCTACATGTATGCCCAGTAAGTTTAATACATGTATTTACATTACTACATGTATATCAACACAAATTTATGAACCTGATTAGAGTCAGGGGTGCATATAAATCGGGTTTTTTAAAAAAAAAAAATCAGATTACATGTTGTGGCAATTTTGCTCTACTATGTAGATATTCAACAAGTCAAATGTTTACATTTATCACAAAATTAAGGAATATGACACCACACAAAAAAAAGAAAACAAAAAGCATACCTATGGTTACTTATATTCAGAGAGATATATTTTTAAACCTGCAAACTAAGCAATGTAAGAAAAATTAAACATGTAAATTTTAAACAGTATCAAAAATTTTGAATTTCCATTCCGCTACAGCTATAGAAAAGAAAAATTCAGTCAAATCGAAATCCCCTCACTGTCAGATAGAAAAGTTAGTTTGTATTTCAACTAGGTTTTCAGTTACATGTGTAAATGAAAACTGGAACACTGGAAACATCAAAACATTAAAAAAAAAAACATGTCAGCCATTGTAAATAATTTAAAAGAATCTCCAGAGAGATGACTCTATATATATATACATGTATGAATATATTATTATCATTCACACACAATACTGATGTATATGAACAAAACAACAAACTGTGAATACATGTATATACAAACAGACTGAACAAAACATGAAAATACTTGTAACTAAAAGCCTTCTTATATCTCGAATATCAACATAAGAATATATATACATGAACCCTATTGCATTTGTTACACCTGATTGCACATCTGGAACACATGGCCAATGTGAAGTATTTCTTTCCTTGTCTTAGTTTTTTTTTTCTCGTTTTTCCTGCATTTTGTGTTTGTGGTACAAATGTTACTTTTTAATGTGGAAAAAGTACATTCATTTTAATATTTCATTGTAATTAAGTAACAATGGCGATGTAAGAATGTATGTCATAACAGGTGAGATCTGTGCAACAAATTATTTCAAACCTTGAAGCAGTCAGAAGCTAATACAGGTAACCAAAGAGAAATATCCGGATTTACCAGTCATGTTGAGCTTTAATTAATGTGTACAAGTCAGAAATTAAATTCAGTGCAAAATGCTCTGCCAAAGGACAACCTTATTCATGTCTTTGACTTGTTGATTAAGATCTGGGAATGTATTTATTTACTTACAACAATCAGTAACATTAAACAAGTCATCTTAATCGCTGCATGAATACAAATTTAGTTAGATTTAAAGAAACACTGATTTTAACACCACCAGATTTACACAGGTTTCACTGATTTTTACTTAATTTCACTGGCAGTGACTTCTTCATATTAATTACACAAAGGAACATTGATTTTTTGAATTTTATAACTGTACTTAAGGCAGGGAATGCTGCACATAAACTACACACAAATAAGGTATTGAACTCAACACAATAATACACAAGTGGGGACAGTCGGACATGCACAACCATGCTCGTCTCTTACAACTGGTTGTCTGACTTAGAAGTGGCCATTTCTTTAACATTCCTGGACACAGACACCTCAATATCATCCCGGGCAGTTTTGTGCTTGGTAGATTGGGCCTTTTTCTGGAGTCTGTGGTTTCAATTACTCAGGCATTAAATAATCCACAGCAAGTCAGACCATATTAAATCAATGTGCTAATTCATAAAGTAACCAAAGCTATTATGGGATACTAAGGTTCTTTGGTGACTATCTGTTGTAGCTTTTATTGAGTTTAAAATTTGTTTGCTGGGCATCTGTTCAATAGGTGAAGCAGAAATTAATAAGATTTACCCAAATATGATTATCTCCATTTCTCATTTTATTTGCAGATCATAAAATAGTCAACATGCTTTATATTTTTGTACTTTATAATGATCTTTTTGTGCACTGAATCATCAAAACAGGTACTCACTTTCTATCTTCCTCATAATCTATCTGCTGCTTCATAAACATGGCATTCTTCATCAATTCTTGGATATTTTGGAAGTGTACGCTGCTCTTGTGGAGGCTTTTGACGGCACTGATAAATGAGTATCACATAAAATGTATTACTTGTACATGTAGTAGTACCCTAGTAATGAAGGAAACAATACGCTTTACTATATCGAGGACTCTATACTTACTGTGTGGCATATTCAGTGTCAAAACTTGCACCTTGAACTTTTTGCTGAGTCTCGACCACTTCATGCTGACAAAAAAAAGGTTTGTGTTTTTGTTGAAAAATGAATCTGGAGGCATGAATCATTTTTAATATATATATATATATATATATATATATATATATATATATATATATATATATATATATATATATAGTGATTACAGATGCCCACTACATGTACCAAAAACTTACACTGGGTATATACAATGCCACACACACACACACACACACACACACACATATATATAGTGATTACAGATGCCCACTACATGTACCAAAAACTTACACTGTGTATATATAATGCCACATGTGTGTGTCATTGTGTCGAACAATTACATTTTAAGTGATAGAAGTCATTTGTATCTTTACAAATAAAGAAACAATACCAAGCAATATTTCTTGCATCTTTACAAAAAAAGAAACAATATCATGCAATATTTGATCCCCACACCTGTTTTCACTGAAAAAGAAAACAAACTCTGTGTCTACCAGTATTTACAACAATATTAACACAGGTATTTTAATTATTTTGTATAGTTTTGTTATGATGGAAGAATGAAACATAATGATTTATGACGGTGACCCATACTACATGTACGTTCACTGTGTTTTAAGTACCGGGGTTCATGTATTATTGACATCAAATTTAGTAAAGAAAGTTTTTTATAGTTATTGTCAGATATATATATATTTTTTAGATTAATTAGAAATTATAATTATTTGCTTTGATAAAATACAAAACACTTTCTATATCTTTAACAGTGAATAAGAGTACCCAACCCTAATTTAGTAAATATACCTTTTGCTCAACAAGCTGGGGTAGAGATTTTCTCACATGTTCTTGGATGCGGAAAAAAGCTAAAGAAGGTTCATTTGCCACAATATTCATACTCTCAGATAGTCTTTCAGCAACTAAAGAAAAAAAAAACAAGGACAAATATATTTGGTTATTACATGTATCTAAATACATTTTGCTATATTGAAGAGGATTGCCCCCTATCAGATATCTACTTTCAGCTTTCATGAAAAATTTGATTTCATTAGCACACATTGCTAATCAAACATTATGCTGTATGCAAACATTTTCCAAAAGGTGTAGAGGACCCTTAAATGAACATAGTCCTGGATATCTGGTAAGACCACTCTGAACTATATTTACATGTATAATAAAATTATCATATTGAATAATATATAAATTATTAGAGGGCGAAGCTCTTCCTATCGATAACATGTACCAGTATATGTGAGAATAATGATTATTTCAAAGATTACAAACTATACCTAATGACTAGCATTTCAAATTCAAAATAAATCCTGAAAATGTTACTTATTAAAAGATTTTTAAAAATGTTCTGCAAGTACATGTAGTTGTTTAATTTATTTTCTTTGCAATAGTTGGGCGCATTGTTACTCTGACAGATACTGTTGAAGCACTTATATTCGTTGGGTTAAAATTTCATTGTTTTTAAACCAAATAAAATTTCGTTCGGATTTAATTTCGTCATATCATAATCTCTAAAATGTATTACTTATCAACTCTATATACCGGTATATGAATACTTGGGTTATAGATTCGTCATGGATTTAATTTTGTTGATAAATACTGCCAACGAAAATAACGAAATTAAATCCTCAACGAATATTTCTGCTTCTACAGTATTGTCGAGTATAGTCTGCTAATGTGACGTCATAATGTAGACTGAGCACACTACATTTATACTATAGCATAAAATGATAAATTTTTTGGCGGATCCAACTGCTGACGTTTCCAATAAATCTTATAGAGGCAAACTGATAGTGAAATTGTGATTGTGTTATTGGCTTTGCCCTCCAAATGGTCACATTGTAGAACACATTAATCTATAATTGTGAAAACTAAACAAATTCTTGTATTTGTAAAACATGTATAATTTAGTGAAATATGGATAGTAAATCAATAATTGCCATTTGTCAACGTGCATTAGAAAACTCAAAATTTATCTTCAGAAAGTCTAGCTGCAGGTCTGTAGCTCCCCGTCTGAAAAAATTCGGATGAACGACCTGGGAGCTACAGTGCCTCCCATATTAAAAATCTGCAATTTACGGCCCACAAAAAATTGCGTTAGTTTTGGACTGATTAACTTTATTTTCACACAAATTCTGTGGAAAAAAAATTATACAATTAAATTCTTCAGTCAATTTACTACTGATATCGGTACTTTACTTGCCTTAAACTTTCTCTTAAACACGCTAACCGACATTGGAAATTGAAGTACAGTGAAGTCGCCAATTCCGGGTCACGTCAGACTGTTTCTTTGATATTTAGCAAAGCTATTCATTTTAAACTTTCTATTATATATTAATTAAAGGATCATTTTGTGAGTTATAAAGCATTAATTTTGTTTTCAGAAATAAATTCCCGGAAACAATATTTACAGAGGCATTTCAACAAGGCATGGTTTCCCCACTTTCGAATCATTTTCTCCATTTTCGGGTCATGTGACTTCAAAGTGTCAGTAATGTCGGGTAATCGGCTTAGAACACTATTTTTATTAATTTGAAGCATTGAAAAAATAATGCCTATCAGAAAATATATTTACAACTACTGATAATCAAGTAACAGGGACTAATTCTAAATATAAATGACAGTCGTGATTCAGGATGAGAAACGATCGTCATTATGTTATTACTGTGACAAAAAGAAAAATAGACTCAAAGAAAAATAACAAACGAGATAAATAAAATGAAACCTGAGCTGGATGGATCATTTTATTCAATTGAATTTTTTTTCTCTCTTTTTCACGTTATCGTAAATCCGCAGAAAAATATGTTTCAGGTATAGCGACCCGCAATTAGGGAAATTCCTGCTGATTGATTAATTAATTGGTGTACATTTATTTGAGCAGTTATGAATCTGAAACATTTCTGACATATAACTGAATGCATGTGCAATATTTTTCATGCATTAACGCCCTCCCATAACTTTCAGATCAACCAGCGTAAACAATGAAAGTAGACTGTCAAAGATGTGTGAAAATCTCCATCTCGAAAGCGCTTGATTTCTAATTTCCTTTCTCGGAGGTTCTGTAAATGTTACTTTTACAGATATTGTTCAATGATCAAAGACAGAAAGGCCTGTAGTTCGTGATCAATGTATTTATAAAGTTTTTTCTGCTTATAATTAAACAAGATGACATGAAACACATACGAGTGACCCGGAATTGGAGACGATCCGGAATTGGCGACTTCACTCTATGTTAAATTCATGTCGAGATTGAGAGTCGCCATTTTTACATGTAAACAAACTGCACCACTTCACTTTACGGGGCTGGTGATGGTGTTTAAAAGAATATCTGAGGCAAGTAAAGTGTTCATAACTGTAGTAAAATGTCCAAGGAATTTTTTGGAATTAAATATTTGTATAGAATGTGTTTGGAAATAAGGTTAATCAGTCCAAAACTAGTGCAATTTTTTTGTGCGCCGTAAATTGCAGATTTTTTACTATGGGAGGCACTGTAGCTCCCTGGTCGTCCATCCAAATTTTTTCAGGTATATTCGATCCCATCGTAGCTTCGCGGTCTCTTCTGACTCCTCTTGGCGTAATTTTCATCCCGTGAGCCGGGAGCTACAGACCTGCAGCTACAGAAAGTCACGTTACAAAATCAAATCTAAATCGATGAACTGTGCACCTTTTTTTACTTTGTGCTCCATCTCTTCGTCCTGAGCTTCCCGAAATAAACTGCTTGTTGTCATCATGTTATATCGAATATCACCACCTACAAATATACAAACATTCTGTACATTGCTCATGTATGCATTAAATACAGCATAACATCACACTAATAACTACCCTGCATCTTTCTCTCTGTTACGTAAGAATAACTGATAGCACTATCCATTCGTAAACATTGTTAATCAATAAATTAATTTAAGCATCAAATCGGAAATTGAATATTGGATACTAAAATTTAAAAATTCTAAATCTACTGCAAATCCGAATTGCGTTTAAGGTTCACTAATGACACAAAATAAGAAAATACCTGATTACTGGAGAGGGGGTAATAAATAAATATAAACTTCCTGATTTATAATTGCCTAATTTTTGAAAAGAGGATTGCATTCTTGATTCTTGACAATGATGGTTTATAATTTTGAAAAATGTTATACCAAGCGTTTATCTGTCACGTGAGAAGTGTTAACCAAATGACCGTTTCTGTCAAGGTGTGCACTGATCACTGAATATTCTTTCTGAATATACCTACATTATCGAAAGTAATGAACACCTAGGGGCTGTCATGGCCATGTGAATAGTGTTCGCCTATATGCCCCATCCTAGTCACCAATTGGAGTGTCCCTAGCCTAATAAGTAGTGTTCAACGATTGGGGTGACCCTAGCTTAGTGAGTAGTGTTCACCGATAGGGCTTTCCCTAGCCTAGTGAGTAGTGTTCACCGATCGGGCTTTCCCTAGCCTAGTGAGTAGTGTTCACCGATCGGTGTTCCCTAGCCTAGTGAGTAGTGTTCACCGACCGGGTTTTCTGCAAGGCGACTACTGGTCACCAGGTCCATTGTTCCTTCTCAGTAAAAACGTGTTTACCAAGTCGTAAGACATTGTTGTACCGGTACATGATTGCTCCAAAAATAATGATACATGTACTGTCATGTACTGTGTCAGTGGACCTCTGCCGGTAGTTAGAAGGGATAGAGACCACGTGACGAGGTTATAGACTATCTTAGTCTTATGAATTAGTCTGATATTTTAGTAGGAAAGGAGGAATTAACATTTACATTGAAAACATATGACTGGACCGGGAATCGAACCACGGACCCCTGCAACTCTAGTCAGGAGCTTTACCACTGAGCTATCCAGGCTGATATCTACGGCCCATATAGTCCCAAATAGTATATTACATGTATTAATGAATGTTTGTAAGGGAGATATGTTATACGTTAACTTAATTATAAATTGCTTTTGACATATTGTGTGTCTAAAGGGCTTCAATTCTGTCAGCAAGACCACAAAAAAAAAAAACAAAACAAAAAAAAAAACCCTGAGAAAACTGATGCTACTGATACATGTGTAGATTAAGGTAAATAGTTAAGATAACGATTCAAAGCAAATTCATATATGTGTGATTACTAAAGCAATTGTATCTGTACTCAAACACTTTTTAATGACCATTATTATTTAAAGATACAAAAATATTTACAGTATTATATATGTACATCTACAGCATTATGTACCATTACTATTTTACCTCTTGGATTTTCATTATGACCACTTCTTAAATTTCGTAATTTTGTTTCAATTTTCATATCTCTTGATTTTATCCATAGGTTTGTGTAACGAAGAATTTTGACCCGGGTGGAAAAGTTCTTCAACGTTAAATATTGAGTCCAAGCTAGGGTACTGAATAAAGGCCCTAGCCCGTTGAAAATTGACCGGCACCGTGGAATTTTGATCATGAAACCGGTTCTAAATTCAACAGCAAATAAACACATAATAATGAAATGATATTTATAACATTGATTCAATCAATATATTACAGTTTATTCATATTTATTCTTTAAATTAATATCTTTCAGCATTAGTCATTTATGTAATTTTCGTCGCAAGCATACATGTATAAGTTAAAAATGCGGTTCATATATACTCCAATCAGTGCGTTATTTTATTTTTTCGGAACTTTTCAATTAAATTGTTAATCTCCTCTTATTAATATGGAAATGATTAAAAATTTGTTAATCTCCTCTTATTAATATGGAAATGATTAAAAAATGTTACCTTCTAATATCTAAATATTTTAGTAAAAAATCCTTCAAAGAAGACTATCACAGAAAGAAACCCCTTTATTTACGCATTCAAAAACACTGTCAGCCTATTACTGAACGCAAACATACAATGTGGTTGAGTTTTATCCTTAAAGCAGGATTCTTATTAATCAGAGTCTAGCCGCTGAAATACTAGTTTAAAAACAGTATGTGTATTGCTATACACCGAGTCTTTTTATTTACAGTATCTCAGTAAATTTACAGCAGAATTTACAATACGACATATTTACACCTACGCAGCAAACTTTACGATATGACAATAGGCTAACAGTATTGAATTCGCTGAAAAGAATACACAGCAATCATATTTCTAAAGTTCATTCTCCTAAAATTCGTAGTTTTATTACATGTGTATAAAATTATATGAAATATTCAGTCCTTTTCTACATACCGGTATTTAATTGTGTTTTTATATTTGTCATAGCCTTGTTTTTTAAATATATTTTATTTGATATATATATATATATATATATATATATATATATATATATATATATATATATATATATATATATATATATATATATATATATATATATATATATATATATATATAAATATTTTTAAAGCTCATTCTCATAAAATTCGTAGTTTTATTACATGTGTATGAAATTATATGAAATATTCAAAGTCCTTTCCTACATATTTAAATGTGTTTTTATATTTGGCATAGCCTTATTTTTTATTTGTTAATTTTTTTTAATTGTAAGTTAGTGTAAAATAGATTATTATACCTGTCCATGTTCAGTAACAAAAAATGTGGTTGTTCATTTAGCATGTTTAGGAAATCGAAGTAATTGATATTTTTAGTTCTCAACTCGAACCAAATTTCCAAATATTCAACATCTATTTTATATTGAAAATTCAAAATTTGGCTCTTCTTTGTCGAACTTCCATCGTTGCATTTTACGGCTATTAGACTAATCTTTACATACGGGTTTCGCTTTGCACGTTCTCTGCCGCCATATTGTGCGACACTGCAGGAGGACTTCTCCCTTGAACCATGTTAACAGCACGATTTGCAGCAAATTTGTCAAGGCACATCCCAAGACTTGCCACCCAGGTATTTTGGATTTTATTTTTTAAACGAATCACACCACAGTCGACTTTTTGCTGTTAAATTAGTAATTGTAATGTAATCGTTTACCGGCGAACATCCGAAGGTCATCAATAGAAGAACAACTGAATCCAGTTGAAATTTAATTTAACATTTGAAAATCACCATGTGATAGTTAAATATCCTTTTTGATGATATACAAAGATAATATTGCTATTGGTTTTTTCCAGTTGCTATGCAAAAAGCCGACATTGTCATTTTGTGACCTTTGAGGGTGTCCTCTCAAGTTTATCAAAATAAAAAAAGAATGCAAATAAATATTATTTAAGCATTGACATAACACAGTAACTATTACTATTTGATTAAATTTATATAAAGTCTGTGTGTGATAAGAAATGGATTCAAAGGGTTGAACTTGAGTTTAGTTTTCTCTTCATTGTTTAACATCACTCATATTTAAAATCTTTAATTTTACATTCCATATTCCAATATTTTAAATGAATCTAAAGTAAGAAGAAAAAACGTTGAAGTAATTGGTAGCACTAGCAGGGGAATTAAGTGTTTAGATTTATCTATTATAACAGTGAGAAGCTGAAATGAAAAATTGTAGAGGAAATTCGAATTAATATTTGTCATGCATACATATAAAATAATAACCAACAAGGCAACAGTTCATAAATTATTATTTAATTCTACAATGCAGATTTTAATTTTGCACTCATTTTTAAAAAAAATGTTATTTAATATCTTTTCACTTTTTCTTTGAAGGTGAGCAAAAATGCTTGGGCAGCGGGATGTGTAGCTTCTAAAAATTTCTCAACAACACCTAGGAAAAATGCTTCTGGTGAGCTTAAATTGTTGATTAAACATAGTATTAAAACATCCTTTAAACATATAAAACCAAATTAACACTAAGTACATTGTTTATTAGCCATAAATCACACTTTTGATGTTTTTATCTCATTACTGGAGGTGGTGCAGCTGAAGTGTCTTCAATCTTGGAGGAGAAAATACTGGGAGCATCTTCCCAATCAAATCTGGAAGAAACAGGAAGAGTGCTGTCCATTGGAGATGGTATCGCTCGTGTCTATGGACTGAAGAATATCCAAGCTGAAGAAATGGTGGAATTCTCCAGTGGATTAAAGGCATGAATCATGCATAGAATATCTCATGAATTGTGTCCTTACCTCAATTTTGAGAATACTTGTATTTTAAAGATAAATTTAAAACAGGTGCTTCATATAACAGCCATTTAGTAGGCTCTTCATTGCATAGTGAAATTAACAAGCTGCATTGAATTATATAAAATAATGTCCATGGTACTGGTCATTTTTTCACGAGGAAATGAAATAATCTTAAACATTTATAGGGAAATTATATCATGTTAAGTAATTCTTAACAACTAATCATTTTATTCCAATATAAACTACTCTTTAGAATGGCCTTTCTTTTCAAAAACTGTGACTTGTTATGATCTGATCAGTCATGTGAACTTATGCATCTGTTATAGAATAGAAATTTATTTTAAATTAGATTATTTAAACAAGTTTTTGTCCGCTTGTTCAAAAATAGAAATTATAAAAACAAAATTAACCCTATGCTGACAGAATGCTTTATTTGAATCATTAGGGTATGGCCTTGAACTTGGAGAGAGACAATGTTGGTGTTGTCGTCTTTGGTAATGACAAACTGATCAAAGAGGGAGATGTAGTCAAAAGGACAGGCGCTATTGTGGACGTGCCTGTTGGAAGAGAAATGCTTGGCCGTGTAGTTGATGCTTTGGGTAACCCTATTGACGGAAGGGTAAGTTTTGTGAAAAAAGACAAGGTGAAACATAATTTCATGCCTTGCCCCTCTTTTTTTTTCAATGTTACTTTCTTATTTTCATTTCTGTCTTCTTTTTCATTTTCACACAATAGCTAAAGCATTGACGCAAATTTTGATTCTATATTTCAGGGACCAGTCAACACCGACGGGCGTGCTCGTGTGGGAGTGAAAGCTCCTGGTATCATTCCACGTATCTCTGTGAAGGAACCTATGCAGACTGGAATCAAGGCTGTAGATAGTTTGGTACCAATTGGTAGAGGACAGAGAGAATTGATCATTGGTGACAGACAGACAGGGTAATTAGCAGAATATTCTGTGTATATTTTTATGTATAGATCATTAAATGAATGCAGCAAGTTATAACTTTCAGCATGCATATACCAGTATATTGGGAGGGTGCTCTGGGTCTTTTATTTACCATGGTCCCTTTTTGTTTTTCTAGAAAAACTGCTATTGCCATTGATACTATCATCAACCAGAAACGTTTCAATGAATCTGACAACGAGAAGGCTAAACTGTACTGTATCTATGTTGCTATTGGACAGAAGAGGTCAACAGTCGCACAGATTGTGAAGAGATTGACAGACGCTGGTATGTTGTAACCACAATATTAATGTCATTATGTGTGATGACACATCACTAAATGTTTAAATATTTTTTGGTTCTTCATTTTGTATGTTTTGTTTTTTTAGATGCCATGAAGTACACCATCATTGTCAGTGCCACAGCTTCCGATGCTGCTCCTCTACAGTATCTGGCTCCCTACTCTGGTTGTGCTATGGGAGAGTTTTTCAGAGACAATGGCATGCATGCTCTCATCATCTATGACGATTTGTCTAAACAGGTATAATCCATTGGGTATAACCATTGAATATCATTCATATCATTCAAGATATGATTGATTGACTGATTTTGATTATGTTCTGTAGGCTGTAGCTTATCGTCAGATGTCTCTGTTGCTCCGTCGTCCCCCAGGGCGTGAAGCCTACCCTGGAGATGTCTTCTACCTCCACTCCCGTCTGTTGGAACGTGCCGCCAAGATGAACGACGACCACGGTGGTGGATCCCTGACTGCTCTCCCAGTCATTGAGACCCAGGCTGGTGATGTGTCTGCCTACATCCCAACCAATGTCATCTCCATCACTGACGGACAGATCTTCTTGGAGACTGAGTTGTTCTTCAAGGGTGTGCGACCCGCCATTAACGTCGGATTGTCTGTCAGTCGTGTAGGATCTGCTGCTCAGACCAAAGCTATGAAACAGGTACACGTCTTATCATGTAAATTAAAGGAAGGGGTCGTATTTAGAGGAGATAAGTATAGCATTTTGCCGAGAGGTAAACTTGAATTCATATTTAAAATTTTGGCTTCAAACAGGTGGCAGGTTCCATGAAGTTGGAATTGGCTCAGTACAGAGAAGTGGCAGCTTTCGCTCAGTTTGGATCTGATTTAGATCAAGCTACACAGAACTTGTTGAACAGAGGTGTGCGTTTGACTGAGCTTCTAAAGCAGGGACAGTATGGTAAGGATTCAAAATTCTTTCATGTGCTTTGTGTGTTCAGCATTTTGACATCTCAAGAGTAGCACATTTCATTTCTCTGTTTATTCAATATTCTGGGAATATTTTTTCAGTGCCAATGGCCATTGAGGAACAAGTAACAGTTATATATGCTGGTGTCAAAGGTCATCTAGATAAAATCGATCCCTCCAGAATCACACAGTTTGAGGCTGAATTCCTCGATCATGTCAAGGGACACCAACAGGAAATGCTTGCACAGATTCGTAAAGATGGACAAATCACAGAGGCCACAGATGCTAAATTAAAAGAAGTTGTAACTACTTTCTTGGCTGGATTTGAGTGAACAGAGTGAACAGTTAGACCTTTAGTGCTGAACTCTGTGATACATGGTTTTACAAGTGGTGTATGCGTGTCTAGTAATGACTCAAAGACCTTCAAACATGTAATAGTTGTTACGATTTAAATTTGATTGCATTAACACATCCAACAATTACATTAAAAAAGAGAATATTTATGAAAAAATGTTTTGTTTTTATTGTGTAGCAGTTTTCTTTATTTACATGCACATAAATAGATAAAAGTTGGATATGGCTTTATGAAAACACTTTTGATATTACTTTTTAACAATGAATTGCAGTTAGGGGAGTCTTGGGCTTTTCTGAATTAATAGTTTTGAAAGATTTTAAAGTTTAAAGAAGACATCAAGTTATTTGCTTGAACCTGAAGCAGATATGGAAACCCCCTATGAACTTCATGGTGTGGTTTAGATTCTCTCATTGACTTACAGATTCTTGTTTGGACAGAGAACAGTCATAGTGGCAATATTGTCAGTTTAGGAGGAATATTGGAATCGCCTCGTCCGTCTGTAAACACAATTTTGTCCCCCAAATAGAATTTTTACTACTGCATGGAATAGTCTGAAAATTTGTACATATGTTGAACACCATCTGAAGATGTGAACCTGCAATTGTTTTTAGATCAGACAAGATTTAATGATTTTATTACAGATTTCATTTTCCTTATTCTATATATTGTACACTGATGTTGAAAAGTAAGGGAGGTAATCCTTACAGATAGTAAACACTCTAAAATATATTTATACATCCAGATGGAGGTTTTTTGTCTTAATTTCATTACTAAATATATGTTTTATAAGTAATCTATTAACTCACAATGAAAATTTTGTTTGTCAATGATAGATTCTTGGGAGCTAGTAAGAACATCAAAGACAAGTGTGGCTGAATTCATTAGTCCCAAGGGGGCCATAATCAGAGCAGTGGTTTAGATGGAGCATGTGTCTAGGGAAAATTGATAATCTGTTAAATGGGCAGTGGTTTGTGGTTTATTTTTATACTCGATCACTCAATAATAACGCAATTAACTTTAGAATTAGTTTAATATATTTACATCAACCGAGTATTTCCTTCTTTATTTTTTAAAAGAATATTATGCCGGGTTTTTTTTAAGTCACTAACAAAGCCAAACACAATCAAATTAGCTACAATTATGTCTGCGTGTTCATAATCATATACTATTTCAAACCTGTCTTCAAACACCTTATTTATTTAGCCGTGTTCTGTTCATTATGTGAAAACGTTTATTGAAATATCTGTATTTAAGAGGGTTCGATGGTCGTGGCCATTTTAGACTGTATTGAACTCCTTTAAAAGAAGAGCTCTCTATAAAAATATTGTAAAATACCCAAGTTTAAAAGGTAAAATACATGGATTTATTTCTTAACTAAATAATAGTTTATAGCTAAACAAACCATATCTTAAAATTTTAGGTAAATCCAATAGCAAATTTGTTGACCCCAAGCCTCCTTAATGATATTTAAACGTTGTAAAAAATTGTCTTATCTGATATTTCTTTAATGAATTTTAGATCGATCGAAACTCTGGGTACCGTGACAATGAGAACACGAAATTTAGACTTTCTGGCGGATGAGATAGGTAACTTTTTAAACATCGGCTGATTCATTCATGGTTACATAGCACATATCTTGAGACGATGGGCATATATTGGAATCAGGGAACCAGATAATTGTTTGAAAATGAAGTACGAAGTGTGAAGTGAACCTTCCATGCACATGATGTATGAATAATTTGTTGTTTTTATTGAATATTGATCGACAATGACAATACAAATTTGAAAAAAATCTACTTTAAAATTGGAAATTCCAAGATTAAAGTTGGAAATTCCTACTTTCAAGTTGGAATTTTAAAGAAAAAAATTACAAGGTGGCACTAATACGCTTCCATAATATATAGACAATAAAAGGCTTATTTTGTTGGTTCACGTGGGCTTTGAAGAGATGAACTACCCAGAAAGCAGTTGTTTGATATCGTCGCCACTAAATAGAATTAAAGTCGATCGTGGCTTTCGATGAAATAAACCGATCTATATCAAAATCGGAATAGCAACAACATAATTTACCAATATCACCATTTATATGAAACTATATCATACATAATTTAGATTTATTAGTATATGTAATGAAATAAACCCACATAATACTATTATTATCGTGTGGGTGAAAAGAGGTCACGGTGTGTACGATGTGGTCCTATTTTACATTGAAATATAAAGAAAAAATGTAATTTGTAAAAGTAATATGGATGCAAGATATTTTGAATTATCTTTGAGTTCATTCATTGGTGTTATGTCATATTGTAAAATTGGAATTTACTGGGTGGGTGTAAATACAAAATTTACAATATGACAAAAATTTTGTATTTACACCCACCCAGTAAATTCAAATTTACAGGTACAGTTTGACAATATCCAGGTTTTAGAGGGAGGTCACTATTTGAGGGGATATCGATCCCCAATTTTACATTTACATATATTATGCATACATATGAAGAAAAAAAAACTTTTGAAGTAAAAAATACTTAAAATTTTAAAATTGACTCGGATGAAGGATAGTTTTATAGTGAAGGGGGGGGGGGGGGGTCAGACAGTCCCCCAGATACCCCTTTTTATTAGGGAAGGGTGGATGTTTTTGTTGTTGTTATTTTTTTTTTTTTGGGGGGGGGGGGGGGGGGGGCTGGGGTCCAATGTACACAGTTTTAGACGGGTGTTCTAGAATTTATCAGTAAAGCTAGCTAGTATGTAAATAAGTCTCTATTTTTTTCTGGTTTTTTTATATCAAAATTTTATCGTGGGTGAAATAAATTACTCAAATGTTACCAAACACAGAAACTCTCTTTGTTTGGCATCTTTCTTACCAAATATATAAAAGAAAAGACTTAAAATTCAACATAGAGACTTGAACTGCAAGTCTAGCCAGAACCATTTTAACAAGACCTTAGACTTTCAGTAGGACGTAAATATCTTTTTCTTGCATCAAAACAGGTCAAAATGACGTTTCGAGTGAAATAGGCATAGATTGCGAAGTCGATCTTAGCTCAAAAGCCAGACAAATCTTGTTGATTTCAAAGATCCAACGCTGAGTGGCCAGCAATGAAATAGACCCTACGTCACATTGCTGTTTGACACAACTACTCAAAGTCCAAGCTCTTGTTAAAATGGTTCTAATATGGAGATATATTTGAAACACTGACTTGCAGGGGTCAGTAATAGGCAATACACAGTCATAGACATAAACCTATATAGAAAAAAATATAATCTAAAGACTGAGGGGAAATTGTGAACATCATATGAAGCCAAGCTAAATACATAACGTTACGTTTAGTAACAACCACATAAAATAAGAAAGTGATAAAAATATTATTCACCGGGGTATGAACTTGGTTGGTCACATGATCAAATCCCGTGAAACCCGAAGGGCTTTTCAGGAGAAACAAGTTCATATCCCGTGAACATTTTTAAAATTGCAGTTTATTACTTATATTTACTTTTTGAGAAAGGCAACTCGTTCCGAAATATTAACATAACCGTGTTTTTATGCTTACAATGACGCAACCGTCAAACGAGAAACGCGTGCGGTAATCATTTTCGCGTCTTTCGCTATTTTAAAGGTTCAAGTAAGGAAACCTATTTGCAAATGTAAATTATATAGTTTTGTAATATTATCGATTTGTTCCATAGAAGAGCGAAATAATTAAGGTTGTAAAACATGAATATGTACATGCTATTACTAGTTTGGGCCACGATTTTGATAGTTAAATGAAACAAAGCAGAATAGTATGGAAACGATTGAATGTGTAACCGCATTGGGAATTTATGGCAATATGAAAACGATGTACTATTTTTAGCACATTAGTTGCAGCTGCTGCTGATGTTCCTCGCTAGGTGTCGCGTTACACACGAAACATCTAACATCCTGTGCAGGTTTGTGATGCGGTAAAGGTGCAGTGAAGAATAAAAGTTAGAGGAATTTTACATCATTTCACTGCCCAGTCTGATGATTTAGTGATAGGGAAACTGCAGACGACATCATGTCGGACAGCGCAGACGGCGGAGGCTCCGAGCAGGATGATTTCTCGTTCTTACGAACGGTAAACTTATTTTTTTCCACACCATCAGTCAGAGTTCACACATGATTTGGCAGAAGTGTTTTGGCAAGTGTGTGCTATATAAGATTTAGCTGTAGCCTCTGAGACGTACTGCAGACATACCGTTCTATGAGCTATAACTGTGGTTGTGTCTGGTTTTTATCGGTGTGTGTAGGCCTATTGATTGGGCACAGAAAACTAATTCTTCAATTATCACGAATGTACGAGCAATGAATAATTAAAATGTTTTGTGGTATTGTATGAAAAATAATTTCCTTTTATTTTGTATCATCTGAATTTTAATATTATGATTCAGCAACTGAGACTCGCTCTCAGTCTGAGTACGTGTATGTGAGATTCAATGCGAGTGGAAGATCGAGTAGAAACGTGATATCTATATGCATCTTACTTAGGCTACAACATATATATAAATCATGTGTCAGTCTGAGCGGAGTCATGTATACCGGTAATAATGTTAAATATATCATGTCTCTGGTCTGGTCTTGTATTTGTTAAATATCCTATAGAAACATAATCAAAACTGCAAAAATACATAGAGTATTCTGTACCATTGTTTTGAATTATTTTCTATATTCACATCGATCACTGGTAATTTTAGACAAAGAATTTATCAAAAGCTACACTGGCCTAACTCTCGCCTAAACTCTCGCCTATACTCTGTCTCAACAAAGATATCCCCGATTCACAGTTTGCTTAATTACTCGATATTCTGGTCTTTGGGCCACTCTATATTCGTGAACATTGGTCGTGATGAATCACCATAGTTATGAATTTTTTTTTTTAATTATAGAAAGTTACTTTTTAATAAGAGTGTGGTCGGGTTTAACTTTATGAATTTTTCAAACAGAGAATCAAAACCTTTTATTTTTTATTTTATGAATTTCGTTTCTCTCAAGGCACCATTTTAAATACAGATCATTTCATTTCATTTAATGTACTGGTACTTTTTAATCTAAAATTAGTAAACCCTCCAATAAGATGCATGAATATGCTGTCAATAAACACATTCACATAAAGTCAGATCAACTGACAGAACTTTTAAACTTCATTTGTTTTCTTGGGATGTGGAGGTATGGGGATTTTTGTATAGTATCCAATGACAATAAAAAACCACAAAACACCATCCCGTAGAGAATACAAAAAAAAGGGGTAATGTGAATGCATGTGTAACCAATTAACAGTCCTTAGGTGACCTCTGATGTGTAATCAGTGCCATGTGCTTCTGAGTTATGTTTATGGAGAGACCGAAGTCAATCTTAGAACTTGATTTATTACATGTGTGCAACAATATGCAGTAGATATCACCATGTAATGTAAAAGAAAAAAACTTTACATAGGTATATATATATATATATACACCAGTATTCAATCACTGCAAATATTGACATCACATTCATGAAATGATGTCTATCTAAAAGGCTAGCGATTGAAAAAGGGTTGACGGACACAAAAGGATAATGAGTTAAAACATGTAATATAAAAAAATCTCTTTCGTGATTTGTGATGATAAATGATTTTGTCTCATAGCATTTATCATTATTAGGGAGCATCATGGTCAGATTGTTTTAGGAACAGCTATCAACAGTTCAAATCATCTCCTGATTAAAAAACCCAAACTAATCTCTAAAATTGACAGAAAAATTGAGCAAAATGAATCTATATGATCTCAGTTCTCTTTGTACTGTGTCTAAAGATTATTTCTAATTAAAAGGTTTCTGTTCTTTTAGAACCCTTTTAACAAAACCTTGGACTTTCGGTAGAATGTTACTATCTTTTTCTTTCATCAAAACAAGTTAATGAGGCTGGTTTCAAGTGAAATATAAACAGATTACATATAAGTCAGACAAATCTTGTTGATTTCAAAGAGCCATGGCTGAGTGGCCAGCAATGAAATAGACAGGCCTACATCACATTGCTGTTTGACACAACTACCCAAAGTCCAAGCTCTTGTTATATAAAAGGGTTCTATATTGTCATTCTATTGCACTGAAAATACGACCTGATTCTCATATGAAAGTATTGATATTGTCAGATTTCTTTCTGAAATTTAAATAATTTGTTTAAAAACAATGAACATACATGTGAGATTTTTTATTGATGTTTGCTTCTTTATATTAATACTATATCAGACATTTTTATGAGTCCCCACCTTCAAATTCATCTGTAAAACAATAAACTATCTACTTAATTGATACGAAAAACACTCATGCATTGCAATTTCTTAAAAGACAAATGACAGGCACAAGTATATACAAGAACTTTCTCGATTGATTTTGTGCCCCGGTACAAGGGTACTCTGTCATCATTATGAAATCCATGTTATAAAATGATCTGTAGCTACAAGCCACCAACAGCAGAAAAAAGCTACACCGCAATTTGCAAAAACCATAAATTGAATTCTTGGATTTCGTTGTAACTTAAAAGCATGTTGTAGAGGATTTAGTAGATAAGTTACTTAATTATTATCATTGAATTGATGCAGCGATGACTACAAGCAGTGAAGGGGAGGGATAAATTGAGCCCTCAACAATCCAATCTATACAGGTTTCAGTGTGCCAAGAGGTGTATTTTTTTGGCGTGGCACATTTTTATAATTAATTAATCTAATCATGCTTGACAGCCATTATCCTGATATTTTACCATCATATGAAGTGCAATCATTGATCACAGAGCTGAAAACTTCACTACATGCAGTCTGAGGCTAGTGTCTCTGGTTGGTCACTATTGGAGTGCAGTAATATAATATTTAGGTTATTTTGTTGCGAATTATTCTGGGGAGTTTCGTATTTTTGTGATCATGGCAAGTTCTGCCTCTGGTATAATTGAGGTAAGAAATTAACGGTTTTCTTCGCAGCTACTGCCGATTTCATGTTGGCATTTATTGACTCCCTATGCTAGCTAGGGTCGTCATTGTTTGGTATTTCAGAGAATGTAGTTTCACTACTTAAATTCATGAAATTTTGGGACAGTTCTATCGATCAATAATGTAGAAATATGATTATAATAATAATGGGTATGTAATTGTTATAAAAATTGGTTTTTAAATACAATACAATTACTCTATATGGAAATTTTTTTTTAAGTAACATGTACATGTAAATGTAGTAAAATAAAACCAACCTGTATTCAAAATTACTAACACCCCTTTTGATACAGATTCATTTGGTGAACGTCATGTGGAAAAATATCATTTAATTAAATAATGGTGATTGTGTCATATTGTCATTCAGTAGTACATGTTCAGGTACATTAAGTCATCTCTACTGCTGCCATATCAGTATAAGAATCAGTCAGTTTTAAAATATGTGAATTTTTAAAATATATTTTGAATTGAGATAATCCAGAAGTGTGCTATATATGCAATAAATATAAAATGCACGGGTAGAAGTACATGACATTTTTTGCCATTGTTTTGTAGGAAGACATATTCTGCCTGAGCTGTGTGACGTCCACTAGGGACAGCGATACCACCGAGCGAGTGTGTCTGGCTGCGGAAGGGTTCGGGAGTCGAGTGTGCTTCCTTGAAAACATATCCAGCAAGGTAAGGACACAGTGTCTGCCTGCCTGCATGCCTGTTCTGTGAGATATTTTGAATGAAAAATCAGTGTCAAAGTGTTCACTGACAAAACATGTATCTTCAGATATGTATACTCTTTTTAGTATCGATCTTTTAAGATAAAAGGATATATGCAGTGCAAGATATCAAGAATCTTACAATGAGTCGCATACAACATATGATACATGTATTTGATTTTGGTTGGGGGGGGGGGGGGGGTGTGATTGACATCTTCAGATACAAGCCTAAACTTGAGAGAGGATATACAGGGCACTGAATATTGGCAAGCAATCAGGTCATACAGTGATATAACTGTCATATCTTTGTGTGCAAACTGGATTTTGATGCCTTATTTCAGTGAGTCATCAATTTGAAAAAAAAATCTACTATAAGCCAAGCTGTATAAACCTTATGCTTGCTAAAAGTTTTTGAGACAATTTATACCGGTAGATCAAAATCTTCTGGCAGCTTTTGTCAATGAGCTGAAAATTGTATGTGGTATTTAGGAGCTCTGGTAAACATCAGTATGCATTTTTTCTTACATTGGAACTCTATTTTGCTTAATATATCCTGAAATTAATAGAAATAAGTATACAGAAGTTCATGCCAGACAATGCATGTGATGTGGATGTAGGTGGGTGTATTTTGATTATGAGGTATGATAATTGATGAAGCTCATGGTATTTGACAGTTTTGTAGGCTAGGAAATCAAAAGAGAAAAACAAATTACATAACATCGTTAACACACATGCATCACCATTGAAGTGTTGATCAGAACAATAAATTCTTAGCACCACAGTGGCTGGTTTAGATTTCATGGAGAGAGAGAGAGAGAGAGAGAGAGAGAGAGAGAGAGAGAGAGAGAGAGAGAGAGAGAGAGAGAGAGAGAGAGAACATAACATAACGTGACTGAATTCCTGTTTGTTTACTAGCATGGAACATTGTCCAGCTGCTGAAGCAATACCTTCAGACAAAAGTATCAGGGGATGGGGGATGCCGTTATCATTCTGTACAAATTTCATTGAAGTTATAGTATCATTTTCTATACCGAATAATATTGTTTTATAAGAATTGCTGATTGAGTTGCTCTTAATTGACATTGGTTTTAAAAACATTTACACATCCATCAAATGCATCTTTGTATTATGTCCATTGAAATTTTTTTAGAAATTGGTATTGTGATTTGTTAATTATTCTCCTTGTTTTTTTTTGATGTATAAAAAATTAGAAAAACAATTGACAAACTGAAAACCAAATGTAATATACCAAATATACCATATAATTGAAATTGTCATTTGGGGCCTTCAGATCATGTTAGTTTGAGAAAGACTGTAGGGCTTTTTATGTGGAAATATTGTAGAAAATTCATTCTTGGTGATTATTTTGCGATACATGTGTATCTATAAATTTAATTAGCGGTACCGCATAAAGCCACATATGGATACAAGAGAAATTCACCTTCAGAGCAGAAAGGCTATTATTTACGATCAAGTAATTTTTTTTCTAATTTATTTTTGGATCATTTGGGATGATAGGATATGAGTTCTCCTGAAATTTGTTTCCATTGAGAGAGAGAGAATTCTCCAGCCATCGTCTTGTCACACGTTGGTAGTCAGTGTTTTCCTCAGGAGCAGACATTTATGATGAGGGCCTGCTACAGCTAGCATCAGTGTGTGATGTGTGTGGAGAGATGATCAGCTGTTTGTCATTACAGCAGACAGTTTACATGCCAGATTATTCTATATACTGAACACAAGATTATCTGTTGCTCCTGTGCCAGCCTTGTCAGTGTTAAGTACATAAAACAGAACTTCAGCAATGCAGACATACACAGTAAATCCCAATAGTATAACCATATAATAATACACTGTTGTAACCAAAGTATATGCACTCCCCATGTTAGCTAGCTCATTGTAAAGGAATCTCAAAATCTTGAGTCTAAATTCATCATAAAATAAAAACAAGTCAATGTCTTATATTTTTGTTTGAGGCAAGTGCAGTGTTGCATGAGGGTTGTGTATAATAGAGCTAAACATGTGCCCTCTGTGAATTATGAGGATGAGCTTTAAGATCTGATATACAGTACTACCATATGCCAGAGCAGACCTCTGCTTGTTGAAGCATTGATCAATCATCTGTCAGAAAGTCGACTCAATGTCAAACTGGAGACTGATTATTAGAGCATTATCTGGATTAATGTGCTCACATAAAATACAATATAATATGGGGGATAATCATATCAAAGAGATGAGAAACATTTAAAAGAATCATATTTACTTTTTTTATTTGTTTGTACCAGCTTTAAAGCAGAAACAGTTGATGTTCATATTGATTTATGAACTGCAATACAAAAGCTAAAGATTGTAAACTTCCCTCCTAAAAAAAAATCCCCACAGAGCAGGCTTCAAACCAGACTATAATGCAATCAATGGGTGTATGATTATTTGTTCTATTAAATCCATTCTAGTGAGGTGTATTTGTCTGAGATCGGAATTTATTAGGGCTGGGAAATGGTGTTCAATAATCTGTAAAGACCTGCTTGTCAGTATGCCACACATGGTTAGAGAGGAACACAGCTGTTTATGCATTTCAGAGATCCATACCTCAGTGTCTTACTAGGCAACTCTGACCTTGGGATCTGCAGTATCACATCACACTGAAAAAGTAGTCAGTATATTGTAGAACAGTGAATTAAACACACATTATGAAATACAATTAATGTACAGTGCTATTTATTAATGAAGTGCCCTAACTCTAAAACTTCAGAATCATAATTTGAAACTTCTTGTTAGTGCATGGTAAAACTTCAATTTCCAAGTCAAAATAAGAAAAATTAACGCAACATCACTTCATATAGAGGACACACACCTGTTCTGTTCATAATTTTGTAAACACAGTTACCACCGTATAATTAAAAAAAAAAAATACAACTACCCCCACCCACCCCCAAAAAGGGGCAAGTATAAGCACAAAAACATCCGGTAATCATGGCAATATTAATTGAAATTAGTTCTCTAGGATACTAAATATTGTGCCTTATGGAATATGCCAGTCTAATTCACTGCCAACAGATCCACTGGAGTTATCCTGTCATTCTTCATTGATAATGTTGTTTTTGGTTTGATATACTTAAGCTTTTATGGAAATTATTATAACTGGTTGTTGGATTTTGCAGGATGTACCACCGGATATTTCGGTTTGTTCCTTTGTGTTGGAGCAGGCACTTTCGGTCAGAGCTTTGCAGGAAATGGTGTCTTCCTCATCTCCAGAGTCCACTGTATGTCACGTAAAATGAGAATTAAAATCAATAGCGAAACGTTAAATGAATTGAATCACGCTAATTTTGATGATAATGTTTATTGTATTGATGTACTCTTACTGCTGTAGGCTGCTCAGTCGGGTCACAGAACATTACTGTATGGACACGCAATTCTCCTCCGTCATCTTCACAGCAATATGGTCAGTTCCTCTAGTATCTAGGATTCCCTAAGTAACAAAACCACTGAGAGTTGTATAGTAATAGGTTAATATCGTGTGAGATTGTGGTTTCAGTTCAGCAGTTCTATTCTTTATGCTTGTCTTTATAGTATTTATCCTGTCTGTCCACAAGTTCATCTAATGACAAACTGGCATTTGATGTGGGCCTAAAAGAAAAAGCACAAGGTAATAATGGCATATGTACAAAAAATATTGATGATTTTATGTAGGTATCTGATAATGAATATGTGATTGAATTAGTGACCTCAACTACTTTTTTCGAAAATGTTTATTTTTTTTTTTTACATGCTTTGCAATAAACAAAGCCTACTTATATAAATTATATTGGTGTTTGTTTGATATTTTATAGGCGAGTCTTGCTGGTGGACCATTCATCCAGCTTCCAAACAGAGGTCAGAAGGTGAAAAGGTTAGGGTCGGAGATGACCTGATTTTGGTCAGTGTTTCTTCAGAAAGATACTTGGTAAGTGACAAGATTTGTGGTAAAGAGCTAACATGGTACTTCTTGATAATATCAAGGCCGAATAAGAACAAATGATGTATTTTTGATGAATTCCTGTTATATATGTACTTGTAGCATATAGGCAGTGGGTCCATGGTGATTGCATCCTTCCAGCAGACTCTATGGACAGTGAATCCAATGTCATCTGGTGCTTACAGACTCAAGTCAGTTGGTAAGTCAAGTCTGAGGGGAAAAATGACTTGTACTGCAGTAGGTTTGATATGCACCTCTTGATTTGGTTTCCAACATATTACCGGTATACGTAACTCTCAGAATTAAGAATTGAGTATTAAGTCAACCATTTAGGAAACTTTTCAAACCAAATTGCAGAAATTCAGCTACCATAATATACATGTAGGTACATGTATATCTTCATGAAATATGATAATATGTACAGCTGTTAAAATGATGTTGATGTTGTTGACAGGATATGTGTTTGGTGGTGATGTCCTTCGTCTATTTCATGGACACATGGATGAGTGCTTGGCTATTCCTGAAGCTGGCAGTGAAAATGAGTTCAGGTAATGAACAATATTGTTACGGTATTTGTAAATTGCTTTACTATTTTATGTACTAAGAAGAAACGTGCAACAAAGCTTTGAAAAAACAGCTTCAGATAAACTATTTTCCCTTCTATTTGTATGATGCAATGTAGTGTTATTTGATGTTTCAGTGCTGTAATGTATGAAACTGGAGCTGTGTGTAGCCATGCTCGATCTTTATGGAGGATAGAAATCATCAAAACAAAGTAATCAATGTCTTTAAGTGTTTTGCACTTACAAAAATATTCTATATTTTGATGCAACTTGAGCAAAGATGAAACTTTTTTGGTAGCTTGATTCACTTCATGTACCTTATTTGATTCTTTCATTCGCATGTTTTATATTATCTTTTTTATGTAGGCATTGAATATTAAGCTGGTTCTTAATTCATTTCTAACATACTGCTTTCTGTTACAGATGGTCCGGTGCTTTCATCCAGTGGGGACAGCAGTGCCGTTTACGTCACGTGACGTCAGGGAGGTACTTGGGCGTGACCCATGATAAACAGGTGATTACAGTTCACCGCAACAAAGCAGCAGAGAGAGCCGTCACCTTCTATCTCCTGCAGACCAAGGTAAAGCTACTGTAGTTCTGTATGGGAATTATTTTGGGAAGAGAAACCAAGATGATGGTTATTGCAAAAAAGAATATTAATTGATTTGTAGGATGAGAAGAAACAATCGGAAACATCGGAAGATGAAGGGATGGGGAAGTCTGATATTAAGTACGGAGACACCATTGTGTTTATCCAGCACTGTGACACAGGACTGTGGCTCTCATACCAAACAACAGAGGTCAAGAAGAAAGGGGTCGGCAAAGTCGAGGAAAAGAAGGTTAGTTTTAGGGCACCTTATTTACCAAATACATATATTTGGCTTTCAGAAACATTAGCTGACACATGTTGATAAACACTATATATGTAGAAAAAAACAAATGGATAAACACCGTACATATAGAAAATATTTTGGGTATTCCTGGATATATGAGCAAGCAACAAAAATGTTTCAAGGCTGAATTTAAAGTAAATTAAATAATTTAAAATTGCTGTACAATATGTTCTTTTGAGAGTCATTTTTGTTCTTAAACAACCATTAAAAAATTGATGGTTTCATCCATGGAAAGGTTTATAGAACGGTAAAGGTAGTAACCAAAATAAACCCCAATATTTATCAATTTTGCTCCATTGCATATGTATGACATTATTACATAAATTTTTCAAATTCCAGGCTGTGATGCTTGTGGAGGGACACATGGATGATGGTTTCACATTCTCTAGAGCTCAAGAGGAAGAGTCAAGATCTGCCAGGGTCATACGCAAGTGTCAGTCTATCTTCCACCGCTTCAACAAGTAAGTGTCAGTCTTTCTTCCACTGCTTCAACAAGTAAGTATCAGTCTATCTTCCACCTCTTCAACAAGTAAGTGTTAGTCTATCTTCCACTGCTTCAACAAGTAAGCTTCATTAATAAACATTAAGGTTGTATACAAAATGAAACATTGTGAAATTGTGCTATGGATGTAATGAATTTACATGGTTTAATTACAGTGTCCTTGATACATTGAAAACAGAGGGTAGAACTGGAGTTGCTTGGTCCAGGATAACTCTCTCTGAGGTCCTGAAATGTCTGGAAGATATGATTGAATACTTTGCTCAACCTGACAAAAATGAAGGTATATTTTCCTGATTGCTTTGTGTTGATCATTTTGTTGAGACATGTAAGATCAGTCATGGACTTAATGAAAATATTCTGTCTTTTTTTTTCCAAACAGAACATGAAGAAAAACAGAATAAGCTGAGAGCTCTGCGTAATCGACAGGACTTGTTCCAAGAGGAGGTAGGGAATGGAAGTGTAATAAAAATAATTGATTTACACATGTAGTTTTCTATTTGTATGGAAGGTAATTTCTATGTAAAAGCAGAGTGACAATATCTAATAGGAACTCATACATATGTACATGTATGTAAGATGAACAATTGATGTTATGCTTTTGTACATTTCGATTTAGGGAATGATCGCTTTGATCTTGGAGACAATTGACAAGTTTAGTCAGTACAAGAGTCCCCGACATTTTGCTCACTATGCAGGAGAGGAGGCTGCCAGTACCTATGAAGACATTGCCAGTTATCTTTACCTTCTACTTGGTATGCTCGCCTTTTATCCTGCTTTAAGTTGATATTATGCTTTAAAATTCAAATTACTGCTCGTCAGTATTGTTATATAAAGTTTTACGGAGGTTTATTAATACATGTAATATTTTGGGGGATTTCTAGCTGCCATGATTCAGGGAAACCGTGCCAACTGTGCCCAGTTTGCTCAGTCCTACCGCCTGGACTGGCTGGTGAGGAGACTGGAGGGGCAGCAGTCCTCAAAGGGAGTGCTGGACGTACTGCACTGTGTCCTCATTGACAGCCCTGAGGCCCTCAACATGATCAAGGAAAAACATATCATCACCATCATATCACTCATAGACCGCCACGGACGTGACCCCAAGGTTAGGATGCTCAGCACTGGTCTTGTTTTGTATATATAAGATTGCAAAAGGTTTGGGTTTTTGATTATATGCTTTTTCAATTTCTTTAAAGGTTCTTGATGTGTTGCGGTCACTTTGTGTTGGAAACGGAGTTGCTGTTAGAACAAATCAAAATCTTATCTGTGATAATCTTTTACCAGGGAAGGATTTACTGCTGCAGACCAGTCTTATCAACCAAGTGTCAAGGTGCAACTTTAAGAAAATATTTTAGATCTTCTTAAACTGTATGCAGGGAAATATTCGCACCCGTTTTATTTTTGCCCCTTTCACCCTTGTTGTCAGTGGGCAAATTTAAGACTGGGCAAATTCCAGTGTCTCAAATTATCTCTCTTTAAACACAACTATGTCTAGGCGAATTCAAGACTGGGCCAAACTGTTTGCAAGTGAAGAAGGGCAAAAATAACCCTGTACATGTAATATAAAAAGTGTATTTTCCTGAACCGAAAAATTAATTTGTAATCTAAGCTGATGATTTGTTGGGAAATTGTGATAACCAATGCATTCATCTTTTAAATATAAATCTGAAAGCAAACTAAAGTTCATGTATAATTTTGTTGCAGCATAAGGCCAAATATTTATGTTGGGGTGAAAGAAGGATCTTCCATGTACAAGAAGTGGTATTTTGAGGTAGTTATCACTCAGTTTGAGGCAGCCAATCACCTCCCACCAACACTGAGAGTGGGTTGGGCCAACACTGAAGGCTTCATTCCATATCCAGGAGGGGGAGAACACAGAGGAGGCAATGGCATTGGAGATGATCTGTACTCGTATGCTTACGATGGAGTCAACTTGTGGACAGGTCAGCTTGCTGAAAACAGTTTACATGCACATGTATGTCAGAAAATACCAACTGAGTACATGTATTTTGCAACATCAGTTTATGTTAAACATATTCTTCTGAATACAGGGGGAAAGAAAAAGGCTGTAAGAAATTCAGATGAGACGTTTAAACCTGGCGACATTGTTGGATGTGGCCTTGACCTGACCATCCCTCAGATCACCTTCTCAATCAATGGCAAGCAAGAACTGGGATTCTTCAAGGACTGCAATCTGACTGGCTTGTTCTTTCCTGTTATTTCCATGTCTGCCAAAGTTGGGTGAGTGAAAACTTTTTATATGTCAGCATCAATACTAATACACATATATAATTGTTATAGTCAAAAATGTTGGGTTAAGGTTGAACCAGATTTTCCAGTTAATCTCTGAAGTTACATCAGTTTTGAGGATAGCAATTTTAAGATGATCAAATGTGTTAAACGATTTTTGTTACAGTTGCCGCTTTATGCTGGGTGGGGAGCACGGGAAGCTGAAGCATGGCCCGCCCCAGGGTCACTCTGCGGTGGTGGAGTCCTTGATGCCCAGGGACAGGCTCAGACTGGAGCCCTGCTTCATGTTTGGAGAGGCGCCTAAGAACACCCTGAGTGGACCAACGGAGATCACTGACTATGTTCCCTTTGTGCCAAAAGCTATTGATACAGCAAATGTAAATATATATATAGCTGTCTTGATTTCATATTGTAGATTATTTTTGTGTTTTTGTACAGTTTGTATCATGCATCAATATACTTGCATTTATACAGATCCAATTACCAATCTACATAGAGAAAGTGAGAGATCGGCTAGCTGAAAACCTGCATGAGATCTGGGCTGTGAGCAAGATTGAGCAGGGCTGGAAATTCGGAGAAATCCGAGATGATCTAAGGAAAACCAATCCATCTCTCACAAACTT
Source organism: Magallana nippona (assembly GCA_033439105.1). NCBI lineage: Eukaryota > Metazoa > Mollusca > Bivalvia > Ostreida > Ostreidae > Magallana > Magallana nippona. Next base: position 34,105,604 of record CM065923.1, on the reverse strand, counting down.
TGAGAAACTTCCAAAATCAGAGAAGAAATATGTGGTGACAGTAGCATATGAAACACTTAGGCAAGAATATTACTTTGATATTCAAGGACTGCAATATACGTGACTGTAAATAAATTCATGCGTGTTTGATAAAATAAAAAAAGACTATGCAATGAAGTTTGTACATACAGGACATCAGATATGTAAACTCAATTTCAATGTAATTTATTTTTTTAGGACTTTGCTTGCCATTGGTTACCACATATCAATGGATGCACAAAAGAAAGAAAACAATAGACTGAAAATGATCAAACTTGGAAACGAGTGAGTACTTACTGTATTTAGGGTTAGTTTTGCTGTATGTTTATATGTACATTGTATGTATAAAACCTTGTCACACTTCTAAAAGAATGGCCATTGAATTCATTTTTACAAAATTTTTTGAAAAAATTTCAAATAAGCATAATTTTAGAGTCACAATTCATCATTTATGATTTGGTTTAAATTGCATTTGTTATATTGTAAAGGAATGTTTACTATGGTATATCTCACTGGTAGACAATGCAAGTTATACACGTTCACAGTTCTGCCACTCATTCATTTTATTGTTTTCTTCATAATATGAAGTTGAAGAGTGAAATAAATCAAAATTTGTTAGAGATAATAATCAATCATACTCTTGTATTTCTGATTACGTTACTAAAATCTTCCCTCTGTATAACAGCTTCCTACAAAGCAATGGGTACAAGCCAACCCCCCTGGATCTATCGACCGTTCAGATGAGTGAGGTCCTAGAGGACCTCGTGGACATGCTGGCAAAGAACACTCACAATGTGTGGGCCAAGGACAGGATCAAAAATGGCTGGACATATGGCTTGTATGAGGTATGTAACTAATCTATGTTTGTATCTCCAACATACAGTATATGTCCCTTAATATTTTAAAACTTTCAGGAAAGATGTTTTGGTAGGTTTTTCTGCCACTATTTCTTCTTTTGCTGGTCATAATTTTGTTCTAACGAGACTTTTGTTTCTGGCAAGAACTAAGGTGGAGAGATGTGAAGATTTCTTTTTTGGTACCCTAGAGATGATAATTCAAAATTATTGTACCTTGTACATGGAGATTTTGATTTAAATTCTAGGAAGCTGCAAACAAGAGAAGTCCATTCTTGGTACCATACAGTAGAGTGGATGAAAAAATCAAAAAGGCAAACAGGTAGAGAAATGTAATCTTGGATTGAGAATGGAAATTGGGAGTTTGTATTTTTAAAGCAAGTTATTTCATATGTTGAAGATATTAATTATTGTAGGGAAGAAGCCAACCAAATTGTGAAGACATTGCTAGCTTATGGTTATAACTTAGAACCACCGACCAGTGAAATGGGAGAAAGCTCTCTCAGAGGTAAGGGAATTATTCAATATTAGAAGTCGAACAGTTTATTTCATGCAGAATCACATTGGGTACTGTACATACATGTTGTCAACATGAAAGACTTTCATTTAATTTATGCAAGTATATTGTATGATTTTAGCTTACATTAGTGAGAAAGCGGAAATGCTCACCAAAACAAGGACATACCGTGCCGAAACTACCTATGGAGTGACATCTGGGAAATGGTCAGACATGCTTTATTGTAATATGCAATAATCTTGCATTTGTTTTCATCTTGATTTTCCTAGCATGAAATAAATATTTTTTGTCTTTACTTACATTGTAGGTATTATGAATTTGAGGTCATTACTGCAGAATTCATGAAAGTTGGCTGGGCAAAGATATCCTTGGATCCCAGCACAGAACTAGGCCTGGATGGCAACTCCTATGCATTTGATGGTTTTGGTGTATGTATATGTGCTTTGTAAATTCATTTTTTTACTCTTAATATCATTGCCTTGAAGGATCAACTAATTCTCACTAATTGTTCATAATTTAATGTTAATTCAGGGAAGAAAATGGAACCATGGAGCAGAACCTTATGGCAAACAGTGGAAGAGTGGAGATGTTATTGGATGTATGCTTGACCTAAATGACAAAACCATAAGTAAGTGCTGCACCATTGTGCCTTGTTCTCACCCACCAACGGTCTACATCTTCTCTTGTATTGGCTTCTGGTTGTGATTTAATACCTGTATAAATAAGGAGCCATTATTTTTTGACAGCCTTTTCTCTGAACGGTGAGCTGATGATGGACTCCATGGGTCAGGAGATAGCTTTCCGTGGGGTGGAGACGGGCGAGCCCTACGTCCCTGCTGTCACCCTCAGCTGTCACCAACAGTGTAAACTCAACCTGGGTCAGGATGTAAACACCCTTAAGTTCTTTACGTGCTGTGGGCTCCAGGAGGGATATGAACCATTTTGTGTGTATGTATAATTTGCATCATTACCTTAATAGCCATTGTTCTTTTAAAAAGTTGATACAGTATTTTCTCCCTGTAACCTTGCATGGCCATTCTAAGATACTTGTACTAGAACATTATAGTTTCATTCATTCATTAAGGATTACAATTAACTGTAGTATTTTGGTATTCATAAAATTATGTACAACCATACCTGTTTTTACAGTAATATGACCCGTCCGATGACTTTGTGGTATGGGAAAGAACTGGCTTTGTTTGGAGACATTGAGGACGACCATCCCAGTCTTCAGGTCCAGAGAGTCCCTGGGGCGTAAGTAATATTGTAATTGTACGCCTAGCAATACATGTATCCACTTTCCATGTTGATAGTTGTACGTCTATCAATGAATGCTGATGTGTCCACATTAAAATGCTCTATTATTATTGGAATCAGGAAAAATGTCACACCTTGTTTGAAAGTGTTGTCAAAAACCTTTGGAACATTGGAGAAGGTTCACCTGGAGTACCTTCGTCTTGGACTTCCAGTGATCTGCAAAGATGAATTTGTCGTTAGGTACGTGTCAGTATATGGAGAGTCAAGTTTTCTTAACAACACACTTTTATATAGCTTCATATATGTATGTATGATCAAACTGTTTAAAAAGAAATGTCTTTATAATGACAGGTCTGCAGCCTATCCGACTGCCTATGAAAGACGGATGAACCTGGAGAATATCCGGAGGCATGAGATGGACATCCAGGAGGAGAGTGGATACTCCATGAACGATCTGGACACCACCATGGAGAATGGGTCCCTGGACAACAGCAGGATCCTGACAGGTAGGGCCCTGTACTCTGGCAGAGAGGAGGATGTACCTTAAGCTTGCTAGAATGTCTATTGACATGATTACACTCGAAGCAGCTTAAATAGCACAGTAGATACTGATCAAGTGTGGAAAGTAGAATAGAGCAATTTTTAACTAATGGTAAACTTATGTAGAGGCATACTTGCCAGCATATCAGCATATAAAAGGCCAAAAATAAAGTTAAAAGCTGTGTATAAAATATAGGGGATGATAGCTAGGTGCTGCATGTTTACATTAGAAATGATTAGCTGAGTTTTGAGCATGGACTTGGAATGGCATGATTTTTACACAGCAGATACTAAACAAGCAAGCAGTCCCTCCAGCAGTGGCCCTAGTGATCTGACCCAGCCAGAAGCCACCCCCATTACTCCAGTAAATGGGGAAACCTCCATACGTAAGTCTGGTTTGAAGTCACCTCTTGTTTCCTGTCCAGGTAATTCACCCACTTTGTTACCCCTTCATATGTAAGCAGTACCTGTAAAAATCAATGTTTTTGTATATGAAACATGGTTTCTTATATTAAAAAAAAAAAGACTAGAAAAAAGCAAACATGAACACACAGACAAAAACTAACAGGTGTTTTTAGAAATGAAATACTTATGAAATATGATTAAAGTAGCATGTGCATCTGGCATGGAGGTTAACAGATTTGATATTGTTTGGTACAGCATGGATGTATATACTAACGGGATAGGCAACTTCTATATTCGCCATGTTTACTTCCCAAAATATCATGCGAGCCTTGACAAGTTTTTAAAACTCTGTTCAATCCCAGTAAAATATGTTTTTTTATTAGATTATTTATTTCGTCGTGTTAAAAGGGATGGGTTTTTCATACATTTTTAATCATATGTTGTAAACTAATTTAGATATAAAGAAAATAAACATTGATTTTTTACGTACTCTCAGAAATGGGGCAAAAACGGGTCTAAGGGTTCTAAGAACTCCATCGTAATTATGATCAGATCTGGGTTATAAAGTACAAATAACAATTCTAGAATAATTTAAAGATAGTTTTTTAAAGGTTTTATAACGATATATCTGGTAACATCATAGATACATGTATATGTAGTTAAAAATGACCTACGAAATCATGTACCGCATGATTTCGGCGAGACTTGCGAGAGTTGCCTATCCCGTTAGTATATTATACATCCCTGATTACAGATCATAATGGTTTCTTTTGGTCAGAAAATTAGAATACAGTCAATTTCAATATGTATAATTTTTAGTAAATGTTGATATTCTTTCATTATACCTTTGTAAATGGATAATCAGTTTATCGTGAACATACATTTTTAGATGAAGATGATGAAGAATATGCAGATGAAATGATGAATGGTGACACAGAATTCAGAAAATGTGAGTTTAAAGGGAGAGAACTTGTAAAACATTTTGTACATGTATACTAATAAGTAAGTCTAAGTCCTGATTTAGCTAAGTTATCTGATATGTAAGATGTGGAATTCTTATCATTTTAGCTGGTTATTCTGGGGACACAGAATTCAGCCAGACCACTGCAAGTGACAGAAGAAAGAAATATCTGGACAAGAGTGGTCGCCATTCCTTGGATGATTCCTCACAGGACAAGATGTCTACCTCCAGAATCAAGCCAGCCTCTAGTGAGTCGCGCCTCAGTGGCTCAGACAAACCGGGCCTGAATGTCCCAGAGGGCAAGAGGTCCTCCTCCAGACTGTCTCTACTAGGAGACAAACTGATGGACACTGCTAAATCTATTGGAGACAAGAAAACAAAGACAGGGCGCTCACCATTCCCTAGCATCTTTAAGAAGAACAAGGGGGCAGATATACCTTCACAAGACGGCAAGAGAACCAGGAGTGTGGAGTATGGAAGCATTGACAGACGCGTGGATCATGGCAAGGGTCAGAGAGACCAGCAGAGACAGCCCAATAAATCGGCCACCCTACCCATGTCAAGAACGGCTAAATCATTGGACAGTGAGACGGGGAGTTCAACACAGGCACCAACAATTAACATTGAGGCACCCAGAGGGATGATTCCGTATGAGTTTCAGGATGCCATCGGTAGAAGGCGTCACAGCGAGGGATCTGATGCGGAGATCTCAGACGCCGAGCTAAGCGAGCTGCAAGCGATGGCTGATATGATTGATGAGTATCACTACGCAGTGAGGATTTTACCTGGACAGGACCCCGCACAGGTGTTTGTAGGATGGGTGACTCCAGGTTTCCACTTCAGGGAAACAACATTTGACATGAAGAAAACCAGACACGTTGTTTTAACTACTCTTGAATCCGATTACAACCTGAAGCAAAGGTGAGGAGTTACAAGTACAGTTAAAATTGCTGTTCAATGTCACACTTCGGTTATATACCTGTTTTTCAAATACATTTTTTTTTTATATTCCATTGACTGTAAAGCTTATTTTGATTTAAATTGATTTTCAGTGTGAGTAGGAAGAACTGTTACATGGTTTCAGCTGGAGACCTTCAGCAGAGGTACGCGGGTCTGAGCCAGGAGAGCTCGGGTAAGCGGGCCTCCCCTGGGTTTGTGGTGGGCTGCTTCATTGACACCAGCACTGGACTCTTGTCCTTCACAGTCAACGGTAAGGAGGTGGCCAACAAGTACCAGGTGGAGCCGGGCACTCGCCTGTTTCCTGCCGTCATCTGTGAACCAACAAGCAAGGAAATGCTGCAGTTTGAACTGGGACACACAAAGGTAGTGTAAAATTACACAGTAAAATTATTCGAAAATAAGGATTCCAAATATGTTTAGTTGATTGAAAAATTCAATTTTTTTTTTTACAGTACACTTTGCCCCTGTCAGCGGCAGTATTCAGGGGACCTAAGCAGGTGATCCCTGCCTGTCCCCCCAGACTGGATGTACAGGTCTTAAACCGAAGCTGCTGGGGTCGAGTGCCATCCAACACCCTCAAGATACACACTCTGAAAATGTCAGAAACGAAAGGCTGGAGCATGCTTTGTGATGATGCTGGTAAATATTGAAAGCTCGATACAGACTTATTTTCTATCACTGAAAACTTTTCAGAAGTTGTTTAAATGGGAGTTTTGTTTTTTTTAGTGGAAATGCTGAGTGTGTATATACCAGAAGAGGATAGAAGCATTGATGTTCTAGAGCTGGTGGAACACCCATCTCTACTGGAGTAAGAAACATCTTCTTTGGTCAAGAATGTGCTAGCTCTGTTGTTATTCGAGATTACTTGTACATGTTCTTTTCTTGGTGTATGTTGTACATATAATCTTTATTTGAGTTGATTTAATTTCTCATTTTGATAATTATAGGTTCCATGCCAAGACCCTGGAACTGTATATGGCAGTGTGTTACCATGGTAACCACCGAGTGTCCCACGCCCTGACCCATCATGTGGACCTTAGACAGATGATGCACTGTATACAGTGTCTGTGTAAGTCACCCACACTTGTATGTCTATCACATTATGATAACAAAGACCTGACAGTCTTTGTCATCATATAGCTGACATGATATATGTATGGAAGTATTTGTATACCTGTGTAGGTTTTCCAGATTTAAGGTAAAAAAAAAAAAAGCTGTTGTGAGTTGTTATATGGAACATTGATATATGTAATTATAATACGATAGATTTTTGTTGAAACATTTTCTATTTATAGCTCTCTGTGGACCTTTAAGAATGGGTTACCATGACTTGCTGATTGCAATGCACCTGGAGTCACATGCCACTGCTAGGTACATAGAAAAAAAGTTCTAATCCTATTACCACTGGAAGGATGTCAGTGCAGTTATTGACTTATGTTGGGTATGTTGTCTGGATTCTTCTATTAATGTACATTGTACTTGCAGACAAATGACTCAGAACGAGTACATCGTCCCCCTGACGCCGGGTACCAAGGACCTGAGTCTGTACCGCCGACCCAGTAACCAGGACCGGCAGTACAAGATCAAACACTCCATCCCTAACATGGACGCCAGCGTCTCCATCCGCCCGGCTCTGTTCATCACCGAGAAACAGATCGAGGGCAGGTCAGTCTCTGTGATGAACTTTGCTCTCTGAATTTGATTGCATAATACGCTGTTTAACACAAATTATGTTGGCATTTCTAATATTTTTATTTCAGTGCCTTGATTACTGTATTTTAAAAAAATATTGCCTTGAAAATTTTTGAAAAGTTTTATAATGCTGCAGATTAGAAGGTGGGTTGTTAGCTATTCCAAGTTAATATGAATATTGGCTAAATAAGTAAAATAACCATTGAAAATGTAGACAGATTTTATTTGAACCAATGTATGTGTTATGTACCCACATCAGAATTAAAGATGGCGGCCAGGAGTCCACATCCCCATTCTTCCCCATAGAGAGACTCAAGGAATACATTCTGCGAGCTCTTCAGGAGGCCACCATCAAGGGAGCAGCACACATCAGAGACCCTGTGGGGGGAAGCAATGCCAATCTGTTTGTGTACGTAACCACTTCCCACTGCATTGTGTCTGTAAATGTCAATTACATGTAATAAAGTCTTTTTTGTAATAATCTGAATTTCTTACAAGTCTTTATTTTGGGCTGTGATTTCAGGCCCCTACTGAGGGTGGTGGACAACCTGCTGGTGATGGGGGAACTGACGGATGACGACCTGATCTATGTACTCAGACTGATCGACCCCGAGGCCTTTGATGACCACTACATTCCAGGTAACTACTGCATATTTTTATGACCCCGCTATAAAATGGCCTGGGCATATAGTGTTACCCCACTCTGTCATTGAGTCATCAATAACTTTCAGTTCATTATCTCGGCAATAGTTGCACAGCACATTCAACTCAAATTTGATATATGGATACGTCATAGGAATATGAAGGTCAAACTGGAATTTGGTCCAGGTCCAATGATTTTTTGACAGTTATGCCCCTTGAACTTAGAAAACAATAAGAAATTTTCAGTTTCCGCTCTTTAACTTTGGAAGGGATATATAAATAAAGTTCAAATTGCATATTCAGGTATTTTACAGGAAAATACAGACCGAGTACGAATTTGGTCCAGATCCAATGATTTTTGACAGAGTTATGCCCCTTGAACTTAGAAAAAAAAGAAATCTTCTGTGCAAAATCATGTAAAACTAAATATGGCATTTGAAATTTGGGCTGCCTGCGGAGGCGTTTATGGAATTACAACACTAAATTTGGGAATTATCGGTAACCAGTGATATACTTGTGTATGGCGATTCATTTTGAACATATGTAGAATCTTTAGATAAAACAGACATTACTAGATGGACCCACTGGTTCACAGCAAGAAATATTAATGTTGAAAATGTTATTGTGAACCTTGTGAATTTTTTACAATATCCTGTTTATACATGCATAGATATTATATCTAAATGCCATATTATTTCAAGGTTAAACAAATTAATTATCATGGTCCTTTTATCTATTTCAGGGAATAAGAAAGATGGAATTCTTAATATGAAGTTGGATGAAGCAGTCAAACTGGAGGTGATATATTTGTTTTCATATGTAATAATCACAAAGATTTTAAAGCAGTTTTAAAGGTTTGAAAGAATGATAAATACTGTTTGATTCTCTTCTAGATGTGTCATTTTCTACAACATCTGTGTGATCTGCAACTGCGACACAGAGTGGAGTCTGTGGTCGCCTTCTCTGATAATTACGTGGAATCTTGCCAGAATGTAAGTACACTTGTTACCTATATCAACCCTTTTCTGAGTTAGTTGGAGTCCATGATTAATCTTGTGAGTGATGCATTCATTTTATGTCTGATTTCTAGGACCAGAAGAGGAGATACATTGAGATCAAACAGTCGGACCTACCTTCTGCTGTGACGGCTAAAATGACACGAGAGTTCCGATGTCCCCCTGCAGAACAGGTATTTGAACCAGAGTATTTTTGTTCTGACTCTTTGGAGACAACTTTTTAGTAGTACATTTACTTTTTTAAACAGTAGTTACTACAAAGTGTGTTATAAAATCATCAAAAATAATTTATTATTTATAAATAAAAAAGCAATAATTTAGATAGATTTTCAACATCACTTAAAATAGATTTTATTGTAGAAGATCATATTATCTTAGAGTTTGGCTTATTTGCATACAAAAGTGTTGTAGTTATTGTCATTGGACCTCAAAGGTTAAAATACCAGATCTTGTCATTCATATATAATTTTATACTCCTATTTTCAGATGAGGAATTTGCTAGCTTTCAAAACTCCAGATGAGTCAGAAGAACCAGTCCAGTACTCTCCCTTCCAAGAGGAGATGCATGTCAGACTCTGGAAATTTCACCACGATTTGATCCATCACTGCTCCATGCCTACAGCTCCGGAGGATCAGGAGGGAGAGAAGGAGAAGCAAGAGGAGGTGCCCCCACCCACCACCGGCGAGAAACTCCTACAGCTGGTGTGGAAGGCCAAGGAAGAGGTTCAAGTACAGGAAACAACCAACGGGGAGGCTGTCTCAGGTCAGCCAGCTTTGCTCAAGCATGGAAAATGGATTCTGATCCCTCTGTATTTGATATCTTGTTAATCTAATCTATTAGTAATATGTTATTTTCTTAAATTCTAGCAACACTTCAAAACCTGATACAGCAGACAGTGATTAAGTGGGCGGAGGAATTGACAATACAGAGCCAAGACCTAGTGAGAGAGATGTTCAGTCTGCTGCACAGACAGTACAATGGCATAGGGGAGGTAACTCATGCTAGACACTAATCAGATAGCTGCTAATAATTGTGTACATATACAAAGGTATATTCTATTTCTTTACAATTTAAAAATTTTGAAAAATGATTTCTGCCTATTATGATATGGTTCTTTCTGTGTTATTCTCAGCAACTGAAGGCACTAGACAAGGCCTATGTGATAAGCATTGGCAGTAAGGATGATATCAAACAGCTGTTGAGGGCGCTAGGAAACATCCGCTCTCTGTTACTAGTACAGGCCGGACCTAGTGAAGAGGAACTCATGAAAAACAGTCTCAAGTAAGCCATTCTTTGAATCTTACTATATTTGACATTTGCTTCAATTGAAATTACATGTCTTTTATTAGAATGATTTAATATGGATATGGCATGCTTTTGTATTACACTGAAAATAGCTACATATGTGCCAACACCTTGATTTTCCTTTCACAGAGAGTTGATGGACAACAAGGTGTTTTTCCAGCATCCTGATTTGATGCGAGCCCTGTGTGTCCATGAGACAGTGATGCAGCTAATGGTCAACACTCTGAACAAAGCTCAGCAGCAACAGCAGTCAGCTAACAGTGCCATGGCGGAGCTGATCTCCTCCCATCAGGGGCGGAGAGGGTCCTTCATTCCCTCGGGGACGATGGACAGCCTGGTGGAACACACAAAGGTACCCCCACAACACCCCACCCACCCCAGCCCCAAAGAATTTACCAATCACTTAGTCGTTTTATGTAGCCTTTAAAAAGATAGGTGGAAAATTAGACTTAATTGTTATGTCTAGATACTTGATGCTGTTTCAAAGTGTAAGATCAAAGTGTAGTTCAGATTTGTTCTCTCTTGCTCTTTCTCTATTCACTGTTTTCTATGCCATCATTTTACACTCGCTGCATGATGGTCTTTTGATTTCTCACTAACTGCAAAGTCTCTACAGGACGATGGGAGTCGGTTCTTGGTGAGTAGCATCAGTTGGTAGAGTTACTCTGTGTAGCCTGGTGTTGTCTATCATGTCTGGTTCGCCTCCTCAGTTTAATTTCTTTTTTCACCCAGCTGCCCAGACAGTATGAAACTGGAAATGTTCTCTTTAGATGTTTAATGTTCACTTTGACAGGTTAACAAATCTCTATCCTGATTGGTCTTTCAAATTTTAACCAACATTTTCTCTTTTTTTTTTCTTGATGAATAAATCTGTTTCATACTTTGACTCATGAAAATGTTTGTGACATAATTCCTCTTTTCAAAAGTTTGAATTAAGGAAAAGACACATGTATAATGGAATGATAAGAAAAGTTTCAGGGCCATTTTACATCAGTATCCATTTTATGCATATTGATAAATGTGATTGGATCATATGGTTGGTAAACTATAGCAATCCTTGAATTCACTTACTATTAAAATAGAATTTGGTAGAGTTTATTGATGCTAATGATACTGTGAATTTTTGTAGGATGCTGCTGCAGAAATGGTGGTGATGTGCTGTCGTTTCCTGTGCTATTTCTGTAGAACCAGTCGCCAGAATCAGAGAGCCATGTTTGAACATCTGAGTTATCTTCTGGAAAATAGCAGCATGTTACTAGGTATGAATCTGATAAAATTTAACATTAGCACATTGGCTGTGGAGATCAATGCTCCAAAGAACTTTGTAATGGACTGTTGTTGTCTGACATTCAGCACGCCCCTCACTTCGGGGATCCTGTCCCCTTGATGTGGGTTACTCCTCTCTGATGGACAATAACGAGCTGGCCCTGGCCCTGAGGGAGAGTCACCTGGAAAAGATCGCCATGTACCTGTCCAGGTGTGGTCTACAGTCCAATGCTGAGCTCCTGGAGAAAGGCTACCCAGACATAGGCTGGGACCCTGTGGAAGGTGAAAGGTTCCTGGACTTCCTTAGATTCTGTGTCTGGGTAAACGGTATGTCTCGTTACTTTGCGTCTTATGAAATTGTTCAGCAATTGAAATGAAATACTGGATCTCTACTGAACTGTTTTTATCATTCTGCAGGTGAAAGTGTTGAAGAAAATGCCAATCTAGTTGTTCGGCTCCTGATCCGTCGCCCGGAGTGTCTGGGACCTGCTTTAAGAGGAGAGGGAGGGGGATTACTGAAAGCCATTAAAGATGGAATCAGAATGTCTGAACAGATTGCTGCTTCCAAGGACAGTCTGTCTGGTAGCTACCTGTCAGCTCTCAATGATGAGGACGATTCTGGGGGGAGATATCTGTTTCAAAGGTGAAGAATTAGATAAGGCTCATTTAGGAAGTTTTTGTTATTCATTAATGCATGTAGTACAGTATTATTGATAAGGTTAGTTTAGGTGTGAATGGTCTCTTAAAATTCTACAGCAAGTATGATTTCTCGTCCCTGCCCCCCGAGGATGATGAGGATTACATTGACATGGGAGGGGCTATCCTGACCTTCTACTCCAGCCTGGTGGACCTGCTCGGGCGCTGTGCCCCAGAGGCAGATGCCATTAAGTCAGGCCGCAGCGACTCCATCCGAGCCAGGGCTATCCTGCGCAGCTTGGTGTCTATGGAGGACCTAGAAGGTGTGTTAGGACTCAGGTTTATACTGCCTGTCAACCAGCCACCACCATCCTCAGAGGACGGTAAGATATCAGGTCACCTGTAAAGTGGTAAATAATGGGGTTGTATACAAAAATATTTAAACATGGAAACTTCTTTCTCACATTTATCCATTTAATTACCTGCATTTGTGAGTAGTGATATAATTAATTAATGAGTGACGTTTGTTCCTTCTATATAGCTGACAGTACATCTCCCGCAGCAGTCAGCTTGCCACCAGGGTTGATTCCCACACACAAGGCATCCATCATGATGTTTCTGGAGAGGGTGTATGGAATCGAGGACCAGGCTACTTTCTTTAGAATCCTGGAGGATGCCATACTGCCAGACCTGAGAGCAGCAACCACTCTAGACATTGTAGGAACCAACGCTTCAGATGTTATACTGTTTATTAGAGCTGTTCAGTTTAAATTAAAAGATTAAGCAAGTTTGCTGACATGGTATTCAGTTATCTTTGTAATTTCATCAACATCTGCTATGACAATGTTATCAAAGCATAGCAATATTACCTGTAAGGTGATCTTTTTGTAGCAGGTGAATGCATCTGAAAATGACATGGCACTGGCTCTGAACCGATACATTGGTAGCTGTGTGCTGCCCATCCTGACAAACTACAGCCATTTCTTCAGTGACGCCGACCACGCCTCGGCCCTGCTAGACTCTACCCTCAACACGGTGTACCGACTGTCCAAGTGCCAGTCCCTCACCAAGGGACAGATGGATGCAGTCTCCAACTTCCTCATCTCGTTCACCAAGTATGTGCACTCTAAATGGAGAAGTCATTGGTTTAAATTTATGTTAAGTATGGCATGCATATCTTCAGTTACTTGGGAAATGGTAAAGTAAGATGAATAGCAACATTCTTGCCTTGCAGTCAGTTGAGGCCACCAATGATGACAAAGCTGCTGAGGAAATTGACTCATGATGTGCCTGTTCTCAATGAGAACACTGTCATACCACTGAGGGTGGGTGATTCCAGAATTACAATGTTGTTTCTTTAGTTAATTCATTCTCATTACTCCCAGTAGTTCAAATTTTTTATTACATTTCCAGGTGCTGACATCTTATTATGAGAGATGTGGTCGCTACTACAGTGTGGGTGGGTGGGGATCCTATGGAAGTGCCACAGAGGAAGAAAAGAGACTAACAATGATGTTGTTTACAGGCATTTTTGATGCTTTGGCTCAGAGGTCCTATGACCCTGAACTCTTCTCTAAAGCCCTGCCCTGCCTGTCAGCCATTGGCTGTGCTTTGTCACCTGACTACTCTCTGTCCAATCAAGACGATCACTGGCTGCAGGATTCCAGTGAGGACTTTAATGGATCTTATACTCCACAGCCAGTTGACACAGGAAGGTTAGAAAACAAATCTATTAATAAATACAATGAAATAGTTGTAAATACTTGTATGCACTCAACTTACAATATAGATAATTTAATTTTATAAAGTGAGTGTTATTGATTTTTGAATTTCAGAGTCACATTGAATCAAAACTATGATGTGACAATCAACAGGTTTGCAGAACATTTCCATGACTGTTGGGCCATCAAAAAGGTACGTGTGAAACTCAGCAAAATTATATTATGAGATATGTCTTTTTTGTGAAGAAGTACTTAAATGTAATGATTGGATTGAACACAGATTGACCAGGGCTGGGTGTTTGGCACTAACTATGATGATGAAAGGAAAACTCATCCTAAGCTGAAGCCATATCATCTCCTCGATGAAGAAGTGAGAAAATTTGTCCAATTTCACTTGGATCCCATTGAAATTCATTATTAACACCAAACTTAACTAATGTTTTCATAATCACTAATTCTTTAGATATAAGAAAAGGTATAAAAATGTAGATTGGCTGTAAACTGAGTTGAGGCCTTTGCTTGTATTGTCCTCCCCAGAGTAAGTCTCAGTATATGAGCCCAATCAAGGAGAACCTGAAGGTGATGCTGTACTGGGGCTGGAGTCTGGAGCAGGACCAGGCCCGTCTACAGGCCAACAGGGAGAGCATGAGGCGCCGCATGTCCAAGGACGGGGTCAGTACTGTACTAAGGGCCACCAAACAATTGTCCCATCAGAACAGATGGATGTTAATTGAATGAAGTATTGGAATATGAAGGAGGTTTCTTTTCCATGTTTGGAATTAGAAAGTAGCGCTAATGTCTTACGAAATTCATTAATTATTGAAATGCCATTAAAATTCATTTTCAAAATATAGATATTTACTGGTAATTAATACTTGATAATTATTGAAAACATTTTTTGTGCATAAAAACCAGGCTCATCATGGATACAGTCCTAAACCATTTGATCTCAGAAACATGACCCTGACCCGAGAGATCCAGGTTTGAAATAAAATCTTATACATTTTTAAGAGTTTTGGTACAAATGGTTAAATACTTTGCTAATGTTATTCAAATTTGTGTCCAGGCGCTGGCTGAAAGGCTAGCAGAAAACTCCCATGATCTCTGGGCAAAGACAAAAAAACAGGAACTAGAGGAGATAGGTGAGGAAAGCTGCTAAGATCTATGCTTCCATAAATATATTTACATTATACACATGTATTTTCATGTACCAGTTCTCCAGGGTAATGTTACCTTCTTTACAAGAAAGGTGTAGAATTGACTCTGTTGTACAGTATATTTAGGGTCTGAGTTGCATTTTGCTGTCATTGACAGGGGGTGGTGTACACCCACAGCTGGTGCCCTACGACACCCTGACAGACAAGGAGAAGAGGAAGGTGCGAGACCATGCCCAGGAGCTGCTCAAGTTCCTACAGTTCCAGGGCTACCGCCTCAACAGGTCAGTGATTGCTGGTCAATGCCAGCAGTGCAGGCTTTTCCTTCCCCCTCAACCAATCACCGGTCAAATAAATTGTATGATCACTGTTAGAATGCTAATTATCTGGTCACTGTTAGTCGCTAATATCTGGTAGATTCATAACCCAAATGGACTGAGAATGAAGAATGGTTATTAGAAGGCTACAAAACAATGATTGACACTTAAATGATGCATGAAAAGGAAAACATTTAATCTGCAAGAATTGCACATTATATTTAACCAATTGCAAAGCAGTATGATTTGAAGTAGAAAAATATAATTGCTTTGTTTCATAACTTAGAATTGAAATGATTTAATGAAATGTTTTTTTTAAAAATAAAACTCCACACTTGTATGATTATAAAAATGCCAGTGGGATTGATACTAGAGCTGCTACTTTTTGATTGCTGTGCCTGGTACACAGGTGTAAGTACCACGGTGTGTGACTGAGTATGAAGGACTGGACTGGTGTTCATGATGTGTGCTAGACTGATTGCCCTGTAGACGACATACTGGCTTGTTGTGTGTCGGTGCCTGCTGCTGTGTTCTGGTAGTGTTGTCAGAGTACTGTTGGTAGTTGTAGTGTTGCATCCCCTAGAACTCAGAAGTCTGAGATGTACTGTGTGACTGTTTGTGACTGTACTTGTGTACTAGTTTAAACTGGTAGAAAAAAGACACACACACTCTCTCTCTCTGACAGTACCTATTAATAAAAGACTATCTTCATAGAACTACTAGTACTTTTCTCAGTTTGATATTTAGACATATAGTACATGTACATGTATTGACACATTGAAAATCTCCTTGGCAATACAGACATTGAGGTAGATAGATGGCCACATCATTATTTACAGATTGCAGTGTCAACTTTTCAAAGCTTAGATAGTGCTGAAGGGATATTAATATTGTTATAATATTCTCCTGTATTGATTTTTTTTCTGCATAATTGTTTAATACCTGAGTGTAATGATTCTGTGAAACAAGGGGATACTCTCCACTTTTCATGGGTACAGTTTCATTTGTATTTTATACCACTTAGACCCAGGCATTGGTGTAAACAAAGAAATAGAGATACTTCATAGTACATGTATCAATTCAGTTAATAAACTAGAACAGGGGTTAATAGTGTCTGTATCTATCACAACCTCAGATCAGTCAAGTCTTGCATGCATATATGTGGCTTCTTTTTATTTCTAGGAGCAGGTTGTTAAGATTTTTGTTCGATATTACTTTGCCTGCCTCAAAACACTGTGTTAATTGACTGCTCCTGTAAGAACCAATCAAAATTACTTATTGTAAGAACTGTTGTCTTATTTTCTGTGGTAATGTTTTGTACAATAATGATAAATGTACATGTCTGTTTCCTTTAAAAAAAAAAAACGAAGAATAGCTTTTCATCCCTATACATTATGCTTATTTGTTTTTCATTGGTTTCTTTTCATTTGCGGGATTTTCTCCCTTTACATTCCTTGCTTTTCCGCTCGACTTCACATGACACCAGTAGCAGTGACACAGACATAAACCAACAGCGACGTAAATCTGGTTCTAGACCCAGCAAGGACAAGAACTCAGATGGAGCGGGCGTGTCCGCCACGGAGAAGAGGTTCGCCTACAGTCTGCTGGAGAAGCTGCTTGGTTACTTTGACAACGCCTCCTCTAATCTGATGGAAACCAGACCCAGTAGTCGATTCAGTCGAAGGGGAAGCTACTCCACTGCCTCAGAGGATGTCAAGTTCTTTGCTAAGGTGAAGTCTTTACTGTGCTATGTTAACGTACTAATAAAAGAAATTGTTAAGAGTTTTCTTTTATGTTCACAACTGTAGAATAACTTAAATGTATTTGGTTCCAGGTTGTCCTTCCATTTGTGAAGAAGTATTATCATGCACACAAGGACTACTTTGTGGGTAAAGCAGGATCCTCGACTAGCTCCTCACTGGCATCTGTCAAAGAAAAGGAAATGACTGCCAGGTCTGTACACTGTATTAGGGGTAACTGTGTGTAAAATCAATTGGTGATTAAATTTAGGTAAACTGATTGATTGTTTATGTATTAATAATTAACTGTATATTATTTTTCAGTTTGTTCTGTAAGCTAGCTGCCACATTAAGAACAAAGATTACAGCATTTGGCCATGATGTCAACATCTCAGTACGATGCCTGCAAGTGTTGGTCAAAGCTGTGGATGCTAGGTACTGTGAACAGTGATTGCAGATAATTTTAGCTAATTGATATGCATGAGTTGTGTTTCATACAAATAGAGAGCACAAGCCTCAGATTTAATGATGCTTCTACAGGTCAGTGGTGAAGAACAGCCCCGAAATGGTGAGAGCCTCCCTCCTGCCTTTCTTTAACAATGCAGCCGATGACCTTGCTCAGGTGGTGGACAATTTAAACAAAGGTCGTTTCAGTCATGTCAAGGGCACCATCACCCGTGGTGCCACCAGTCTGGACTATGTACACATGGTGCTTCTACCTGTTCTCTCCTCTATGTTTGATCACCTTGGGGTGCACAACTTTGGACCTGATCTCATTGGTAAAAACTCCTCTATGAATTTACATGTATTATTTTAGTATTAATAAGTTAGTAAATTGTTTAAATCATTTGAAAGAGAGAGAGAGACAAGAGAGAGAGAGAGTTACAGAGAGATGATACAGTTTATGAACTAATTAACTTCAGAAGGTTCACTACATATTGACTGTTTTATTTAGTTGGAGATGCTCAGTTGGCGTGTTACCGCATTCTGAACTCCCTCTACTGCCTGGGAACTAGCAACAACGTCATTATCAACAGGTGAGATGTCCTCATTGTGTGCAACAATATCTCAATATATAGAATAGATTGGGGCTGCCAAACTTAAGAAGAAAAAAACACTTAAATAGTACATCCATTGTTAATGCACTACGAAATAAGATAGAAGTTCTTCATTGAAATAATCTGAACAAGATTCATAGCAGACAAGAAGAGACAAAACATAAAAAATATTTAGCATCGAGTATTTATATTATTGGGCTGGGTAGCTTGAAAACTTTTTATGGGCAGTATTATATAGCTGTGTTGCTTTACTTTGACTTGAGGGCTACTGGAGAACTGTATATAGCAGATCTGGGGGGAAATACATTTAGGTCCAAACTTGTCTTTATTGCATTAAATATTCATTAATTGCTGTATGAAATGTGCTGATAAACTGGTTGACTGTTGACTGGTTCTCTCTTGTCGTGTAGGGACACTATTTTGTCGGAGTTGTCCAGGTATAGTTGTGATCAGGCATGGTGTGGTATTTCACCGATTAGTCAGCTGTTGTGGCTGTGTGTAGTTTTGCTGTTGAAGCCATATTCCCTCATTTACCATCAAGCCACTCTGTAATAAAAAAAAACAAGAATTTAAAAAAAAAAATTGAAAAATTGTGTAGCGAAATTATAAGAGAAATTCTGACATTTTATATATTTTTGTTTGGTATACATTAATCGTCATAATTTTGAAGATTAAATCAATGAAAAACAAAAATCCCCCCCCCTCCATAGACCTGTGTATTCTGTGGTTTTGTTATTTTGTTAATGTTTCTTTTTGTTTCTCCAAAGAATGAGTCACTGATTCAATAGATTTTTTTGTTTTGAAAATTCTGCAACACTCTATGATTATGATTGCTAACAGTGTGTTCTAGAGATATTTTGATTTCTTTAATGTGTTCTTGAAGGCATTGATTAATTTTTCTGAATATTTCTTCAGAAATATTCAGTCATTATTAAATACCATTAACTCCAAAATAACATTGGCAATTTCAACAATCTTCCTTTTAGCTATCCATCCTTCACAAAACCGCCATAACGCTATCAGTTTGCAGTTTATAATTCTGTTTCATTGACATTTGAATAAAACAATATCGTCTAACAGTTACTGAAACAATGGAACATTATCAAAGATAATTGCACAATACTAAAAGTTTTGTAAATTATGATGACAATCATGCTTTGTGTAAGATTAACATTTTTTCCACACTGTGTATTTTAGTTGCAACAATATTTTTTTCAGTAGCAGTGCTGGAGAAATTTCAGACTGTTCATTAAAAGCGTGTTCCTTCATTTTTTCCCCCCAAACTCCCTGTGTTGTTCATTTTGTGTTGTCAGCATGGAATTTGTCATGTACCACATTGAACACACCATCGATATTAGAACAGTCACCAACAAGACACAGAAGATGAATACTGTTACACTTATTATCGTCGTGATTTGAGTATAAAGCACTTCTGCTTTAGTGTGTTGCTAAACCCTCCGAAACTTATTCCTAACTCTTCACTTGCATAACAGTTTTCCTGTGGAATGATTTATTGTCTCATAATGCAATTGAATTTTTTTTTTTACAGATTTTTACTTGATCTTGAGAAATTTAAATAAATAATGCTAATACCACGTACATCTGTAGTTGTAAATAAAATTCAACCTATGTATGCATGGAGCATTGAAAAAAATGTTACTTTTGTTAATAACATGTACATGTATTAGCACAAGTTCTAAATATATTGTAGACTTAAATGAGACTGTGTTATTGTGCTGACATACCGTATTTATTAACCTTGTCACATATATATTTTCCATGAACATGTAGATATGATAAAGAAGATAAATGATTTCAAATAAATTTTTCAATTAATGATAAATACTACACACATATTTTTCCTAATTAAGGCCAAAAAAAATATTAATGCATTTATTCTATGCAAAACCATGATACGATGCGGCAGGTACTAAGGTGTAGTATTTTTATTACAAGATAAGTAAAGGGAAATAACTCAGATTTAAGTGAAAATTGAGTTATGCCCCATTACAATGCTGTATTTGACCTATGCTGTGGTGCCTGAGAACTAATACATGTACATTTATTTTTTTGGCCTAATAATCATCATGTTTGATCTCCGTTATTACACTCTATTACATCTTACTTTCAATTTAATTTTACTAAAGTCAATGTTAGAAGACATCGTGAGAATAAACAACAGTTGCATCCCAATCAGTATGACATATATTGACTTGTTTTGAACATTTTTAGTACAAGTTCAATGTTCTGGGCAGCGCCTATCATTTGCTTTCATTTTTAAGATCAGAAATCCACCCATTTACATTGTACATGAATCTTTGATGAAATGATATACGATATGATTATTTTTAAAATTTACACTGCCAATGTTATTGTGGTGTTAAGATGAATGTTGTATTTGCTAGAATAGATCAAACTAGAAGTATTTTAGAAGTTTGCAGTATGATGACCTCTCTAAAGGGTTCTTCTCTTCTGTCCTTTTGTGTATTTTGTATCACCTTGTGTTTGCTGTTTTGCATCCTTTCCTCATATCATTCAACTCTGGCACAGCATGATTTATTATTTTCTATCTTTAAGCAGTCTACATTTTGTTTACAGAACATGCATTGTTATCAATTTAAAAAAAAACAAGATTTAATAGAAAAATTAATTTAACTTTATGAAGTAAAGTAAAAAAGATGAGTTGAAATTTTTAAAAGTGCTTTATCTATAAGGAAATGAACTGCAAACTGGTAGAGAGCTTTAAGTCACAACAGAAATGTGCTCACCAGCATACCAGCAAATTGTGGATTGGGACAAACTTACACTAGCATAAATATATGCTGTAAACTCTGATTTGTTAAATAGATATAAAAAATATTAGAATCAGGGATATTTCAATTAATGCTAAGAACCTTCCTGTTACTTCTTTTGTCACATGAATAATTTCTAACAAGTTTCATTTTAGTTCAATAATAATTACTTATTAATTTAAAACAAAATGTCCAATGATACACGTACCCCTTACTCTGATCCCTCTGCAGACATCGGCCGGCCCTGGGAGAGTGCCTGAGTTCCTTTGCCAGCTGTTTCCCTGTGGCCTTTCTGGAGCCTGAGCGCAACAAGTTCAATCGTAACTCTCTGATGTATGGAATAGAGGAGGAGAAACTCGCTGAGCATTCACTGGAAGCTCAAGGTACATGTGATCCATACACTAGTGGGTGCATTGATCCTCCATGGATTGAAAAAATATGTTGCAACTGAATTGTAGCAATTAAAGAAAATTTATTTTTAAAAAAAATATATGTTTTTAAACAATTATATTATGCAGTAAAACATTTCTGTGTTTTTTGAGTTGAGTGCTCATTTTCATTTTGGTACAAATACATAAAGTTTAATTTTGTCAATGACATGGTTTTTTTTTCCATCTTCAGAGGTGATGGAGCTCTTGGCACAGACATTGCCTGGACTACAGAAAATCATTGAGGAAATAGCAGAACTGGCAGAATCGGGCGGAAAATACCAGGAGGCCCCTCATGTCATTGAGGTCACCCTGCCTATGTTATGCAGGTCAGGGAGATTACCATGATATTTGTTCAGCTGATATATTCTTCAAAATATTGAAATCAAGGAATAATAATACTTCATTTATATTTCAGTTACCTGCCGTTTTGGTTATATCACAGTAACCTTGATGGGTAAATTATCTATCTTGTTTTTTTTCTTTTGAAAAATAATCTGATTGTTTCATCATTTTAATTCATGATCAAGAATAAAGATGATATAATGATATTTGCTTTGCCAAAAATAATATTTACAAAGGTTTTATTATGCATGAGTTTGTTTTGTTAGAACCATTTTAACAAGGACTTTCGGTGGGACATAGCTATTGATTTCTAACATCAAAACAAATTAAAAATGATGCTGGTTTTGAGTGAAATAGGCACAGATTGATAGTCTTAGCTCAAAAGCCAGACAAATATTGTTGATTTCAAAGAGCCATGGCTGAGTGACCAGCAATGAAATAGACAGGCCTACGTCACAATGCTGTTTGACACAACTAACAAAGGTCCAAGCTCTTGCTAAAATGGTTCTAAGAGCTTTAACTACATGTACATTTATCTCTGTATTATTCTCTCAGAATGAACAAGGTTACAGCCGTCACAGAGGAACTGATGAACCAAGTTCTTGGCAATGTCTTGAAGCTAATCCATAATAACATTGGTGCAATCGATGCACCTTGGATGAACAGAATTGCAAGTATGTTGAGATTTTCTATTCATTGAGATTGGTTTCTCATTTTATCCAAACATGAGAGAGAAAAGTGTAAATTAGATTCCTTTGGGTTTATGTGAATCATTGAGGTTCATTTCTCATATCAAAACGTTGGAGAGAAAATGTAACAATGATTCCTTTTTAGCTTGAAGGTTTTAGCTTATTCATTAAGATTCTCATCTTGTTGGAGAGAAAAGTGTTAAAAAGATGTCTTTCGTTTCAGCCCGAACACAACCCATCATAGCCAACTCTACACCAGACATGATACATGACCACTTCCTGCCGATTGCCACCATCCTTCAGCGGAACAGTCAGATTGTGGAGAGAAAGGAGAAGCAGCTACTGGCCAGTAAACACGGCTCCAGCGAAACAGCAGACCTTGAGGCAGACGTCCAACAGGTCAGTGGGGGGGGGGGGGGGGGGGAGAGAGAGAGAGAGAGAGAGGGGGGGGGGGGGGAGTGGTGCTCACAGGTGGACAGTTTTACAAGAAACAAAGTGAACAAATTGAAAACTGTATACCATTAAATTTGTTTTTTACAGAAATTTTTGACTAATTTTTATTCAAAACAGGAACTTGAAGTGCTTGGAATTTATAAACAGGGCAATTTTTAATTTAATCTAAGCATTTCAGGTACCGGGTAATTTTCCAACAATATTGGCACTGTGTTATCAAGAGTTCTTTTATTATGGGGAAAAAGGCAATTTTAACAGTGCACCCAAATTCCTCAATGTATGCCTGTATACCTTTTGACTTCTCTAGGCCTATGGTATACTGGTGAGGGACACCTATGCATTTTTCCCTCTACTGATTAAGTATGTGGATCTCCATCGTTCCCATTGGCTGAAGCACCCCACCATGGACGCTGAGGAACTCTTCAGTTGTGTAGCAGAACTGTTTGGCCTCTGGTCCAGATCATTAGTAAGATATGCATATGATTATAAACTGACTTTTCTGACAATATCATAGGATATCTCAATGCTTGTTTTCATAAAAGTATTGAAAGAATGGAACCATGCAACTGCGACTTTAACAAATGGTTTTTGAAAATGAAATGCCTGTGATTGTAGATGTTTAAGAGAGAGGAGCAGAACTTTGTACTGGGGAATGAAATTGACAACATGGCCCTGATAATGCCCAGTCAGTCCAAGTCTAGTTCCTCATCCACTGCAGTGCCCCCACCTCCACCTGATGGTAAGCGGGCTGGGAGGAAGAGAGAGAAGAAGAGGTTGGAGCCACACAACAGCCTGAATGTGGCCTGTCTCAAGAGGCTGTTACCGATCGGACTGAGTTTCTTTAGCGGACGTGAGCAGGAGTTACTCCAGCAAGTCAAACAGAAGCTTATAGAGGTAACATACAACTTGTAATCTTGCAATTGATAATGCTAACTTTGAAGCTTTATTCCTTTTCTTCTAACTTTACGGACCACAGGGCACAGAAATGTAAACTTTGAATTTGCACATACACTTCCTAATAATCAAAAGGGCTGCATCAGTTGAAAAATATGGCTTTTGAGGCTGAAGTGACGTATCACAATTTTAACCTCTTGCAGAAATGTTAGTTGTTTTGATTTTCTTACCGATACATGTACAGTGTATATGTTTTCAGTTTTAAACTTTTCTTTATCTCTGTGCTTGGCTTTCCATGTAAAATTATTCTCAGCTGATTAAATTCTCTTTGTTAAAAGCAGTGGATGTCTGTAAATGTCTAGTGGTATTTATTTCAGCAAAGCTCCGATGAGTTGGATTATGATTTCAATGTAACGGTATTTATCAACCTTGTCATGACTGAAAAGTGGCGTTTTTTGATTTTTTCATGACTGCATGTACACTATTCATAAAAATACAAAAAATGAAAATTTTGAATTTTTGCTCAAATAGAAGAAAAACATCATGTCCAAGAGTACATTTACTTTGGAAGGATTTTAGGTGTAGCCTGGCTTGTAGGATTCTAGAATGCAATGAATGGCCTGGTAATGATAATCCTGAATATGAAGTGACTTTAAATAGGACATTCAAAAATAGCAGCAATTGAAGAGCTAAGCCTAATTTATGATATGCAAATGCTAAAAAAAAAAATAACCATGCTATGATCAAAACTCCTATTTCAGTGTTTTAAAGGTAGTTTGTACTGTAAGTTTCTTGCTTCTTTACATGTACTGTAGAAGCAGAAATATTCCTTGAGGATTTAATTTCGTTAATTTCGTTGGCAGAATAAATCAACGAAATTAAATCCACTACAAATTTTTAACCCAAGTATTAATATATACAGAGTTGATAGGTGATACATATTAGATATTATGATATGACGTAAATGACAACGAAATTTTATTTGGTTTAAAAACAACGAAATTTTTACCCAACGAGAATACGTGATTTTACAGTATGTATTCAGCAGAAATAGGACTCAAGTGTATAAATATTCAAAAATATGAAAGAGACTTCATGTAGTTAACAGGTGTTGGTAGCCATACAGTTCATCCTCCTGTGTACTGTACTGTACTGTAATATACTGTACTGTACTCCCTGCACATTCATGTATCATATGCTTGTTAAATACACATGGAGTACATGTGTTGACATGTGAATGTGTTATGAGTATGATACTTTCTGTTTCCAAAAAGAGATGTGCATATATATATATGTGTTGTTTTATTGTCTCTATACAAATTTTATATGTATGAACAAAAAACAGATTGAATGCATGCCAGAGAAAAAAAGTCTTTGTATTCTACATGCAAGATGCATGCTATTCTATATCTAGCTGCAAATGTTCATATTATTTAGTATTTTGCGAAGTAAACTGTATCTTTACTTCTTCGCTGTTTCTCTGACTTATTTGTTTTGCATATTTATTTAGCATTTTATTTCTATTCTGATTTTAATGTTGATCATAATTTAGACATTTACTGGTATATTTCATTAAATACACATTAGGATATATTTTTAACACTTTCTTTGATGTAAGTTTTGTTGTGAATATTAAACATAGCCATGCAGTTATTTAATTTTTCTGTAATTATAGCCTCACTCTTGATCACCGTCGATCGATGTCTTCTTTCTTTTGCTGCTTATTAATGTCACTGCGCTTTCTTTGACACCTTGTTTCCTTGCTGTGATATTTTCAGCAAATGGAGATTATGTATCAGCTGATTGTATTGAATATCTTTCAGGAATCAGAAGCAGATATTGAGGACTTCATGCAACAGAGGCTGGAGGCGGAGGAAGGGGTAGGCTTTTTTGTACATATTGTCTGTATAGGATTGCGATTCTAACACTTTATATACATGTATTTGGTGTTATTTGAATGAATAAGCAGAATTATTTCCCATAAGATTTTCATGAAACAACATTGGATTTTCTCTGTAATGAATAGTACCTGAAACTAGTAATTTGAAAATATAACCAAAGTCTTGCAAATACAGTATTATAGGGCCATATGTTTGTCTGCTTTCTATTTCAGCCAACTGATGAAAAAGTTCAGTGGCAGAAGGTGTTGTACACAAAGATAGGAGGAGTGGAGAGGACCAATGTGGACCAGCACCATGTTCTCAGCAAGATTCTGTCCATGGCTAAAGTGATGCATGGCCTACACATGGTAACAATATGTTCCTCCTTCTGCGAACCCTTAACTTGACGACTTGTAATGTAATCACTACATGCATGGTTCCAGACCATTACAACCAAGTCCTGAAACCATTTCACCATTAAATGCCAAATTGATTGTTTAAATTTGTAGATATATCTAGACCCTCCATGTGTAAAGTAGTAGTGGGGCTAGAGCCTCACTCAATCTAATAGACATTGATGAGCTTTTTGTTCTTAAGGTTGAAACTGAATTGTTTTCTCTCCTTTCTCATGATTAGATCTGCGAGGTAAGTCCACTGGATGGCGGCAGTGTTTTACTTTTTTTAAACCAGGCATGAACTGTGTTGGCTTGGACAGTCCCTTTTTCTGGAGTCTGACTGGTCATTAATCAGTCAGATGGAAAGAAAACTAAAAAAACATAATCAGTCCATAGTAGGCTTATATATGTAGAACGAATAACAAAATGTACAGCAGTTCATTTCTCTGACACACAAGTTTCTCTATGCACTCCCACTCCCAAATAAAGAAAACATAACACAAAAATATTTAGTTTGACCCAGGTTCCTGACAGTTTTAATCATGCGCCTTGTTACCGTTACTGGTCAAAAGTCATCACCCACATGATTTTTCTCGCAGCTTAATCTGTTTCAGTTTTATTCTGTTCCCCAAGGAGTGAATTCTTTCCCTGTAGATAGTTCTTTCCTCAGCTATTTATGGTTAAAAAAGATTTATTTTTCTTTGATTTTGATGTAATACATGTATGTTCCATCTTTAACAAAAGCCTTTCCCTTCTTTATTTGTACATATCAAGTTTGATAAACTTGCTTCAAAGGAATGGAGATATTTTGTAAGTTACAGAAAGTATGTCCCTAATTGTTATTGTGAATATATTGTCTAAATTTGTGATCAATAGATAAAGAAATTTGTTGCTGGAAATACATGTATTTCAATGATTTTTGCCAAGAACTGAGACTTGATTTAACTATTGTTGTTCATATTTCTTTGTCTGGGATTGCTCCCCTTCCTCACCCCTCATTGCAGAGAACTTGGCTTCAGTAAAACCCTGTCTCTATTTACATCCTTCCCTTATGTCTGGCTGTCCTGAACGAATCTTTGTTTACAAATATGTAGGATCAAGAAATTTGAAAAATTCCTCTAAAATATGATAATTCAAATAAGGTCTCTGGCAATAACGGAACATCTGGTTGTTGATTTACATTCAGTTAGATATAGGTTTGTTTGGGTATATATAAATTTGAAAGCCTGAGCAGACTAGTGAATAGTGGAATTTTTAATTCTTATTTGAGAAGATGTCCTTCTTTCTCGGACAATGATAACGACTTGATAATTCAATATTGATGTACATTGCTTATAATCATGTTTAATAAATATGGGTTAAAGACTGGAGGATTTTTTCAGGACAGTCTTATGCAAAACTGAACTCTGATTGGATAAATGTCCTCTGTCTGCTTTGACAACTCCCCCATTCTATGTACTCTCCATTCTCTCCTTTTCATTCATCATCACATTTCTTTCCTTTCAACAGTTACTACTAAAAGTACATGTATGTATACGTAGTCAAAGAGTGTGTTCATTGTCTATTTTCATTGTGTGACTAAAGTTTGAGATTAGAAAGTACCGTACATGTGTACATTATTGAGAAAAATAATGTATGGACATTGAGGCTTTATCGGTGCCTGTATACCTGTGTATATAGTATGGTGGGCTAATGTCTAAGATTTTAATCTAAATAGTCAATAAGTAGCCAATAAAACTGCATGTGTTAGGCCATCCTTAAAAAAATGTTTGTTTGGAATTGCCGCCTGGAGGGAGGGAGGGAATTTTTTTTAATTTCCACTTGAAGTTTGATTAAAAATTGGTAAAAATAAAATCTCCACATAAAAAAAAAGTTGTTTTTTTTTTTTGCGAATAAAATTTTATCAGCAGGGGATATTTCAATGAGGCAGGAGGCAATTTCACACAAACAATAATTTTATTTTGGCCTTACGAAGGGTGATGGGATTGTGGATTAAAAGCTAAACATGAGTAATTAACTGTAAATGATTGTACATGTAGTATGATATCTTAGGCTGGCGTGATGTGTAACGGTAGAATTAAAGGTTTAAAGGTGGATAGAGATTAATATAATGTCAGGACTTTGTGTGGGTTTTTCCTGAAAGAATTTTATTAAGAAAAAAAAAAAAAAGATTAAAAATTTTTTTGATAGAATTATTATCACCCTTCATTCCATCAATGTGTTGTGCTATATGTAGGTGGAACATCCGTCTGGCTCCCACAAGAATGTGTGGAAGAAGGTGATCTCCACCCAGAGGAAGCGGGCGGTGATGGCCTGCTTCAGGATGGTGCCCCTCCACAGTCTGCCCAGGTCAGTGGTCCAGGCCCAAGTGCTAGCTGGAGCTCTAGAAAGTCCCTCTTAAAACATTTTTAAAAAACCTTAATCATTTGAAATTGAACCTTTATATAGACAACTGTTCATTATTTAGAATAGTGATTTGATTTCATATCATAACAAGCTTCTACAAGTGATATGGATTTTCATTTCTATTTTTTATATTTCCTGTACAGACACCGAGCCATTAATCTATTCCTGAATTCCTACAAGGAGCAGTGGCTGGGAACAGAGGAGTATGAGAAGAAAGTGTTGATAGAGGACCTCACTGTAAGTCTTACCGGGAATCTCCCCCTCCCAAATAAAGGGAATATGAACACTGATGTAGCAAGATAAAGGGAGGCTTATAAACAGTAGGAATAATAGTGTTGATACAGTTAATGAAAGTATTGTTAGTAACAGTAAGTTTTGTAAGTAACTCCTATGTTTTTTGTGACAGTTATTTACCATGTAAATAACAACAAAAATTAGGTGCTAGCCATTTCAATTTTTTCGTGATATGTTACAAAAACGTTGACTCTCGGAATTCAGAACTTGCATAAAATAAAAAAAATCTACAGAATTACAAAGGAGTTATGTTTAGTTACAATACAGTGTTGTAACTTTAGTTGCTAGTAAGGTTAGAAAATATTACTGCAGACAGCTTTACCTTTGGTGTCGGAAGGCTTTTTGTATAAAGAACTTCCAATGATCGATGCTTTTAGAGAGCTGATGAAGAGGAAGAAGACTTGGAGAAGAAGGAGGAGGTGGAAGTGAAGCCAGACCCGCTGGACCAACTGATCACCTGTCTGAGTCGGGCTGCCACCAAGGAGCAGCATGGCAGCCTGCCCGAGGACGACCTGTACATGTCCTACGCTCAGATCATGGCCCAGGTACCTGCTCTCTTCACTCTCCTCACAACCATTGCAAGATAAATGGCTGCTAAAG
This sequence comes from Magallana nippona, assembly GCA_033439105.1. Classification (NCBI taxonomy): domain Eukaryota; kingdom Metazoa; phylum Mollusca; class Bivalvia; order Ostreida; family Ostreidae; genus Magallana; species Magallana nippona. The sequence continues at coordinate 34,076,369 of CM065923.1, read as the reverse complement.
GGAAAGCTGTGACAAAATTTTTCTTGCAAATGCCAATAAAACTAACAAAATTTCTTCAGCAAATACCCCTAACACTGTATTTATTGGTTTTAAACATAATGAACTTAAACTTCAATTTGTCTGGATGGATGTTTGTGGAAAAATCTGTGCACTTGGGTGTATTTGCTTTTTCCATGATTGATTGTTTACGTTTAATAGAGTTGTCATGGTGAGGATGAAGATGACGATGATGATGAGGGCGGAGATGAAGAAGGACCAGGATCTTCCTTCCAGGTGAGTACTGCAGAAGTTACACACACCTGTACCCTGTAAACATTGGAAATATATGTACCAAGACTGCCAGACGTTTATAATATCATTTGTCCTGGAGTTGCTTACAACCTGCATCCCTGTGGTGACTGCCATGCTATATAACCTTGGATATTTTGATAATGGTCAAGGCTGATAAAATGAGTTACAAGAACTGAAGTACAACACTACAATTTTATTATTATCTTTTATGTGGTGATGGAAACCATATTAGAATAAGAATTATGTGTATGTGCAAAAGGTAAACTTTTCATAGAGCCAGGTCACCTTTATTGGATTTTTTATATCTTTGTAAATACATGTCTTATGGAGCTGGGAATTGTTTCTCAAGTGCATGTTATTTTCACTGAAAAAATATTTTGTACTTCTTGCTTGCGTCAGCTTCATTTGGGAGCTATAAAGGTACTTGTACATTTGCCTTGCATGCTTCTTACAGCAGGAAGGTTGATGGCTTGAAGTTCCCTTAGTATGTACCCACCCAAACCCTCCTATAACATACATGTAGCTTTGTTGTTAGAAATATAGAAACGATTATATATATATATATATTCTCCTTGCTTTTATTATCAAATTAAGTGTTTAAAGGAAAACACCCTGATAAAAGGCCATGTCCCTTGTAGACACACAACTGTACCTCCCCCTTCTTTTTTTTGTATTAATTTTGGAAAGAAGCACACAGGAAATTACAATCTTGAATGATATTGTGATTTCTTTAATTGAGCACCTTTTAAAAAAAACATTCATTCAAGTAGGCGTTAAATGTTGTGATGTACTGGTCTCCCAAATAGTGATATTTTTTGCAATTACATGTACACATATTTTTATTTACCAGTAACCATACATAAAAGAGTATTTTTTGTCACTTTCTCATAAATATATATATTATAACCTTAATTTGACATGTTTTTAAAAAATGTGGCAAGCTTATCTTTTGTTATCTTTAAAGTGATTTAATATCATGTAAATCACCGTTTATGCTAGAAATATTCTTTTTAATTAGATATATGGATATATTCAAGAATGATGCAAAAGTAATTCAACAGCTCAATTTTTATATGTCCTTATTGTACAATTATTCCATCTTCTCTTACCGTAACTGTTTTGAATTTAACCCAGACTACATTCCAACTCGCAGATGTAACTCTGATATAAACAGTTTCGGACATTGAAGGCTGCTGTATAACGGTTGTGTGTTTGTTTCTGTGTTAGGAACAAGAGATGGAGAAGCAGCAGCTGTTGTTTGAACAGTCACGGTTGGCTGACCGAGGGGCTGCTGAGATGGTGCTCCTCTACATCAGTGCCAGCCGAGGTAAGTCACTGGGAGGCACTCGGTCAATAAAAAACATTGAAATAAGATTCTTTATATTTCATTGATAAATACAGAATTGAGATGCAGAAATTAATAGTTGATTAACTGAATTTGGTTTAAGTTGAAATTGAATTGAATTGGAGTTTAAAGAAATTTTTACTGTTTAATGTTGGTAATTTTGATAGATTAATTTTGATGACTGAATTATTTGCTGTAGGAGTAAACAGCCCCATGGTAGCAGACACTATAGAGCTGGGAATATCACTGCTGAGGGGAGGAAATGTAGAGGTTCAAAAGGTAAATGGGCTTCCTACACATTATATACAAGATACCCTGTAAGAATTTTCAAAGGGAACTGTGTTGTCTGTCTTTATAGTATAGTCATTTATTGAGTAATAGCTGCAATGGGTCAATTAATGTTGCCAATAACTTTTGAAAACTTAGGTCATTATATATTCTTTTGTTTAACTCAGAACATGCTTAAGCACCTGAAGGAGAAGAAAGATGTGGGTTTCTTTTCTTCTGTTTCTGGCCTGATGCAACAGTGCAGGTAAGCTAATCGAAAACATTGCTTATTGCTCGCCTATGTCAGTGTCAGTCGAACCAAATATCATTGTGTGTTTGATTGCATTTTCATTTCAGTGTCCTGGATTTGGATGCATTTGAGAGAATCAATAAAGCGGAGGGTTTAGGAATGAGTTCGGATGCTTGCTCTGGAGAGAAGAATCTGGAGGATGCTGCCACCACCTGTAAACTGTTCCGCTTCCTGCAGCTGCTGTGTGAGGGCCACAATCTGGGTACGTCTAGGGGGGAGCAGATAAAATACGAAGGGGGGGCTCAGACTGATCATGTTTATTAGTAGCAAATGGAAATAATTGATGGAAGATGCTGGTCTACATCAAGTTATCTATATGTTCCCATGATTAATTTCATTCTTTGATTCAATCAAGGTAAATTATCAAAATATGCTGTTTGATCTTAACAGAGTTCCAGAACTACCTGCGGACACAGGCGGGTAACAACACGACAGTGAATATTGTGATCTGTACAGTGGACTACTTACTGAGGCTGCAGGAGTCCATGATGGACTTCTACTGGCACTACTCGGGCAAGGACATAATCGACCCGTCGGGCAAGGGCAACTTCTGCAGGGCTATCAACGTAGCCAAGCAGGTGTTCAGGACTCTTACTGAGTACATTCAGGTATGTATAGGTAGTGCCTTCTGTAAGCTACAATGTAAGTATATTGTGTCGGTAACCATAGGTATGACCTATTGGCAGTATAGTAGAAGATATACCTTTGTAGCAGAGTGCCAGAAATAAGTAGTGATGCTTCAATTTGTTATATCTAACAAGTTCATGATAAGTTTCAAAACTTTGGGGACTTCTCAAGATCACTTTGCTGTAATTGTTATTTTCCTGTTGACTATGTTTAGTTGCGGAATTAGTTTATAATTATGTAATCTGTAGGGGGTGTGATATGTAGTGCCTTGGATTGTTGTTTGTAGGGTCCCTGTTCCCTGAACCAGCTGGCCCTGGCACACAGTCGACTGTGGGATGCTGTAGGAGGGTTCCTTTATATATTCGCTCACATGCAGGATAAACTGTCTAAGGTTCATCTACATATATAATATCTTTAGGCTTAAGGGAATCTGTGTGTATGCAGTTCAATTTTTTTAATGTCTCTGTGTAAAATATTACAATTCTATCTGAAACTAGATTTTTACAACACGCTCTTTAATTTTGCAGGATTCCACCCAGCTGGAGCTGTTGCGAGAATTCATGAAACTTCAGAAGGAGATGATGATCATGTTGCTGTCAATGTTAGAAGGTGGTTATCATTTAGATTTTAAAAAAAAAAAAGCAGAATGAATCAATAATTATAACTTATTAAATGTGTAATATATGAAATGGTTACACAGTGATATAATTGTATTTAAAAGGTAATGTAATGAATGGTCCAATTGGGAAACAGATGGTGGACACATTAGTAGAATCACAGGCCAATGTGGAGGTAATTAAATGTTGATTAGAAATTCAGTCTTTGTTTAATTAAATTAAAATATGTTTGGGCACCCTGAGATCTTCCAAAACAAATGCATTTATTTTGATGAATTCATATTTTGCTGATAATTTTAATTTGCTATTTATTTCAGATGATATTGAAATTCTTTGACATTTTCCTGAAGATGAAAGACCTCACGTCATCTGAAGCCTTCTTGGTAATATGACACATTCACACATCCTTCAGTATTTCAATTTTTGAAATGTTTTTTTAAAAGAAAATTTGAAAACTTGAATTGTTTTTCAATTAATGTTCATTTGATGATTAAGATTCATTCCTACTGTGAGGTTTCAACAAAAGTTGAGACGAGCAATGGATAAACTTCACCATGTGTGTACTACACTGATTAGTTCTCCTCTTAAAAAAGGCATTTCATCAATTTGGTTAAAAATTGAAATTATTTATTGCAAGGTTTTTGATCATTCATTATATACTGTAAGTTATTTTAATTCCACGGTCGTGTTAAAATTTCACGATTTCTCACAAAGTACCAATCACAATTGTTTTAATTTCACGCTGCAAGTAATGGCACAATGATCAAAGTATAAGCATTGAAACATTTTTGAAAACTAATGATAGCATTCACAGTGGGTTTTAATTTTGTGGGAAAATGATAATTCATGAACATTGTGAAATGAAAATCATCGTGATTATTTGCCGATTTACAGTATTAAGTTCAAAAATAAAGTACGCAAATTTTTTTTACATTTATAGGACTTTGAGGTATATCATCTACTTTGTATGTCTAATGATCAATATGGAGATTACTTTTGTTTTTTACAAATATAAGTTCAGTATTCTGTATGAATATTATATACATGTACATTTATAGGAATTCGATGCCAATAAAGATGGCTACATTTCGGCCAAAGAATTTAAGCGTGCAATGGAGGCACAGAAAATGTATTCTCGGTGTGTAAAAACAAATCAGGTGTTGTCTACACGAAGATGTTTCCTAAACATTTAGAACATCTTCTATTTATCTGTGCATCTCCACCAAAGCAGGCTGCAGGAATAACTCATAATTAACTCTCCAAATTACATGTAGATGGAAAGCAATAGAAGTTCTAGGAGTTTTTGGTGATTGTAGAAAATTTTAAGAATGATTCGTTGAAATGTGGCAGCTAGATAATTTGTATCCATGATTTCTGTCATGGATTGATTGTGTCTGCAGCCTGCTTCAACTCTCACTTAGTGTTAGTGTGTGTTGTGACTCTGTTGCCAAATTTTAGGAATATGATACGAATGGTGATGGCTGGATATCCGTTAAAGAGTTCCGCAGGGCTTTAGATTCAATGAAGATTTACAATGAGTAAGTCTTCAGAGTGTGTCCCACCTCCCGTCCACTCATGATGCCGACTCATTGCAAGACTCCATATCATGAACACCTCTAATGGACAAACTAAATGCCATTCATGATCATGAGCCTAAAATGTCATGTTGAAATTCCATGCACAACGCAAGCTTCCATTTCCTTGTGTGATTTGCAGTTTCCATTAATAATGATTTTTATTAGAACGATTTGATTGCACATTTATCAGCTGAGTGATGAAACTGCAAAATACATATCAAGAGGGCTGCAATATTATCCAAACTTACACAGTCCAAAACTGTGTTAAGGTTCAGAAGTGTGAACCTTGATGAAGAAATAAAAGTTTCAGTTGTCTGGTGCTGCTATGAACTCCATTATTTATTGTTTTTTAATCTTTATCACAGTATTTTGCAAGTGAGAAAACACTATTTTCATTTGGTTTAGTTTCATTTTTATTGACGTGGTATGCATGATTTTTTGGGTTTAGCATGTTTAAATAATTTTTTTTTGTTTCTTTCAGTTGAATTATCTCAACATTTAAGCGAGTGATTTTTTGAAAATAGTTTAGCAGCCTAAGTTCCGATACAAAGCAATATCAAAACTGCTTGCTTTAAAAATCATAAGCTACACTCAAACTTTAAAATAATATGTTAAAGATTTTAGCATTTGAGCAAGGATTTTTCTGGTTCAAAGAAGTAATTTTCATGAAATACAGTATTCAATATTTTAATCAGTACAGTTGTGGGGGAAAAAAGTGAAAACATACTGAAGTTAATTTACCATTCTTCTGATAAGCTTTACAATATATGATGGTTTATGTGATAAACAGGAGATATCTACTTGTATAACGACAATTGCATTGAAATGATTACAGAGAGGAGATAGAATACATCATGATGTGCGTGGACGCTAACCAAGACGGGAAGGTAGACTTTAACGAGTTCACCGACCGCTTCCACAACCCGGCCAAGGACATTGGCTTCACCATGGCGGTCCTCCTGACCAACCTGTCAGAGCACATGCCCAATGACCCCAGGTAGAGCCTCGTAACTTCCATTCTCTTATGACCTTATTACTATAAATTCCTAATTAAACGCATGGAATTGATATCAACATAAAATCACAAGAAGGGTCTCTTAGGGTTTTAAAGTCTCACTTTTATATTTGTGACAGTTGCGAACTACATGAAATTACAACTAAAGTTTGGTGCTTGCAGTTTTATATTTTTCGTGATTTGATACAAAAGGCAGAATCACATAATTAAAGACTTGCATTAAATCAGGAATCTACAGTACTTATATAATAAAAAGTTTTCATGTCTCTTCCATATAGATAAGAAGTGTAAAAGTGTTTATTCAAATAGACATTATGGGTGGATTGATGTGTGTGTATGACTTTTATTTATCACCAGACTGGAGAGGTTCCTGGAGAAGGCCCGTTCAGTGCTCGATTACTTTGGGCCGTACCTGGGAAGGATCGAGATCATGGGCAGTGCCAACAAGATAGAAAGGGTCTACTTTGAAATCAAACAGTCTCACATTGACCAGTGGGAGAAGCCCCAAATTAAGGTTAATACGCAGTTATATGCAGTTAATTAAAGCAAAGCTCATCCTACTGAAAGTAACACTGAGAGATTATGATAATGCATATTTAATCAACCTAATTTATTTGATTGGAACTGTTTATTATTTTAATCCACAGGAGTCAAAGAGGTCCTTCCTCCACAGTGTGGTCAATGAGGGAGGGGACAAGGAAAAACTAGAAAGCTTTGTCAATTTCTGTGAAGACACCATTTTTGAAGTAAGAATAGATTCCAATTTTTATTTCTATTCATTTTCTTGCTTTTAAAGTATGTGATAACATGCTTTTATTATGCAAGGTTTTGCCAAAGAAAGATGTTTGCTGTTTTTTAGATGCAACATGCTACAAGTATAAGTGCTGAGGAGCAGAGGATTGCAGCCCTTAGGAGTGGAATGGGAATGTCTGAAGAAAGTGGGGGAGGGTAGGTGATCAGTATCTGATATACTAGATTCAAACACTAAAATTCTTCTTAATTAACTACTCACAATCAGTTCATCTGTCACTATATAGATTGATTTCCCTCTTACACAGAGTGCTGGAGCCATTACGCTTCACCTGTCGGTTCCTGTATGGTGCTCTGACCACTTTTCTGTCTTTCTTCACCTGGACTAACCTGAAGACAACATACCAGGCGTTTAAGAGGATGACGTGGCCCCAGGTGGTCTGGACCCTCATCAAGCTCTGTGTCAAACTGGTCTTCACCCTCATCACATTTATATTCCATGTCTTCTGGTAAGTTAAATATCACCAAGTTATTTTTGCTGCAGGGCAGGAAGGGGAGAAACTTTTTTATTGCTGATTTATTTTGACAGGACTCTATTGAAATTCGTTGTGAACATGATGAAGGGTGAACAAGATAAAGAGTCTGTTGAAAAGCCAGAAATCCTAGCTCTTCCAGCACCCTCCATCTTGGATGAACCAAAGCCTCCACCAGTGCAGAATGGAACTCCAGCTGTTCCGACAGAGGACGGAATGTATGTACTTAAAACATCAATTAACTTAAATTTGTGATAAATTGAGATGCAGATTGTTGTTCCAGCATATATAGTTGGAAACTAGCCTAGAAATCATGGTACTTGTGTATAGATTTGTTAAAGATACTGAATTTCATGTAATTCACTGAAGCACAATGACTAGTTAAGAGGTTGTAGAAAAGTACATTTTCATCCATGACAACTCAACAACTAGATATTGGAACTGTTATAGCACATCACCCACCTCCTTACCGACTGAGACTGGAACAGAGAGTCCAGTAACAAGTACACCAACAGAGGAACCCTCGGAGGTCCCCCCACCGGTAGGTCCTGACTCGGGGGATTGTTACTATTTATAGATTGAAATTGTGTCACCAAATGATATGTACATTCAATGGAGTTTAATGATAATGATGTAAAAATGAAACAAATTTTTCAGGAGGAAGAATCAATGGGACCTCCTATTCCACCTCCTAGGACCTCGGCTGAAAGGTAACCACGTTAAAATCTGTAAAAATACCCACAGATTGATCAAGAGATTTACTCTGTTCTCTAATTTTAATAACCTCTTTACCTTGTCTATTGTTATTATTGTAGCAAATCAAAAGCAAGTGAGGAAGATGTTCCCTACGAGACGAAGGGATTTGACTACGGAAAATATGCTCTGGTCAGTCAAAACTACAGTGTTTTCATATGATTTCTTGATATTTATTTCTATTGTAATTATTTCATAAATTAAGTTTTTGACATGCATTTGTTTATTTACCATATTTATTTTTAATTTATTAATAATGAATAATTTAAGTAGATGTACTTGATGAAATAATATTGCATGCATTATTTTTTGGTCCCTGTACTACATGTAGTATTATTTATTTAGTTGTTGTGTGAATTGTTTTCTTTTTCTTTTTATTTCAGTATTTAAGTGTATTAGAACAGAATTTGATTTCTGTAGGGGTAATGATCTTTGATTGATATCAAACAAAATATAAAACTGATCCCTAGACTTCGAATGTATTATCTGCCAATTTTTCTTGTCACTTTTGATCTTCTTATTGTGGTTTGTCTTTTTCGATCACTTCTTTTCTGCACAATAATTCTCACAGTGATATTTTCAAATCAATGAGGTTTACATGCACACATTTCATGCAATTTCTGTCAAATACCCTTTTATAATATTTTCTTTCTATGAAGTCAGCCACTAACAAGTAGAAAATTTCTTCACACTAACTGCGGGCATACAGCTTGCTTTTGCTTCAGTTAAAAGGATTATATTTCCCAAAAGGAATATTGCTTTAAATCATGTTGCAATCCATAACAGCACCCTCATAAACTTGGCAACTCTGTCAAGCACCCTCATAAACTTGACAACTCTGTCACAGGGATTATAAGATGTTGAGGACCATTTATACATGATCACCGATTTGAAAGGAATACATGTAGTAGAGTATAAATGTTTAAACACATCAATTAGTTACTGGTTTTTAATCATTTTGATGTACCTACCTTCCTATTCTTTGTTGCAGACAGCATCACATGTCAAATGCTGCTAGATTAATGAATAGTATTACCACTAAATTAAAAAGGGGAAATAACTAAATTTTTCAATTTTTAGTTAAAATATAGCAAGGGAGTTATTCCCCTTTTCAGATCTTGCAATATGACATTTTCTACAATTTTCTTTCTCATTATATATTTATAGAACAAAAAAAATTCTGAAAAATTCCACTAGCTCAAATCACTTCAAATGACATAAAAATAATGATTTAATACGACTCAAACAACATGTTAAACAGTAGGAGGTATTGCCGCTTCTATAATTACTTACCCTGTGAAACTAGAATTTATTTCTTTCTTTATCTGACAAATTTTTCAGACTTCTTTGCATCTATGTGCTAATGTTAACCAAATTTTCCCATTTACCGATAATACTATCTAGACGGGAATCTGTATAAGGTTAGAAATAGCATAATATCACCAATAAAAACCCACATTTAATTTTGTGATTTTTCGTCTGAAAAACTTTAAAATATTGGCTTAAGAGGAAAAACATCATTCATTTTTGGCCAAAAAAAACCAACTTCTCTTTTTTATTCAGCATGTTTTTTTTTCTCAAGCTTATTTTGGATTGGTTGTGTTATGCAGTTTCATTTTTAAGTTACGGTGTTTGTTCTCTCAAGTGAAAGTCGTTTTGAAAAGATTTCAAAGATTTTAAAAAGATTATGTAATTCAAATTGAAAGCTCATCTATCTTTTCTGTTGATTTGTCATTAACCTACATGCAATACATTTACAAGTTCATGTCATTATGTAAACATGATGATTTGTCTTCTGTTGACAGAGCCTGTTTGCCCGGAACTTCTACAACTTTAAGTACGTGGCCCTGTTCCTTGCCTTCATCATCAACTTCATGCTGCTTTTCTACAAGGTCAGAGGTTTTCCAATAAAGTACCGGAGTGATTGAGGGAACTTGTATTCTTAATAAAGTGCATACTAATATTATCACTGAAACAAGTCGGAGATTATCATTTAAGAATAAATCTAGTTTCTACCGTAAATCTGGAAATTTTTACGACGATTAATTTTTGTGAATCCGAGTCATAAAGCTTTAGATTAATTTTTACATTTTAAATTTTTGCAAATTGTCATCGGCGCTTAAAATAAATAGCACTCAAATATTAAATGTCACACATATTGACATGTGCAATGTTAGCTAACTTTCGGATATCATATATTACCGCCGCCTCTAATTTTCTCACGAATAAAGAATAAGTTAGTTTAGTGGATAATTTGTTTACCAACTTCATATAGTAACACGTGAGAGTTGATGTCTGCAATTTAGATTTTGTTCATATTACCGATATGTACCGGTACATTAGCAATGCTAAATAACAGCAGCAAATGCAACAAAGCTACCTAAAGGGGTATCTTGATACAGATTTATAGCGAGATAATTATCCCAATTAGCAGTTCACACCTTCACACACGTCCGTTTGTGTACACTACACAAGTATGCGAAGGTCACGGGTCAACCACAGGTGATGTTTTCCTGTGTCGAGCGAACGAGAATGAGGGGAAAATGGCGGCATTTACAGGTGAATCTCGATAACTCGAACTTCATGGGACCATGATTAAACTTCGAGAGATCAAGAGTTCGAGAGATCGAAAGTTTAAAAAAATCCGGAAATTTTTGTTCCCGTCATGTTGGTTCTGATATTATAGTAGCAGGAAGTTTATATTCATAACATGGAATGATAGTCTAACATGGTTTCATTTGTATTTTCTGCTACTTTACATCAAATTTAACAATACAGAAATTAGTTTTGTGTTTATTTGTTGTTTTGTTAACTTGTAATTTTTTTTAAAGTATTTTATGTTTTCTTGATCACAGAATAGTTTAAATAAAGACCGGTTTAATTTAGTGTTAATTTCACAAGTTGTTGAAATTAATAGATCAGTTACAAATTAACTATCTACCCTTTGAAGGAAGCAAGGGGTAGTGTCACTTCCGTAATTAACCAATTAACACTACTACGCTAGCCCCTGGGGTTCACTCGATCATCCAGGTAAGGTCCACACGGAGTTAATTATACGCTTGATCGGTCGCGTGTGTACACAGCCACCACTTCGAGTTATCAAGAGTCAAAAACAATGAAATATGTATAACGGGACCCAGGTTTTACTTCGAGAGATCAAGAACTTCGAGATCAGAGTTCGAGAGATCAAGAGTAAATTTGCTTAGTTATATAGGGAAGAAAATAGGGACTGTGATTTCACTTCGAGAGATCAAGAACTTCGAGAGATCGAAGTTCGAGCCATCGAGTGTCACCTGTAGTGAGAAATTCAAAATACTGTACAAATTTTCATATTCCGTGATTTCGGTGTGCCGCAGGTACACCATGTATATGGTAAAAAAAACTTGTACATTTTGTGTACTGTCGGTTCATATCACATGTATGGATAAATCATGCATGCATGCAGTGTCATAAGTATTTAATTAAGATAGACAGTATTGCTGCCAGCCAATCGAAGATCACGATTGTGAGTGAAGCCCTTCTCCACACGCGGGTTATAGGGGTAATTACCTGGTTATATAAACAGGTTTTTTAAATGGACACCTATCCATCATATAGTTTGGAGTAGAGACCAGCCTTCGGCAAAATTTTCATTCATGTTTTTTTTTTTTTTTTTTTTGATTAATTTTTAGGAAAAAAAATTTGGCAAATGCAGAGCACGCGCAAAGAACTATATGCGTTAAGGTCTAATTTCTGCCCCTGTGTTTTATAAATTTGAAAAAACATCATATCATACAGATATTTTAATAAAATATATAACTGAATATGCTTGTTACAGAAATCTAAAAGTTTTTCAACATCGATCATTCCTCGTGCTTCTATGACGTCACGTAAATAGGCTATTTCCCGCATTTTCTCAAAAGCATGAAAATTTCATCTGTTTTTCTTCATATTCAAGAGTAGGAGGTATAGAGCGCAATGTTGCTCCAAAACCATTTTAACATATATCATTGTTCATATTATTTTGCTTATCATATTAAAAAATGGTGTTGGAGCAAGCATGCGCTCGATGTTTCCTTTTCAAAAAACTGATAGAAAATCCTCCATTTTTGGCTAAAATACGTACTTTTTGTGAAATTAGCTTATTATAAACATATCATATTTCTATTATGACTTCGATTAGACAATTTCTTTTTATAAATCTGAACTAGATATATATTAACCTATCTTTTAGCAAATTTCTAAAGCTCTATTTATAACTTTGAATTTTGGGGCATAAAAAAGCTTTATCCCGCACATAGTTCTTTGCTAAAAATATATATACGTTAAAAATTTCCAGATTTACAGTATCTACATGTATATTGTACAATATAACATCACTTTGGGCAGTTTATGCTATTAAAATTGGGAAGCAATTTATAAAAATGTGTAAACTGTTCCAATATTAGTTGTTAAAGTTGTAAACAATTTAATATTTTAATTCAGAAAATAAGACGCATTTTTAAAAAGGATGTTCATTTGTTCAAAATCAAGCAGATTATTATGTTTTGCATGTGCATCATATATTGATGTAGGCAAGTTCTATGAAAAGATATAGACATATTTGTTTAGTCAATCAAACAGGGTGTTACAACCAAATTTAAAATATCGGTAGGTAAACAAAGTGAGCCATGAACCACAGCAAGACCCCAGTGGGAACCAGACTGAGGAGGAGGAGTTTGATGAGATAGTGACCATGCAGGGGGACAACAACTATATGGAGATCTTCGTCCGGCTCCTGGCCATCGGCCACACTCTGGTCTCGTTCTCCATGCTGATAGCCTACTACTGCCTCAAAGTGCCTCTAGTCATATTTAAAAGGGAAAAAGAAATTGCCAGGAAGTTAGAGTTTGAGGGATTATGGGTAGCGGAACAGCCAGACGAAGACCTCAAAGGTCACTGGGATAAACTGGTTCTGAGTACACAGTCGTTCCCCGACAGCTACTGGGATAAGTTTGTCAAGAAGAAGGTAAGTGTCGGTGAGGAAAATGTATGAAGATCGTTGAAATGTTTGTGAATTGCATGAATATTATTGAGATAAGATGGAGTTAAGGGATAACATTTAGGATTCACATCATATAAAACAATTCTCAGGTAGATTGATACCTGTAAAAATTTGAGAGAAAAAATTTTGCCTATACATTCTTGTACATAAACATATTGATATTTAAGTTATTTTGTCCATAAATGCTTGATTTAATGAAAAATAATTTGATAATGGTAGGTACGAGCTAGATATGCTGAGCAATATGACTATGAAGCTATAAGTAACCTACTGGGAATGGACAAGGGAGATTCAATCAAGATTGAAGAAACAAAATCCACAGGATTCTTCCCTAGTTTGTGAGTATATTTGAATATTTGATCATAGACAAAGGTTTTTCAGATTGTTAATGATACAGTTCATAGTACTTTTTAAAAAATTGATTGTACATGGTACATGTACTTCCAGAAGTTTTACGAATGAAATAAATTTCTACTTTTCTTTCAGCTTGTTTAATGTAGACTGGCAATATCAGATTTGGAAATGGGGTGTCATTTTTACAGACAATGTAAGTAGATTTAGGGGCATGACAAAACCAAAATAAACAACTTTTGTTTGCAATTACTTTATTTCCTGATTATCAGTTACAGTTATATGATATGGGTGGTATGTCTTATTTTCATTTTTATAAGCCCATGTTACTGATATTTCACAGAAACATGTACCAGAGAAATTGGGGACTACTCATGTACTACACTTCTTGAAATATTTTTGACGACAAGATTCTTGTAAACCTTATGAAATTTTCTTGGAGTTATGTATAGTGTATTACAGAGAAAAGAAGTTTTGTCCTTGTTTCTCAATTGTGAAAATTGATCCTGATGTTTTATTTGTTTTCCAGTCCTTCCTCTACATTGCCTGGTACTTTATCTTTTCTGCCATGGGAAATTTCAACTACTTTTTCTTTGCTGCTCATTTATTGGATGTTGCCATTGGTTTCAAGACGTTGAGAACAATTCTACAGTCTGTAACCCATAATGGAAAACAGGTACAAAAAGTATTAAAAATACAGGTAACATTATAGATAGTTTGGAATTCTGAATTGTTCTTTAACCATCTTTGTGGCATTCAACAGGTTTTATTGTGTTTCATTATTGTGACAGTTAATTTTACGTCGCAACGTATTTTAATGTTGTTGGACAAAACTTTGAAATGTGTACATGTATCATTTTAGCTTGCAAAGTCAAGGGACAGCTTTCATGTATGCTTGTTATATGGTTGTATTGATTAATGCACACCTGTATTGGTTACAGTTGGTGCTGACAGTGATGTTGACCAGTGTGGTGGTCTATATCTACACAGTGATAGCCTTCAACTTCTTCCGCAAGTTCTATGTCAAAGAGGAGGACGGGTCTGTCGACTATAAGTGCCATGACATGCTGACTGTACGTATCACTTTTGTTCATGGGTTTTAAAACTGTGTGCTGGTAGAATAATTTCTGTTATTTTGTAGAAGGGGTGATCAAGTGTTGGTTACACATTACAGAGTTCCATATATTTTATGATTCTTGTCACTGATTATGTACTTGGTAAAGGGACCCAGAGAATTGTTGATACTACATTAATGACTTGTCTATTTCAGTGCTTCGTGTATCACTTGCACACAGGAGTAAGAGCTGGAGGAGGAATAGGTATGTTACACACTACTGTAGATTTCTATTTTAATGCCAGGAATCAATATCCACATAAAATCGCGCGAGCACCTCTCACAGATTTTAAAATCTCGCTTTTTTTTTTGACAGATGTAATTTAATTTAAACTATGATAAAAAAATTTGGCATTCACGATTTTAGATTCTTGCAATTTGAAGCAAAACGGTTGAGTCGCAGAATTAAGTACTCACATAAAATAAGGAATCTACAGTATTTATTGCTAGGAGATAAATCAAATGCTTGTGATTTAACATGTTGATCATAAAACAATGATAAGACCAGTCTGTGTGTGGTGTCTGTGTTGAACCTGAGTTGTATGTGTTGTATAGGTGATGAGATAGAGCCGGCGGACGGCGATCCGTCAGAGGTCTACAGGATCTTGTTTGACATCACCTTCTTCTTCTTTGTCATCGTTATCCTCCTGGCCATTATTCAAGGTGAGCCTTCCACTATCTATTCCTGACTATCAGTTATTACTAAATGTTCTTGCTGGGAGAAATAATAATGCACCAGACCAGAAATTGAACCAGGATCTGATGAATCTTTTGTCGGATGCTTTAACAACTGAGATATTTGGCAACAGCAGTCTGACTTTCACTTTTTTTTATGTTAATTTGAAATTTAGGGGATGAATGTACTAAATGTTTACATCTGTTTATCATACGTAGAGGAGAATGAAACTGTAATTAATGCGGATTCTTTCCTTTTATTAGTATCAGAGTTTTTTTATTTTGTGAGTGTAAGGTGTCTTTTTACTGTGAATGTTTTTAACTCATTACTGTGTTCTGTCATAGGTTTGATCATTGATGCCTTTGGAGAATTGAGAGATCAATTGGAACAAGTCAAAGAAGACATGGAGGTAAAGTTATGCTCAAATTATTCACCAGGATGATTTATTTTGTTGCTTTTTCAAATATGGTAATCCTATCATTGTCATGTAAAATTCTGTTTTACAGTCCAAGTGTTTCATCTGTGGAATTGGGAAAGAATATTTCGATAAAGTACCCCATGGTTTTGAAACCCATGTCATGAAAGAACATAATTTTGCTAATTACATGTAAGTACACCTTTAGAATAACACTGATCAGTTTTAACTAAATTTTGAATTGATTGCATGTATTTACATGGTGGGATTGTAATGGCAGGTTTTTCCTGATGCATCTGATCAACAAGCCTGACACGGAGTACACGGGCCAGGAGTCGTACGTGTGGGAGCTCTACCAGCAGCGCTGCTGGGACTTCTTCCCGGTCGGAGACTGCTTCAGGAAACAGTACGAGGACGAGGGAGACAAGAGCTGATTGGTGGACGCCGGCCACACCCACAGGGAGGCTTACAACCGGAGAGAGGCTTAACCCAGATTTATGCAAACATTTTTTTAAAAAAATGAACTCAGTCTGGAAAAGTTGTGCATAAAATATTTTGTGATCTTTTATTGTCTCCAGCACCTTTTATTGCTTTTTCCTGTCAATATACAGTATTAAGTTGTCACCAGAAACAGCTTGGGACTATATCTTTTTGCTAGACTTAAGACTTTGCATATTGAACGCTTACCAAATATTAATTTTAAAAATGTGTGTGACGAAAGGAATCGGATAATCTGGAAAAGAAGATTGATAGAGCCTGTGTATTTATTGGATGAAATGCCTGTTTTTATGGTTATTAAAGATGGTTGCATCATTGTTTGAGGAGGATATCAGTTTTGTGTGTTCTAGTTATTTAGTCTCTTGTTGAAGTGTTGAGCCTTCTGACAATCGTCATGTTGAATTGTATCAACCAATTGTGTGAGTGTAATTTGATGAAGTGCAATATTTTCCTTTATTCTTTTTTGAATTTTGTAGTTTTTTGTCTCATATATCATAACATTACAAATCTCTGCCATGTTTATTTTCCATGTGCAATGTTAATGTCCTGATTAAGGTTTGTTATGTATTAGATATGGTTTACAACACCCACTTTAATTTTATCTATTTAATTAATAAAAAAATGTTGGAAAATGTCTTGATTTGCTATTTCTTGCTATTTGCTATCTATAGAACTAATTATAACTATTTTCAAACCGCAATAAAATTTGCAAGGCCAAAAAATTTCCATAGTAATAGAAATTAGAAATAGTGAAAGTCTCCGCTGCTCCTTAACCTGCCAAAAGTAGGTCCTCTGTATTTGGTTTGTAATTAAGGAATAAGGAATCATTCTTCGAGTATTATGAGGTGATAATTTCGGTCGGTGCGTGATCAAATCCAATAAAGCCCGAAGGGTTTTATAATAGATTTGATCACGCCCCGACCGAAATTACCATCTCATAATATTCAAAGATTCCTTATTATTTATATTTATATAATCTTCTGAATTTATTGGGCTGTATACATGTAGTACAAAAAGAGACACTGGAAAATGTAAACATAAAGAGATGTATATATTTCTCAACTTTCTGTGAAATGCTTTGAAAAAATCTAAAATAAATGGAGGGTGAAATAGTTTTTGAAGCAGCTTGGGTAAAGAAAAAATATTTCTAGCCCCATTTCACAAAATAAAATGCACGTGGAGTTAGTGTATGTAGTGACCTTGAACCAACAAAGCCCGTCTGTCTGTCTAAATATTAAAGGAAAAAAATTAAATACATTTTTGTCCAATACTCTGAGACAGAACTTTTTTAAATAGTGCAAATGACCCTCTTCAAAATTCGTCCATAAGAACTGGCTTGCTTCTTGCTGTCCTTTTCTCGAAGTGGGACCCTTTGACGTGGCCCCATGTCGACGACGTCAAGTTTTTATTTCTCCTTTTGGGATAAAGGGTAAGATTAAAACAATGAAATCCTTGGCTACAATGCTTAAGTTACTATACAAATAAGAAAAGAAAAATTACAATTGAAATCATACTATAAACAAATGGCAATTATACAATATTTATTAAAGAATACAGATGGTCTTTTTCTATATTGAGCCCATCTTAATTGCCAACCGATGGTAAATTTCCAGCGGAAGGTCTTGCCATAGGCAAATTTTTTGAAGCCGTTGTTAATCAAACTTGGTGGCAACAGAGTGAATGTTCACTGCGAAATTGCATTATTTTTCCATTTTAAATAATTTTTTTTTTCCAAAGTAATTTTAGCTTCTATGTCTGTGAATAAGTTCAAAGAAAAAAAAACAATTTTGTAACGAAATTGTGTACATGTGTATATCGGTATACATGTACATATGACATGTAACCCAAATTCAAAGAAACTGAGCTTAACTTAGTTTCACAATTTATAAACTAACCATATCAACTGAAAATTATAATGTACGGACTTTAAACCTTAATCAACAATTCTTTAACAATAGTTTTATCTGTAACACTTGTAAACTTTGATTTATACGAACGCCAATGTTTGTTCATTCGTCTACAAATGAACGTTAACAATATATTTACTTACATAGGTAAACTATATTTAAACGTTGTTGATAAAGTTTTTACATTATCTATTTGTAGATTTCGGTCGTAAACTATATCTATAATTAAACTGTCATTTATACTCATTAAACGATATCTAACAAATGTAAACTAGCCATAATTAAATATAGTAAACTATAGTTTTAGGAGAGAGACTGATTTCCATTTGTCAAATAGTTTACTGCTGTTAAATATAGATTATGCATCTATCTAAAAATCAGAATACTATGAGTTTCAATTTAAAATCTTTCATTTTCGAACAACACTTCTGTTAACCATAATAATTTTTTTGTTCGTAAACTATTGTTTTGAGTTTGTGAAATAATATAGTTTTAGAAAATTGTATATCTTCAATACAAAATTACGAAAATATTTTATCCTTAAACTATTCTTAAATGTAAAACTATGTTAATAACATTTTTTATGAAACCGGCGCCTTAAATGTCCATAAACTATATAATGTCACATATCTTAACACTGAAAAAAAAGCATTTGTTTAGACTATTAGCTGACCACAGGCACCTGACAATATATATTTTTCTCATAAAAATAAATATACCGCTTACCTAAGAATGAGATAAGCGGTATATTTTTTTTTTTATTATGAGGAAAATATATAACGTCAGCCTGTGTAGTGACGCCTTAACTTATTGCGCCACCTGTTGTAATAAGTTGTTACAAGAGTGATAAAAAAAAATGGCGGTCGATAGACGTATTGTTCAATTCATATCTTGGGAATTTCGCATGCCTAGATTTTCATCTTTTTGTCTGGAACCACAAGACTAACTCCAAGAAAACTGGACACAAAGGATCCTCGAGTTGGGGACATGTTTAAGATTTTGTTTTACAAAATAACAAGGTCCCTTTCCAGTGGAGAAAATGGACAAGAAATGTTTTATAAAAAGTTTTACAGCATTATCAACAAATTAGGACTTGGTAGATCAAAGATTGTTCAAACTATGTTGAACCATGTCAGCACCTACTCTTATAAAGCTCATGGTCCGGGCGATTGTTTGGTTTTCAGAGTAGATTTCCCTTTGTGGTGAAAACTGATTATAAAGATCTTGGTAGAGTTTTTTCATTTTTTTTTTCATTCTCAGATTCTTATCCATAACAAATTTAATAAATTGGTAGCTGCCAGGGCTTATGCCCAGACTTAATATAATAAAGAATATTATAACATTTTATTCATGTACATCACACTCATTTTATTTATTTAATATTCCAACAAACAAATATATTTTCTCAAATTAGATTCTAGTAGGGTTTATGTCTATGTAACACACACACACACACACACACACACACACACACACACACATATATATATATATATATATATATATATATATATATATATATATATATATATCATCATCATCATCATCATCATCATCACAGAGTCTATGCAACAATTTGCCATCCTACTTACGTGAATACCGAGGAATGGGTACCCATACTAGACATTATCTATGTATCATATATCATAATATATGTCATATATCTCAGGTGGAATGCAGCTCGCTTTAGTCATTAAGAATACAGGTTTTTGAATTTTTTCTTGTGTTCCA
This sequence comes from Magallana nippona, assembly GCA_033439105.1. Lineage (NCBI taxonomy): Eukaryota > Metazoa > Mollusca > Bivalvia > Ostreida > Ostreidae > Magallana > Magallana nippona. The sequence continues at coordinate 34,056,569 of CM065923.1, read as the reverse complement.
CAAATATTTTCTGTTAAAAAAAAATTTGAATTTGTATTTTTTAATGCAACAAAGGACACGCGTAGGTGGAACATAGCAGATAGTTTTTTTTTAATCAGAGTAAAATCGATCTAATAACTATATTTTCTACAAAAACCTATGTTTGTGTTCAGTGTTCCATAAATGCTGTAAATACACATACGCTCAAAAATGAAATGATTGGAATTTTCAAAGTTATTGCTAAATTTTCAGCAAGATAAATATATAATGTTCATTTCAAAGCACAGCATTTTAATCGTCTTGCATTTATTATCTTGGTTCAGGCTGGTTAATTATGACAATAATTTTTTTTATAATTGCTACCGCATAGAAAAGTCAACTATCAAATTCAGAAATGCAGGTTGTAAGAAGTTTATAGTAAATTGGACAATACTGGTAGATTTTTTCAATAGGTTGCTGTATTGCTCAGTAGAGTAAATTGGTCTGCTACCAAATGTTTTCAAGTTTTCTGAATTCTTGTCAAATTGTAATTATAAATCTCTGAGAAAATAATGTGCAATTATTTCAAATATTCTTCTGTGTTCCTTGGTTATTTTCCTGATCTGTTCCTTTAAGAGGACTCGATGGTCGTGGCCATTTTTAGACTATATTGATCTCCTTAAGAAGAAGAGCTCTATATAAAGATATAGGAAAATACTCAAATTTTATATCTACATGTATTATATTTGGATTTTTTCTTAACCAAATAAAAGTGTCAAGCTTAAACACCATTTCTAAAAATCTCACGTTGGTTAATTTGTTGACCACCTAGCGTCCTTAAATCAAATTGTTATACAAATACGACTTCTGTTATAAGTCTACTTCACTTTTGACAATTTGTATCTATTGTTACTCTGTATATTAGTTCTTTTTGTACCAATATATTTGGTTTGAGTGAATAAATTAAACTTTTACTTGAGCTAGTATGTACTGTCTCACTAATAGTAATATCTCAGTCTACTCAAGTGAAAGTTGCTACTTTAAGCATTAGTTCTATTTAGAATTTTTAAAATTAAAAAAAAAAAATTCAAGAGACATTGGGACGAAACAGAAGGATTTTTTTTTAAGAAAAGGCTTTAATTTTTTAAAATTCATTATCGCTTATACATGAATCTTATAGAAATACATTATAGTTATTTTAATTTCATGCCGTATTGACTACTTTTTTGTTACTTCTTTGATAATAGATCTTTCTTTAAGAATATCAAAGTTGCTGGTGTAAATGGTAGATCTTATTCCCCAGGGATTCTCTGGGTACACGTCTAAGTGACTGAACACATTGGGCTTGTAATAAAGTTGAGATTTAATTCCAAGGCTTCGAATGGTTCGCTCACTTTCATACACCTGCTCTTCATCGAAAAAGTTGTCATTATAGATGCACACAACATGATTGCTATCAGTACTAGTCTTTTCATAGGCACTGATTTTAGCGTGAGTAGCAAGGGTTTTTCCACTTTCTACCCCTTTAGCAATTAAAGACCAAATGTGGTCCCCCTTTCCACCAGGAGAAACCCATAGCATCCATTTTCCCTTTGTAACTCTGAAATTTTTAGCCAGTTCAAAAATTCTTTCTTTACAAACTTGTCTGTTTGATGCTAGCAAGTCTTCCCAGGCATCTTTTAATCCTACGATATTTCTCACATTGCCAATGTCAACATCATCATCTTTATGAACATTAGCCTTATTATCTTCTCTCTTGTTCTTATGGTCTCTACGGTTATATACACGAATCCATCCAAAACCTTGGTCTCTAAAGAAAAGAAATTCAGAGTCAAATGATAGTCACATGTATTTAAGCTTAATGAAATAATTTATTCAACCAATCGTCTCTTAAATTCGAAAACGCTCAGTTAATCAACATCAATACAACTTTGATTTGCTGTAATACGGGTATATATCAAATATCCTACAATACAAATATGCATCTAAATACGCATTAATTTCATCCAAATGTTAATGATTGTTGGTATTTGTAAATATCTCCTTCAAAATTATGAACTAGCTTAAAAACGAAAAGACCATGGGTTAATAAAAAAAATCCCGATAAAACTTTTCTTAATTATAATAGAAATTCAAAATCAATGACGATAACCCCAACCCTACCATCCCCTCCCTCAACTAATGAAAATATCAGTGCAAAACCTTTCTGTAGAAAATATCTTTTATAAAATACATTTATTAACTTGGTCTTGACATATTTGATTTGTCTTTTTCAAAATTCCCCTTACATTCTCCTATAATATAACTCAACGACTTAGAAAAATGACTACAATATAACTCCACGACTTAGAAAAATGGCTACAAAGAATATGATTTTTTTTTCAGTTAAATCGAAAGAGGAATAAGAAGCAAACTAGTACAAAGATACACCATTAAAAACTGAATTTATACATGTCTTTATATTACACTGTAATTTCTTTTTAATGTATTTTATATACTATCAGTTAACCAATTTAGCAATATACTTCTTTTAAAAAAACACTGTTGCTCAGGTAAGTGGTAGAATTCACAATTGACATATATACCATTAACATTTTTAAAATGCAAACCGAAGAAAGATATTGTTAATATATTCAAGGTTCATCCATATATTCTATTGGTTTCTATGAAGCCCAGTATGGTCAACATTAACTTACAATTAGCACAAGTAAAAGTAAAATCTTATTATTTTTATACTATATGTATGGCACGCCAAATTCACAAAAATGAGCTAATCATAGTTTCACAGTCGATAAACTAGGTTTAACGGTTGTAAACTATAGTTTACGGACAGAAAACTATAGTTAACTACGATTATCTATATTTCACATCTGTAAACCATAGTTAACGCGATCATATATGTTTCAGAAGTGTAAAACTATAATTAACACTGAGTACAATCATTTGCAATTGCAAAACATAGTTTATCTGATAAATATAGTTTCACAATTGTGAAACTATGATTAACAACTCTTAACTATAGTTAATGAATGTAAATTACAGTTAACAGATGTGAATCTATATTTATCAGCAAAATCTATCGTTAACGTTATTTGCAGACAGATAAACTTAGATTATCATTCGTAAACTATAGTTTACAACCGTTGAATATAGTTTTGCAGATGAAAACTATAGTTAACGGATCGTTAATTATAATTAACAAATCGTGAACTATGGTTTACGGTTCGTAAACTATAGTTAACAATAAAATATTGTTAACTATAGTTTAGCGTTCGTAAACTATAGTTAACAGTCGATAAACCAGATTTATCATCTGTGAAACTTTATTTAACGCCGTTAATCTATATTTCACATCTGTAAACCATAGTTAACGCGACCATCTATGTTTTAGGAGTGAAAAACTATACTTAACACTGAATATAACCATTTGCGATTGCAAATCATAATGTATCTGATAAATATAGTTTCACGATTGTGAAACTATGATTAACAACTCGTAACTATAGTTAACGAATGTAAATTATAGTTTACAGATGTGAATCTATATTTATCAGCAAAATCGATCGTTAACGTTATTTGCAGACAGATAAACTTAGATTATCATTCGTAAACTATAGTTTACAACCGTTAAATATAGTTTTACAGATGAAAACTATAGTTAACGAATCGTTAACTATAGTTTGCGGTTCGTAAACTATAGTTCACATTCGATAAACCTAAGTTATCAAATGTGAAACTATCTTTAGCTCATTTTTGTGAATTTGGCGTGCCATATACATGTAGCCAGTGAATATATTTGCTTGAATATATACTTGTAGAGTACATGTTTATACACACACGTAGTATATTCTTACCTGCATATGGTGGAAGGTTTGTGATTCTCTAGCCACTCCTCTATGGGTTCTTTGTTGATTCCTGACCTATAGATCACCGGAGTATTGTATTTAGTTTCCTTAGAACGGTCGATTAAGTATTCCCAGTCCCTTATCCCGACAGCCTCCTTTTCCCTGAGTCGAGCGATCTTGTATGGCCCCCACTCCCTGTCTTTTTCCATTATGTACCACTGTGCAGTTATATTTACTTATATAATCATTTATATTGCAATCTCGTAAAATAGGAAACAAATGTTAAGTTTTGTAAATATTTATACGTATAAAATTAAGAAAGTTTGCCAATAAACTAAAAAAATGCCTGTACCAGAGTAACTTACACTTTTGTATTTCAAAACGAGAGATATGATGTCCGTAAACTATTATTGAATTTTACCTGATAAGTAATTATTGTAATTTTTTAAAAACCTACTTTCGTTTTCGAATAACCAGCCAGGAAATAGCAACAACAAAACAAGAGGGTACGGTGGTACACGCTTTGGCGGATCCAAGTCAGTGGAAGTTTGCATTAAATTATACTTACAATGAAATAATATTGAATGGTTAAGAAAGCAATTGAGAAAAATTTCGGACACAGTATATACCAAAATGAACAAAAATTAAGATTTGGTTATATAGACTTTTAAACATGCTTTTTGCCATAACGTCTTCATGGTTGTTTTAAATTTCCTTATTTTCTCAAATTTATATTATAAATTAAAGAATTTCAAAATCAAAAGTTTTGTCATAAACAAATTGATTTTAGAGAAGATTAATTTTTTTAAAGGACAGTAGGTTTAATTATTTGATCATTAATATTTTTGTTGTCATATAGTAACGAATCAGTTTCGTCTACTTCCGAGTCTTTCAATATTTTATTTAAGGATACTGATTTTGTAATTAATACGTAATTATATGAATTTGTTTTATACCTGTAGACTGAATTGAACCTGAACCTTATTTTTCCAATATCGCTGTAATATCGATTGCAAATTATACAAGATGTTTTGTAGACTAGAAAATATTATTGAAACAACCGTAGAAAAAAAAATTAAACTTGCTTCTCTCATCGAATGTGTTCACCTGTTGAACACGTGTGCTCTGTTTATCTGTTTTTTTAGTGATTGATTCACTCCATGTAATATATTACAGAATCTTGCACCTATGGTATTATCATAGGAAGAAGACAAATGTTATTTTTGAAATTTCTTTGCATATGCAATATAAGATTTCCATGTAATTTTGTACTGATTGCATGAACTATGTACGTAGAAAACGCGTATCAGGATATAAATTGATCAAACGTAGGATAAAATCCGTGTCATTTATGAAAATTTCTTACAATAAGCTGACCTACTTAAATTATTTTTGGGGTCATTAAATTATAGCCTATACGTAAAAAATATCGATGTAATAATGTATATATTGACTAATGATTTTTACAGTTTTATTTTAGTGTGTGCTGTTTGTTCTGATTTTCATATTGTTGTTAATATAAAGCAAGATAAAGAAAATAAAAATAACGTTATAATTAATTATGAATTCAAGTTCTTCTGACGCAAAATTCCTGCTTGGCATCTGTTCTATAGAAATGTATATTGAAACACGACAGCATACATTTTCACATAGATCTATACCAAAAAATCATCATCTGTAGCATGACAATCTTACACTATATCCTATAAGCTGGTCCCGTCCACTTGCACTCAGGCTGTCAACGATACACAACGAATCCGTCATCCGTGGAATTAAGGAATAAGGAATCATTCTTTGAATATTATGAAGTGATAATTTCGGTCGGGGCGTGATCAAATCCAATAAAGCCCGAATGGCTTTATGATAGATTTGATCATGCCCCGATCGAAATTATAACCTCATAATATTCAAAGAATGATTCCTTATTACTTATATTTATATAATTTGGACTGTATAGTACAAAATCGATACGGCATTTCAAATGGTCAGCCAAAACTTTTAACGCCATATGCCACGCCATAAACAAGATACAGATCTCACAATTCTTTGGGGTTTTTAGAAAGGGGTTGATTGATATACCAAAGTTCCTTTTTAGCAGAGCAAAAAATGTTAAGTTAATCTACTATAATCTTAATCTGCGTTATAAAAAGATGCTGAAATGTTCAAAGTAATAAGAAAATTTGTAGATTAGCAGTTCTTGAACAGGGAAATCTTTTTTACATTTTTAAATATTGGAATTTAAATTTGATACTCGTTGTTGGGCCCCAACATAAAAATAGTCCCAAAGTTACAGTTTTGACAATTTTGACTCTTCATTTTATCAAAATGCTTGCATGGTTAATAAAAATAATTACATAATTGTATTCTTGAGAAGATTTTGAAAGGCCTTTACATCTAATCTTCCTGTATTGAACTGTTCACCCCTCTTGGGGCCTAATTATTGGTCCTGGGATCATGACAGAAGCAATACAAATCCATACTGTATTGCAAAATTTTTATCTTTATAACTTTGTGCTTCTTGAGAAGAAGATACTCGTATTTAAAAAAAAACACAACATTTTGACTCTATTGTTTTATTATTTAATTACCTGTCTTTGGCAAAAGGTGCAATCTTAAGAATATTTTCATTCAACGATGTTTTGTTATAAGTTTGGTTCAAATTAGTCAAAGAGTTCTGGATAAGATGTTGAAAATACAAAATGTTTACAGACGACAGAAAGCTTGTTTGAATCTTCGGCTCAAAGGAGCTAAGAATGTCGTAAATGATCACTTTTAGTGCCTGTATATTGTAGTCATATGAAATGATACAATTTTTCAAGTGTCTAAATGTTCATCCCTTTTTCTGATAATCGATTGATTTCTAAGAATATCAAAGTGGCTGGTGTAGATGGTAGGTCTTATTCCCCAGGGATTCATTCTGTACACGCCTAAGTAAGTGAACACATCTGGTTTGTATTGAAGTTGACATTTAATTCCAAGGCTTCGAATGGTTCGCTCACTTTCAAACACCTGCTCTTCATCAAGAAAATTGTCATTATAGATGCAAACAACATGATTTGTATCGGGACCAGTCTCTTCTAAAGCGCTGATTTTAGCTTGGGTAGCTAGAGTTTTTCCACTCGCTATTCCTTTAGCAATCAAAGACCAAAAGTGGTCCCCCTTTCCACCAGGAGAAACCCATAGCATCCATTTTCCATGTGTAACTCTGAAATTGCTAGCCAATTCAAAAATTCTTTCTTTACAAACTTGTCTCTTTGATGCTAGCAAGTCTTTCCATGCATCTTTTAATCCTACGATATCTCCCAAAGTATTTTCGGGATCCCTTTGGTTTATAATATGAATCCACCCAAAACCTTCATCCCTAAAAGAAAATCAGAAAATTACTAGACTACTTATATCCACAGGTATCAATAGTAAATACTAATCATAATAATAACTTCTACTGCATTGCTCAGTAAACAGCAATGTCTAATTTTATCCAAAATAAAATAAACAGTTTGAAAAAAAGAAGAAAACAACATTGAACCACTTTCAACCCTACGCAACGATGAAAAGCTGTGTTTAAGGTGGCTAGAAAGTCTTCTATGGCCACAGAATGCTTTAATTTAGATATCATGATCATTCAAATTTTAATATTTAAAACCTAGATGTACTACTTTAACTACAATTATTGATCATATCTAAAGACACCGCTTAAAAAGACATTAGTTTTGTAAAACTTTGATGGGACCTTGACCCCTGACTTACTAAGAATTTTTATTTAACATAGAATTTTAATTCACTGCAAACAATTTGCATGTTCCTACAGGCATTCGTTTGGTTTCATTTGAGCAAGATTGGGCCAATGGGAGATAAATTATTATCAAAACTAGATTTGAAAGAAATCTGCTATGACCTTCAAATTTGACCCAGAAACTTGGTTCAAAGTCACTGCGTACACTTTACCCCAAACCCCCCAGATGGACGACGTGGGAGCTACAGTTCCTTACGGATTGAAAAGTTGAAAGAGGTATAGCGCACTTACGTGTAGTATAGTTACGATTTCGCCTACATTTAGCGCTTTTGCAAACATGAGGCATTTTCAATATTATACAATATTCAGTTAAAATATATTCAAAGAAACGCAAATTACACAATTACCAGGTTAAAAGAGTCTTAATTATCTTACACGACATCATTAAAATCTTCCGATTTTGTTAAGAGTATAAAGGAAAATAGTTAGTATGCAATAATAAGTTGGATTTTGAACCACTTTTAACCAAAGAAATCCGATTAAAATAATGTTCTTCCGGTATTGTAGTACACGTTGCATTGAATTACTTTTGGTTTAACGGGGCCATACTAAAACACGCCTGACGACGCCTGCCGGGGAAAACACGCCTGCCGAGAAAATCTAGACGCCTGCCGTTTACCTGACGGATTATTTTAATTTTTTCTCCAACCCCCGATCCCCGTCTAAATCAGCTCATTTTTCTGGTTTCTTTATGGTAGTTCTGAATTTTCATACAACTTGAATTGTAAAAAAAAATGTACAGTTATATTAGATCTTCTAAGCGCTTTTGACTCTCTAAAGATACACTGCTTAAACTTATTTAGTTATTATCATAATATATTTAGCTATTTATTAGTACTCTTTTTTATTTATTGTTCTTTTCAAATGGGCTGGATCATAAAAACTCCATTCTAATGTTTGTATGTCTGTGGGTATAAATGAGGTGGTGGGTTTGAAAATTTGTAAATTATTTATTATAACCACTGCTTGACCTTTTGTTTTGGAGAGGGTGTACATAGATTTAGCCTGTTGCCCAATCCTTTTGAATCGTTAATAAAATATTTTTTTAAATTTTTTAAATTTGTTTAAATTAGATCAGTTCATGAAAAGTATGTGAGTGAAAATCATCTACAAAGCCAAAGAAAAATTCTTACATCTACCCCAAAAAATTAATGAATGGTGACTGAAATAGATACTTGATGGAAGTTCATGAGTTATACTAACATATATTTGTTATTAAATTGTTATTGTCAGCAAGAACATTGATATTGAAATATCCTAGTCTGAGGCAGCTTACTGATCACGAGAGTCGATCTATTAAACTGTTCCACGATCTTTTGGTCTATAGACCAATCCTGTTTTAATTAATGTTTTTCTGAATACTGGATGAAAAATCGTGTTTCAAAAAGTGGAAACCAACAGGAATCGTGATATCAGTGGTTTCCTATATTTGGAAACCCTTATAATAAAAGAGAGGGCTCTGGAAACGTGTACATATATAGTTGTTTGCTTGTCAATTCTCAGCAAGGAATCAACTGAAGCCGTTTTCTTGAGATTTCCAATATAGTCCTCCAATTAATTCGGTAACTATGGAAAAATACATATGTAAAAAGTAACGTTTTACTTAAATGTTATCGTCTTCTTATTTTATCGAATTTTTGATAACTGCTAGAATAATACAAGCGCATATGTATACAAATATGTATATCTATAAACATGCATCACTTTCTCTCTCCCTCTGACTCCCCTCCTTCGTTCACTTCCTCTCTCTTTCTCTCTCTCCGTCTTTTCCATCCACTGCCTTCTCTTTCTTTCTCTCTTCATGAACGGGAAAACAATACAAACATCGAGAGAAAAAAAAATACTTATATGTAATTGAACTTTGTTTAACTGTTCTAGTACATGTATTTTTCAATAAAAATATAGAGAAAACTATCAAGCAAATGGGATTGAATGTGCAGGAAAAATAAATTGATAGGACATGCACAACACATATGTTCCAATAAATCACTCATTTGTAAACAGATAGACAGATTTTGTTACTTTTGTAGCGAGTCGGTAAGTGTGTCACTGCAACATTCACATTCTACATGTTCGATCTGAACGTGGTGTTTTTTTGGTTTGAATTGATTTCATATTGAAGTCAAAATTTTCCAAGTCATAAATGAACACAACAATCTATGCAGATCGGTATCTTTGAATATGTTGAATGCAAAATGTCATTCCGACAATTTTAATGAATCACACTGAACAGAATTAATCGTAGGTCGAGAAACGTTTTGATAAAAAAGTAAATAATATTGCATGCACTCATATTGACATGTGCAGATGTTTTTCATACGAAATACAATCATTCACTTCACTATCCCTCAAACGGTTAAACGCAGTGTTTTGTAAAAAGGAAACGGGACCATTGTCACAATCTGAACATATACATATAGATTAATGTATTTTTATCTCATTTTATTACATGTACAAATAATGTACTAATTACAAAATAACTTACTCATTATTTTCTTTACTACATGTATATTTGGGGCGAGAGGGGCTGGGGCTACAAGTCCAAAGATAACTAGTGATCGTTGCTCTACCTATACACGTGTATTCCCGTGTTAGTTTCTTGTATATTCTGTGGGAATTGAACGTTTTTTTTTTTTTGTCTCTAAAGAAACAATAGACCTTTACCTACCTGTATATTGGAAGACGACCTTGAAGCACACCTTGTACACAACCCCCCCCCCTCTCTCTCTCTCTCTCTCTCTCTCTCTCTCTCTCTCTCTCTCTCTCTCTCTCTCTCTCTCTCTCTCTCTCTCCTCTGTGTGTCAAATGTTTTAGGTGACTAGGAAAAATAGTTATGAACGAGTCGATATACGAAACACAAATAGTTATGTTTTAAGATATTATGTATAGTGTACGAACTTACACCTAATTATTAACCCAAAAGGACTATTAAAACCTTGCACTCCACTTTTATTATTCCTATTGATAGAGCAGGGTCGCTACAACAGGATTATCAGGATTTCTGACACTTATATGTAACTTATATGTAATCTATATGAAATTGGAGACGAATACCACTTTATCCTTACATATCTCATGTACAAACACTTAATCAAAAACTATTTCTGGTTTATAAGCCACCAGTGTTTTAACTAGTCAAACTTACATCTACGTCTCATCATAAAACGTATATAGTCTATTCATAACCATAAGCATATTCATAAAATACAGAAAATCAAAAATTATTTTGTAAGGGAAAGTATTATTCATTATTATCTACGAAACAGTCCAGGCGTATAACCAAGAATGTTGACAAGAGTTGAATCATTTTACAACGTTAATCATTGAATCGGGGTGCTTTTTTCTGCAATAAAGATTGAGACCAAAAGTCGTGAAATTTTAACCCGGCACATTTTTCACATTTTTCACATTTTTCAACAGCTTGGTAAAAAAAAATCTTAATACTGATAAACCTTAAAATAAAGTATATACTGTACATGTAGCTGCAATAATGTAACCACCTTCGATTTATTTTCATCTGACCCCCCCCCCCCCCCAAAAAAAAAAAAAAAAAAAAAAAACAGAGAAAAGAAAAACAACACACAAACGACAGTGCTACATTATTGCAGCTATGATGCATATGTTGACTGTGTTGAATATTGAATCAAACCAAAGAGTTCTGATTTGATTTGGTAATTTCTCTATAACTTTGGTTTGTTTTTTTTTTTTAAATCAGATTACTTATTTTCGATTAAGATTTCGGACTTTTGTTATCCTTCCAATTCTTGTGTCAGCTGTTTTTTTTTTTTATTTTGACTTGCACGATCACAATAATTGAGACTTAAAAAATTAAAGCAGTGCATTTATAGTAAACTTTGTAAATAAATGCTTCTATATATAAACTTGAGTGGGGAGATGATTGATCATGCATTCACTTAATATATTATTTTGTTCCATTTCTTCCAACAGGTAAACAGGGACAGATTAAGTTTGTGTCTAACTGAAAATTGAAAAGCCTACGGATTTCATAAGGTAGTTGTCTGCCACTTTTTCTTCTATGAACAGAATAAGTCATCACTGGAATTGGGTTTCAAAAGTCTATGGTGGGGTATCATCCAGTCTATGTTATCAAGATTTTCTTGATAGAAGAGGACGGTTTTTAAAATTTTTAAACTGATAGCCCCCCCCCCCCCCTTTCCCTTGTATTGAATAATTGTCCACTACATTGATATCATGCAATGTAAAATTTTGCAACAAACTTATGAATGATCTTTGTAATATTTGTTTTTAAATACGCGGCGAAACAGAACCAGGACCCGAAGTTTTAGATATAGTTTGGTGAACTAGGCAGTGAAAGTCTTAGATCTGGAGACGAAAAAGTTTTTAAGATGTAAACAGTTACTAATATTGTACAGCTAGAACTAAATGTGTACGAAAATATTCATGCACTTTGCTTAAAGCGTCTAACTTTCCCCCATATACATTAACTAAAATTACGAATTTAGGAGAATAAATATTTTTAAAATCTGGAATGCTTACACAAGTACGTTAGCCTGTTCTTTTTTTAGATTACATGATATAGCCATCATACATGGATAAAGGCTATGCCAGTCCACTTCTCTAAAGGAATAATATTGTCAAATTGTACCTTTTGAATTGATTGAGATATATGCTGTCTGATTACCGCGATATACGCGATAGAGACAGAGGACCAGTCTATGGCTGATGCAATGCAAAATCCCCGTAGACTTTCTATTTTGGGTTGTGTATTGAAACCTAAAGCGGTAGAGGGGGCGTATCAAAACAGATAATCTGGACATATTTTTCATATTATAGTGGATGAACGTATTTTGAGCACAAAGGTATTTATGATTATCGAAATATCAAGCGAAAAGTTGTGGAAGCAAAAACTCGGGACAGAGTATAGTAGAGAACATGTTTATATACTCACACGGAGCAAATCGTTACCTGCATATGGTGGAAGGTTTATGATTTTCCAGCCACTCCTCTATGGTTTCCTTATTAATTCCCGCCCAATAGACAACCGGGATGTCTAAGTCAGATTCCAGAGCTTGTTCGACAAGTTCCCAGTATTTAGAGTCCACTGTCCTACCACCCTCCTTTTTACCGACTGGGTTGGTCATGGATACATCCATGTTTTCTTCCATTATCTGGTACTGACCGATAACTTAGCAGCTTGGTCAGAAGTGATATCATGCGCGGATCTTGGGGGAAGCCCCCCCCCCCCCCTTCCCCCGGAAAACAAAATTATCCCTTGGACAAAATCTGAGAAAACAATTCTAGGTCCGCGCATGAATATAATAGAAATGTCACGACGAAAACGTATGTTTAAATAAAAATATTTACATGTATATTTCAAAATCTATTTTTCAATAATTAGCGTGTTCAACTGCATCATGTATTTGATACTATAGGGGCAGGTCTATTCGCCGGAATGGCGAGGGAATGGACGTAGTGACATGTATAAAAAGGTCGATAACTTGTGTTAGGTATAAGCTATCACCATTCGGTTTTCAGTTTTTTAATCTATAGATACAGGGCTATCGAAACATGTAAAAACGTATTTGATAATACCATGTTTAATGTGTAAAACCTTGACCGGAATGAGCTATGGTCGCCAAAATCAGCTGCCGGAATGACGAAGTCGACTTTATAAAACACCTAATATATCAAAAAGTGTTCAATATTTTTCATTCGGACACGATTTTTATGATCACAACAACCAGACCTATTAAATATGTAAACATTAAATCGATTAAGTTAGATTTAGTATCTAAAACCTTGACCGGAATGGAAAATTTTCGTTAAAAAAGAATGCTGTTATCGTGCAGTCATCTCTACATAATCACCTGTATCATAAAAACCATTGATTATATTTCCATTCGGTAAGGATTTTTTTCATCCTTGGATATATAACTTTCAGAGAATATATAGTTTTATATATTAAACTAGCTTTAAATGCTCAAAACCTTGACCGGAATGAAAATTTTACACTCAAAATTTACAAATTTTATTAGATGCACTCAGGTGTTGCCCAGGAAGCCGTACTACAAAAAGGTGTGAACAACACCTGTAATAAAAACATATATGTATTACATGAACTCATCTACGTAGATTACCTAACATCTCCTTTTTAAAACATCATTTTAAAAAGAAACAAGATATGCGAAATTAAGAAAAGGAAATTGTTATTGGTTAGTAATTTTTTTTTAATTAATAAGGTCATTATATTATTTATTAAAAATAAATATCAATGATGCTTTTATCACAGTAAGTAGGACAGTATTAAAGCTAAAATTGAATTAAAAGCTGCTTGTTCATGTAGTCGTGATGATGATATAATTGTTTTTATCGAAGTGAATAAGAATTTATCAAAATTAAATAAATAGAAGCTGTTGTCCATGTAAGCCGTGATGATGATTTGATTGTTTACATCAAAGTGAATTAGAATGTATCAAAATTATATATTTAATTATATATATAGAAACTGCTTGTCCGTATTAGCCGTGATAATTAGGATCGGATGATGATTTAATTGTTTACATCAAAGTGAATAAGATTGTACAGGAGCTAAATACATAGAAGCTGCTTGTCCATGGAAGCTGTGATATGTAAAATGGAAGGATAATTAATTGCTACAATTAAGCATGGAAATAAAATATCTCGACGTTCATTGGTTAAAAAGAAATTTAGAAGCATATAATCGTCACTTGCTATTATTAACCTGTCTCTTACAAGTTCTAATAGTGCTCTCAAAAGTGCCTGATCTATTGTGAAATTGTGAGTTTATGTTAAAGTGAGAAAGTTCGTGATCTATTGTGAAATTGTGAGTTTGTGTTAAAGTGAGAAAGTTCGTGATCCATTGTGAAATTGTGGGTTTGTGTTCGAGTGTGTAAAATGTCTGTCTTATTCGTGGGAGATTCACAGCTGAAGTATCTTCTGTATGGCACGGAAGTGGTAATGGAACAGCAAGAGATCGTCCAGATACTTCAAGATCCAGAGCCCAGCAAAGTTTCCGAAATTCCGCCCGTGAAACCAAAAGGAGGTGAAACTTATGTCATCAACAGCAAAAACGCCGACGATTGGAGATGTGACCAGTATCAATGGATACGGAACAACGGAAGTTCGAGTGTTCAAGTCGAGGGGGGTACGCTTCATGGAAATACTTCAAGATAAAAATCACTGGAGCCAAATATTCAAAAAGGAAACGAGTCGTCGGATCAACTAAATTTACGCGCAGTGCATATTTTCTGGAGTCGAATCCCAACCTAGTCTTAGTCCATTACGCCGGTGATGAGTCTCTCTACAGTCCATTAGCACACGGGAACAGCAAAACAGACAGTGAATTTGTGAGAACGTGTCCGTCCGTTATTCAACAAATTAAAATGGATTCCGAAATCGATATGTCGCCATCACAGATATTCGATAAATTAAATGCTGCTAACAGAGTTCCAAGTGGTGAATACATCGGTGTGATGAACGCTCGCGACGTCAAACAAGTGAAAAACATTACAACCAGTGTTAAAAGTGCAAGGCAGTTGACGAAAGACGAAATTTATAATTTAACTTTATTAGGTTATCATTTAGACGGTTTTGTTCACGAAATTAAAGTATTTCCTGATCTTGTTGCAATTCTAGGTTTACCAGAGATTTTTGACAGTTTTTCTCAGTTGTTGGATATTGATGACACAACATTTTCAATTTGTTTAGGCTATGACACAACATTTAATCTAGGTGATTTTTATGTAACTCCATTGATTTTTAGACACATTCTTTTTGAGATTAGACCAAGTATACCTCTAGCTTTTTTAATCCACGAACGTAAATATCGAAAATGTCACGAAAGTTTATTTGATTAGTCGCAGAGAAAATACCGAAACTTGTTTCTAAAAAAATCGCAATTGTTACAGATAGGGAAAAGCTGTTTCCAATGCTATAAGTGAATTATTACCGAATAGTGTGAATTTATTCTGTTGGAATCATTTAAAGCGGGATTTTAAATTTTGGTTACAAAAAATGGTGCTCAGGGTAACGAAATTTCAGTGTATGTACAAGGTTTAGTTAGTATTTTACAGAGTGATAAAGAAAATGTAGAGAATGTCATCAAAGATGTTACTGATAAATGGTCACAATCAGCTGTCGATTATTTCAATGTTTATCTAAAGTCTGATGTTATCAATCATGCTGCAAAATGGGTTGTTCAACAGTTTCCAGGTCTTTATAATCCTTTTTCTGGTATTACAAACAATGCGTCTGAGAGTATCAATAATGTTTTGAAATTGCATGTTAATGGTAAAGAACTTCCTGTAGATGCTTTAACATTAAGTTTACAATTGTTGCAGTATAGGTATTTTTACAATATTCAATGTGGATTAGCAGGTATAGGGCAATATAAATTATTAGAGATGTTTTCTTGTATAAAAATACCAAAGGATGAGATTGTAATTCCCGACAAGTTACTAGAGCCTGGTGAGATTATTGATTATGTGCGTGGTACTTTAGAAAACTTAGAATCACTGTGTAAATCTGATTGTAATTCTACAACTACTGTCAATGTAAGCTCTGATATTTGTAATTCCAACGGAAATGTCGACGGCTCTGATGATCATGTACCTTTTGTTCCAGATACTGAAACCGCGGAAACTGGTTCCGAAATGAGTGAAACGTATTCAAAAGGTGTCCATAATTCAAATTTATCACAGACATGTTTGGCTAAATTGACCGTCGCGAATAATGGTGTAACTTTTGTCGAAAATCAGAAGGCTTTCATTGTTAATGGTAATAATAACAAAAAATACGCAGTAACATTATTTCCAAAAGAATCATGTCAATGTCCAGCCACGGGTACTTGTTATCATATTTTGGCAGCGCGAATCACAATGGGGGACAATATTTCGGAAACAAGGAAAACAGTTAATCTTAAGCAGTTGTCTAAGAATAGTTTGAAACATAACGATAAAAAATCCGGTAGGAAAAAACCGCGACCGAATGATTGCGACAAGGAAGTAATACCAGCTCCGGATTCCGCCGCTGCCGCGATAGAACAAGAGGATGTTTGTGACGATATTCCCGTAAAAAAAATCAAATTAGAATGTAAAGAGGGTTCTGATAAGGGTATTGAAGATGAAAAATGGATTTCTGGGCTTAACGTTTCGCACAAGAAAAAATATTTTAGATCCCAAAGGGTGGTTATGTTCCGATATTATGAATTATTCATTAGATATAATCAAAAAGCAGTTTGAACATATACATGGGTTACAGTTAATAAATCTTGCGCCTACATTTGACGAACAAACTAAATCATGGAAATGCGATTAAAAATTTGAGCATACTCAACCACCTTCAGTTCAGATACATCATACGGGTAGAAGTCATTGGGTAACATCTTTTCAAAAGAACAATAACGAAATTTGTATTTTAGATAGTCTTAGCAAGAGCAAGAACCAAACAGTAAACACTCCATCTCTTGAAATTCAACTCTCTCTTATTTATGGGCGTGATAAGACTTTATTACCTATTAAGATTTTAGATGTTCAACAACAAGAAAATGGCTATGATTGTGGACTATTTGCAAATGCTAACCTTATAAAATTTTGTTTTAATCCCGATAATTCATTTCAAACTAAAACCTCTTTCAAATCAGAATTTATGAGAAATCATCTTGTAAAATGTTTAGAAAATGGTTTATTTAAAAAATTTCCACAGAATTCACCACAAACTTCTGACACTACAGTTTTAAATCATAAGATTTTAACAATTCATTGCTATTGTTCTTGTGGATTTCCAGGTTGGGTGGATGAAATGGTAGGTTGTGATTTTAAATTTGGGAAAAAGCTTTGTAATGTTTGGAAACATTCAAAATGTGCTGATGTAAATAATGATTGTACAGATTGGCTTTGTAATGACCATTGTCGTGAATAAAATGTGTTGTTTTATTGAAATCCTTGTTTTGATACACTCTCTTTATGTTTTTATTACAGGTGTTGTTCACACCTTTTTGTAGTACGGCTTCTTTACCTGGGCGACACCTAAGGTAAAGTGCATCTAATAAAATTTGTAAATTTTGAGTGTAAAATTTTCATTCCGGTCAAGGTTTTGAGCATTTAAAGCTAGTTTAATATATAAAACTATATATTCTCTGAAAGTTATATATCCAAGGATGAAAAAAATCCTTACCGAATGGAAATATAATCAATGGTTTTTATGATACAGGTGATTATGTAGAGATGACTTCACGATAACAGCATTCTTTTTTAACGAAAATTTTCCATTCCGGTCAAGGTTTTAGATACTAAATCTAAATTAATCGATTTAATGTTTACATATTTAATAGGTCTGGTTGTTGTGATCATAAAAATCGTGTCCGAATGAAAAAATATTGAACACTTTTTGAGATATTAGGTGTTTTATGAAGTCGACTTCGTCATTCCGGCAGCTGATTTTGGCGACCATAGCTCATTCCGGTCAAGGTTTTTACATATTAAACATGATATTATCAAATACGTTTTTACATGCTTTGATAGCCCTGTATCTATAGATTAAAAAACTGAAAACCGAATGGTGATAGCTTATACCTAACACAAGTTATCGACCTTTTTATACATGTCACTACGTCTATTTCATCTATTCCGGCGATTAGTCCTCATGGAAAATTTCCCTTTCATCGATTTCAATTGCACTTCTTTCACAGCTATGTGTATTTTTATTCAAAATCGGCCAAATGTGCTGCATAAATATCATGGGACAGACTTTGTACAGGAACTTAATTCCCTCTGTGATAGAATGTGTACCAATGGTGACTTCTGGAACAGGCTATATACAAAGCAGCTTTGATAAAATTCAACATGGATGTTTTTTTGTGCATATATCTTTTATTGAAGCTTTATATGAACATAAAACAAAAGGCCATATCTTTCAGCCACTTGGTCGAATTTTGACTAGTTTTAGCATATTGATGCCAATTTCCATTCTAATGATTTCCCTTTGGTTATGTAAATTTGTCCACTTCCTAGCTAGTGGGTCAACTTTTCTCACTTTAACAAATCTAGTTTTTTATTTATATTTAAAAATACCTCTTCTAAGTGACGAGATATTTTTGGTAAGAAATATTAATACCTGTTCTTTCTTAGTTATACTGAATACCAATTTGTTTAACATCTTGATAATTCATCCAAATTCATTTAATAAGGAATCATTCTTTGAGTATTATGAGGTGATAATTTCGGTCGGGGCGTGATCAAATCTATCATAAAGCCCTTCGGGCTTTATTGGATTTGATCACGCCCCGACCGAAATTATCACCTCATAATATTCAAAGAATGATTCCTTATTACTTATATTTATATAATTTTCAGCAGTTGTACGAATAAATATTATAATATTAATTATGCAAACCCGCTTGCGCCCCCAACAATACTCATTTGAATTTATTGGGATGTATAGTACAAAATCGATTCGTAGTGTTATCACAGACAGAGACACTGGAAAGTGTAAATATTAGAAACTCATGACAGTATATCATTAAAGAATAAACAAAACAAAATAAATAGTACAATTACATAATCAAACAACAAACATAATATATTACAAACAATATTATAAACAACTGCAAACTTTGACAAGTATCTCAAACCAGTCCTACGGATTGTCAGAAGATGGCAAAGAAAGGAGAGGGTGCTGGGCTTTCATCAATCTACTCTGCGACAAGAATGCATGGGTCATAACTTTTGCCAGAATTTACAGAAGCCAATATAATAAGCACAGGTCAGAGCAATCAAAAAGGTACAAACATTCCCGCAAAAATAAGCATAATATACGATGTGTTTTCAATTTCTGGGTACCCTGACACAACTGCATGAAGATTAAAAAATACAAAATAGAAAACATCATCGGGTAATTAGAAATCAGTCTCTTCAGTTTGTTCTGACTATTGTAATAAATCAATTTTTGGTAACATTCCAGAAATAAAAGGGATTAAGAAAAATTACCATGTATAGTCTAAGGAATATCATAGAATGAAAATATTTCCAAGTTGAAATCCAGAACAGACTCTACATCACTGGTTCAAAGGCTCTGCATTTCATAGACTTGGAAGAGCTGGGGGATGGATATTCTTGGACGATAAAACATTACATTGTAATTCTACAATCTTCAATTCTATAAGCCCTAAATCTGTTATTTTGATTGAGGTACCATCAATATTCTGCCTGGTGCAGGCAGATAGCTAACCACACACAACATGTTAAACAAAAGTCACACGGTTTCATATTTTATTGTGTGTTAAATGCTCCCGTCGTGCAAAAGATTAATAAAACTAAAACAAACAGAAATAACAATTTACAAAATAGGAAAATGTAGAACCATTCTTTTATACCTTAGAACAAATATGTAAATTACTTTGAAGACCATAATGGCGTGCCATACTTTTGAGAATGTTTTATCTGTATACATTGTAATAAATTTTCATCTGTAATTATACTTCAAAAATGCGATTCAATACTGACAAAATAAAGCAATTGCTAATATAAAAAAGACTTACACAGTAGTTTGAGGCAATTATCAAAGACGATGGGAAAGGATTGACAAATGTGTGACATACACCAAGATGTTTATACCAAACTGAAAATTAGTTAGCTTGTACAAAAAAATACTATTCATGAATTTTAGAATTGAACGAAAGAAAACACAATCAACTATGTCAACATAAAAAAAAACATTCTACTTCACAGACAGTGTAGAGCATTCATTCCAAATAACAGAAAGAAGAGGCCACATCACTCATCTGATTCTGACGTTTCACTTTGAAATCCTTTTGTAGGCCAAATCCTGGGGCTGTGGTTAACCAAATATATATCTCTATAAAAATATTTATTTCTTCTACATAAGTTACTAAGCATAACCCAAAAGCTTGGGATCATGCTTTTCAACCATTCTCAATTTTTTTGAAAAATACTTAAATATTATAAATATTTTCCCTTTGTCTTGGAGCACAAGAACCCAAGGCATTCAAGAAATTTGCATCAAGCTCTTGAAAAGAGGAAATTTAAAGATATTCCATACATATTCTAATATTGAACTTACCCAGTAGCAGCCATCATTGTTTTAATATTGCCCTTGAGTAAAAGATTCTTCAGAACCTTTCATTTAAAGATGCTTTGTTACAAGTTTGGTTACAATCGGTCAAAGACTTCTGAAGAATAAGTTGAAATGTGAAATGCTTACAGATGACAACAGACACTCTTCTGTCAGAAAAGCTTACTTGAATTTTTAGCTCAAATGAGCTAAGAATGCCTTAAATACTCACTACATATCAAACAAAAAAAAACTTACTGCAAAATGGTTTTTGTTTGTCTATATATTCTATAGTCATACGAATTCTCACTCATCAGTGATACAATGTTTAAAGTGTTTTAATGTTCACCACTGTTTTTCGATAATGGATTGATTTTTAAGAATATCAAAGTGACTGGTGTAGATGATAGGTTTAATTTTCCAGGGATTCTTTCTGTACACACCCAAGTGAGTGTAAACGTCTGGTTTGTAATGAAGTTGACATTTAATTCCAAGGCTTCGTATGGTTCGCTCACTTTCATACACTTGCTCTTCATCCAAAAAGTTTTCATTGTAGATGCACACAACATGATCTGATTCATAACCAGTCTTTTCTACGGCACTGATTTTAGCATGGGTGGCAAGGGTTTTCCCACTTGCTATTCCTTTAGCAACTAAAGACCAAAAGTAGTCTCCCTTTCCACCAGAAGAAACCCAGAACATCCATTTTCCAGCTGTATCTCTGAAATCTTTAGCCAGTTCAAAAACTCTTTCACTACAAATGTGTCTACCAGATTCATTCAAGGCTTCCCATGCGTCTTCTAATCCATCAAGACCTTCCTCTTCCTCAGAGTCCTCCTCTTCCTCAGAGTCCTCCTCTTCATTTTCCTCATTAATATCATCAATATCAATGACAGTAGAATTCATTGTACGCATTACATGAATCCATCCAAAAGTTTCATTGCTGCAGAAAAGAAAGTATCATTTTTCTAAAAATACTTGCATTCACTGATATATGTAGGTACACTTGGGCCACTTATATAATTATACATGTATATAGAAAGTATTATATGCAGTAATAAGCATATAGAAATATTATGTGCAGTAATAAGCATATCCTCCCCCCAAAATAAAAATTGAATTTTAAAAGAAAACATTAAAAATAAGGTTTTATCTCATATGTGTGGTGTATACTATCAGTGTGATAAACCTTTGCTTTATCAAAGGGTGATACTTTATCAAATACTTCCGTTCAGAACTTTTTTGACACAGCCCCTCGCTTCAACACTTCAATAACCTAGCTCTTGAAGATTTTCTTGTATATTCCATTTAACTATTTTTACTACCAAATATTGATTTAAAATGGATTTTGTTGATGATTTAAATTGCAAAAATGAAAGAATTCAATTAGGTGTATAGTTAATAAAACTGCAAATCACGATAGCTATCAAGGAGTTAATGCTCACAACACAATGAAAACAGAACTCTTTGGTTGTGTTTTTATACATTATTGAAATAATGCCTCTCCAAGACTTATTTTACCACCAGTAAGCATCCTTAATCATTATTATAACTTCATATCATTCGTATTTGTTTATAAAACATTAACAACTGTTCCTCATTTAAGTTCAAGTCAATTCAAACTAACCAGCATTCACACTTTTATGCATGTCAACAAACTGACAATTCAAGTCTTCACTATTTCCATTTAAATGATTAAACTCTATGAAAAAGAATATTTAGAGAAAAAACATAGGTAATCACAGATTACAAAGCTCACCAAGATGAGGTATCACCTTTATGAGGCATCACTTTTATGAAATCACCTTTATCATATAATATGAAAATCATAGTTAATGATCTTGGATATTCATGGATACTGTAGTGTGGTTTGACACAATATCGTATATATCATATGTTTAGAAATTGTTTGATAATGATATGTTAATTTCATACGGTATTGTAAGATACAATGTTTATCAATAGACTACTATAAAATATGATATTGCGTCCTATGTTACCATACAATATTGTGTCATATAATATATAATATAATACAATATAATACTGTAACATATAATGATACAATATAAAATTTTAACATATGATATGACATAATATCAAGATATGATATTGTATCATATAAAATGAAACGGTATTGTATTGTGTTACACATTATTGTATTTTATCACATGATACAATATCATAATATACTATATGATACATTATAATTCATATGATACAATATCATATATAATACATCACAATATTGTAACATAGCATATTGTATGATATAGTATGATATTGTTTTATAAATTATGATATTGTATCATATGATATTGTATCATATATGATACATAATAATTTTGTATCATATGATACAATATAACTTGATACAACATTGTATCAGATCATATGATACAATATCATGTGATACAATAATATATGATTTAATACAATGTCATATTATACAATATTGTAAAATATGATAATTAAAAATAATATATAATATCATATGATACAATATCATGTGATTCAATAATATATTATATAATACAATATCATACAATTCAATATCGTATCATATGATACAATATCATGTTGTACAATAATATAATTTATAATACAATATTGTATCATAATATACAATATTATACATAAGAATAACATATGATACAATATCATATCATAATATACAAAAAAAAATGATACAATATCATTGAGTATCATATAATTTTTACAATATAATAAATGATGTAATATTGTATCATATAATACAGTAGTGTATCATATCATACAATACTATATCATAGGAATCATGTCATATCATTTAACATCAAACACATCTATCAAGCAAGTTTGAGTGAGGCAAGAAGTTTTTTTTTAGCATCCTTGATAATAGAGATCTGCAGCTACCTCTGTGATTCATTTATATAGTTAAATCAACCATACAAGTTTGAAATAGTACAATTATCTATTAAACATGTGATCTGTTCCAAAACAGAATCTGATTCAGCATCCACGCCTGTGGAGTGCATCAGAATCACAAGATGCATCATCTATTCAAATTTGATAAAGATTGAACCAATAAAAACTAAGATTTGTAGATCAAAGAGCACCTTCTCTTAAAACTTTAACCAGCTCTAAAACCTTAACCTCATTCAGCATCCAAAACCTATGGCTCAGATTCAGCATTCAAGCCTGTCAAGAGCATCAGTATCATAAGACGCACCATCGTTTAAAGTTTGGAGAAGTTAGGACCAATAATAACCAAGATATAATCATCAGAGGGCACCTGCTCCAAAATTTAACCAGCTCCAAAAACCTTAACCTCATTCAGCATCCGAAACCTATGGCTCAGATTCATCATTCAAGCCTGTAAAGTGCATAAGTATCATAAGACGCACCATCCATGCAAGTTTGGTGAAGTTAGGACCAGTAATAACTAAGATATAATCATCAGAAGGCACCTGCTCCAAAAATTTAACCAGCTCTAAAACCTTAACCTCATTCAGCATCCGAAACATATGGTCAGATTCAGCATCCAAGTCTTTCAAGTTCATAAGTAGATCCAGATGTATCATCCATGCAAGTTTGGTGAAGATAGGACAAGTAACACCTTAGATACAGGACCTGCACCAAAAACTTTAACCAGGTCTGGACGCCGACGCTGGGGGTATAGCATATGCTCCCCCCAACTTCGTCTTGGTGAACTAAAAATTAATTCAAGGTCCATTTCAGTGAAAATTTACATTAAAACAGCTATATGTATCTCTGAAATGACTATCAAATTGTATTGTATAAGGTAACAATAACTGCAAAACACAACTTTGCATCATCATTTAGGCTAAAAAATCAATAAATGTGTAATTTAAGGGGCTGTCTCAAAAGCTTTATAATATAAATCAAATCATATGAGATAAATAGAACACCTATAATAACAAGATATCTGTGAGCCAATGCTCACTAGCAATACCCCCGCTCTGATGTCAATATACAAAATAACCAAAGTCATCATTTAACAGGAAGTTGATGTCAGATTAGTACAAAAATAGATCCCAATGTATGGCATGCCTAAACAAATAGTGTGTTCAAATTTCAAGCATCTGCAATGAATTGTTGCTAAGATATCTTTGACAAAAATTTGTTTAAACATTAAGGCTAAAAATAAACAAAGTTGTCATTTAAAAGGAAGTTGACATCCGATTGGTACAAAAATAGATCCCAACGTATGGCATGCCTAAACAAAGATGGTATTAAAATTTCAAGCATCTGCAATGAATCGTTCCTGAAAAATCTTTGAAAAAAATTTGTTTGAAATTTAGACCAAAAGTAAACAAAGTCGTCATGTAACAGGAAGTTGTTGTCTGATTGGTACAAAAATAGATCCCAAAGTATGGCATGCCTAAACAAAGAGTGTTATAAAATTTCAAGCACCTGTAATGAATACTTCCTGAGAAAAATGTGACAGAAATTTTTGTTACGGACAGACAGACAGACGGACATACAAGTGTAAAACAGTATACCCCCTCTCCTTCGGAGCGGGGGTATAATTATTGTGTGATTTTATATTTGTTCACTCAGTACGCCTTGCAAATATATACACCATTTCAACTCTTTGGATAAAACAAATGTAAAATCACACAATATATATATCCTCTATATATACATTAAGGTATATAAAAGGATAGTATCATAATAATGTCAAGAGGATTGCTTTTCTAAAAATTGATATTTTGGAGCAAAAATTGGGTGCATCCCATCTGTTTTTTGATTAGGAAACATAGAGCACATGCTTGCTCAAGTGCTATTTTTTATTATGATGTATACATGTATAAAATATGAAATAAAAGTAAAATTGGGACCTGATACTTTAACAAGACAAAATTTTAAATGCCTTTTCTTATTTTTCCCTTTGGTTACACCTTAAAATCTCCCATTGAATATAAACACATTAATTTGCGATTAAGGGTTGACATTTAATGCAATAGACATGCAATGCAAAATATGAAAATATTTCCTGTTGCAACAATAAACTGCAAAAGGAACAAACAGTCAAAAGCCAAGTTTGTAATTTTTCAGTCAGCTGCAACAATTTTTTTTTATCTACATTTTGATCATTGATTCGTGGTTACAAGTAATTAACATGATAAAGTAGATTAATTTTGATTCCTGATTCTGAAAAATGGAGTAGATACATATTATACTGGATTATTTAGTAGATACACTGTTTTTCCGCTATATTGCTCCCAAGGTGTTAAAAATTAAATCTGTTTCTTTATTTGCAAATGTGATATCTTTATTCTTGTTTCCAACTTACCTGTAGCCATCCAATAAGTTAAAGTTTTACCTGTGTCTATCCATTATTTTTAAAAACGGACAGTTTTCTATCCATTATTTTTAAGAATGGACACTTACAGGTAACTTATTGGATTGTTTTTAAATTAAGAAGTATTTTATCATGTATAAAACCCCCCCTAAAAAAGGATTACATAACAAAAGTGTTTTAATTATATACCCAAAAGCAAAATGATCTGTTTTGGCCTAATGCTTTATTGTTAACTTATTGGATAGTGCCAGATAAATGAAATGAAGCAGAACGATCATAAAAACTGATCATAAGCAATGAAAAAACAAAATGTTTTCAGTAAGTTATAAGCCTCAACCTGTTCATTCTGTTAGATATTGTACTGTCCTCAGCGCCGACGTGCCTCGGGCTGTACAATATCTGACAAAATAGACAGTTTGGGGCTTATAATCATTTCTTAATGAACAGTGCTCATATGTACACTAAATACTGGTATATGTTACAATGAGTGACTACCGTCGAGGTATTATGTGTACCTGCATATGGAAGGTTTGTTATTCTCTAGCCACTCCTCTATGGGTTCCTTGTTGATTCCCGTCCTGTACACCACTGGTATATTATTGTCACAAACCAAAGCTTGTTTCACATAGTATTCCCATTCCTGTAGCTCAGAACCTTCACTGGCCTCTGATGTCCCAAACATATCTTTTTCGGAATCCATATGATGTACCGATTGTCAGTGATTCATTTACTGCAATCTATAAAGAATAAAAACAAATACTGTAAATTCCTAATTAAACGCAAGGAATTAATTTCCCTGTATAATCGCAAGAAGCACATCTCGCCAATTTTAAAAATCTCACCTTTCTTTTCAGACAAATGTAAACTTAATGAAACTGTGATAAAAATTTGGCATTGCAGTTTTAAATTCTTGCAATTTGATGCCAAACGGTCGAATGGCAGAATTAAGTACTTGCATAAAATAAGGAATCTATAGTAGTAGTTCATTACTAGCATGACTACATATCAGATTTGGTACATTATTTATTACAATGGTAGTACATGTAGTTTCAGACCTATAATCTGGTTTATTTATGATTAGTAAATCCCAAAAGGAGCAAGAATTTGGCCCCATAAGGGTTTTACTGACCGCATATGAAAACCTTATAATAGGTATCTACAAACCATGCAACATTAATACAAATATTTTGCCAAAAGCCTTTTCTAATGGCATTTTAGAAATTATAAAATTGTTGCAATTTAGAAATTAAAAGGAATGGTGTGTAAAAATTGATGTCATAATTCATGTTCTAAAACTGAAAGGGAGTAAACTCTTTTAAGATTTAATAAGTGAAAAGCTGTCAATGTGACGGCAAACTGGGTTTTCTTTTATTTGAACAGTATTCATAATCAATTTGTCAACCCTGAATTGATAAACACTATCTATCCAGAGAAATAGAGTACCCTTTATGCAATATTGTTGTGAAGGTATATATTTATAAAGAATACTCACAGGAATGAGTTGTGAATCGTTAAACCTCTAAAGTCTGACGGATGGAATCTACGTCCAACTCGGATGAGGTACAGGTAACGACTGAACTTTGTTTACAATAGATATATATTTATGTGGTTATTTATGTAGTCCCGAACCCGATGGTAAAATTCACTACAATATTCTACAAAAAACTAAGTTCAAAAGCTGGTATTTTTTTCATAAATTATTGTACTATAATAAAACAAGACGGAAACATCTTTCAACACCAACCCAGGTTCATTCTTTCAGTTTGCCTCTGAATTATAAAATAATAAAGATAAGTAAACACAGATTTACAAATTTATAAATTAAGCAGAATCAAACATTGAACATAAATAGTCTCCCAAATGACGGATGACGGTCGTATTTATACACTTACAGACAAAAGAATTCAAATAACAATATATAGACAGAACATCAATAGTATTAAATAATATAAGTGGACTATAAATTTCCGGAATCAAACATATACAAATACATATAGATATACCAATTTACCAAAATTAAAATCAAAGTAATTTGCACATCTCTGATACATGTACAATTGATCTGCAAAACATCAACTTCTTATCTTGAAAACTGTAGAAGGAGTTATCCGTACAATAGGGGTACCCTTTTAGCAGCTGCCCGCCTGCCACTTTCACCATTTCAATAACCGGATTTTTCCTTTGGAAAACCCGGTTTAAAAAACAAATTAAAATTCAATGCACTATATATTTAATCTGACCAATTATATTCTGTCCCAGGCTACTGCTTTCATCACTTTTTGATGATTTTTATTTTAAAATAAACATACCTGTCAATGAAGTACAATTCAAATCGATAAAAGGGAAAAAATCCAAGATTTTTTCATTGAAACATCATCTGTTCATACCCGGAGAATTTCACATGAACAAAAACAAATATCCTTTGGAGATTCAAAATGGGAAATGCTTACATCTTTTCGCCATTCAGAAATATTCGGAACACCTTGCACAATTTTTTAACGTTCTCATCCGGGGTACTTAATTTTGTTTACAATGCAAAATCCCCATAGACTTTCTATTTTTGGTTGTGTATTATACACTGGAGTGGTAGAGGGGGCATTTCAGAACAGACAATCTGGACTTTTTTCATTCTAGTGAATAGATGTAATTTTGGCACAAAGGTATTTATGATTATCGAGATATTATGCAAAAAGTTGTGGAAGCGAAAACTTGGGACAGACTTATACTGTTGTAAAACCTGATATATAATAACATGCAGTGACCAGTTAGTGAATTAATCAAACAATATTACTCACCAGGCTTAGTTATTACCCTAAATCAGCAGTAAACAATAATCGTATAAGCTTATGTTTTAAACATATTCAAGAAAGTTTTAAAGCAAACTTACTTTTCTTCATTCGAAACTTACGACCTAATTAAAAAATATCGGGTATCTGTAAAGTGTGAAACGAAACAAAACCAATCGAAATGAAACGAAGTCAATCGAAAAGAAAGGAAACTAAAAATCGAATCTAAACGAAACGAAACAAACGAAACGAAATTAAACCAAACTAAAAATCCATTATGCCTATACATAAAAGTGAAAATAAATTCATTGAAAAAAAAATTTAAACCATAAATGCAACAACCTGTATGTTTCAGATTGCCATTGTAAATTTTTAAGCCGCTTATCTGGTATTTGCAAAAATTATAATTATGTAAATAACTGATGTACATTCTAATATCTTTAATGCTTCTAAATGGTTTCATTAAAGGGTTATTCATACATTTTGAGAGAGAGAGAGAGAGAGAAGAGAGAGAGATAGAATAATGATGACGCTTATGGAGACATTTCAACCAATTTTTTTTATATCGATATGAAATATTCTAAAAATTAATGGAATACAATCTGCATGTGTGTGTGATAGGGAGAGAAAGAGGGGGTTATGTTTAAGTTAAGGTAATATACAGGTAAAATAGCTCTTCATAATGCAAGTTAATCTTGTCAAAATACATTTTGCACAACATCCAAATTCATGCTCTATATATTGTAACAATTCTTATTGTATGTTAGAAACTGATAACCATTTAGGCGTATGCTCTAAATCACACTGTATTTGATCGTTTCATTTTTAAAATACCGGTATTTCATATCGATAGAAAAAAATTTGTGGTTATTTCAGCCTCCATTGGTATTATCATCATCATATCTCTCTCTCTCTCTCTCCCCAAACTTGAGTGCGTATATACTTTGATAGGTGACTGATAAGATATTACACAGGCACATGTAGCCACATATGTACATAAAAGGTACATACATCTCTCTCTCTCTCTTTCAAAACATCTGTCTATCCCTTTAATAAAACCAATTAAAAACATAAAAGATTTCAGAATGTACATCAGTTACCGGTATTTACATTATTATATAATTTAAGCAAATACTGGGTAGGCCGCTTAAGAATTTACAATGGCAATCTGAAACAAACAGGCCGTTATATTAACGGCTTAACATTTCATTTCAATGAATGTAATTTCACTTTTAATATGTAGTCATAATTGCTTTTAGTTTTGTTTAATTCCATTTCGTTTTGTTAGTTTCACTTCTTTTTGATTTTGTTTTGCACTTTACAGGTACCCAAAAATATCAGATAGTCACTTGCTAAGTTGCTATATACCCGAACTCTCAATTTAGCTGGAACCTGGTACATTACCAGTATTGTGCCCTAGTCTTTTCATATTTCTACAAATTGCAGTATTTAAAAATCTGTTATAACCTCTTACAGCGAATTACAGAATACCGTTTGAGTTTTCAATAGCTTGCTGGATTGCTCAATAGGGTATACAATTTGGTCAGCCAGGTATTACATCAGGTCTGAATCTACTCCTGGTCTTGTGGTTCAAGTGTATTGTTATTTTTCATTCAACTCATTCATATTGCACAAAGAAAGCCTCTAGAACACTCTCTCCTATTGTTATATTACAGTTATTCTATTCATAGTCTTTTGAAAAGAATGTTCACCTGGCCAACACTGGATTCTAGAGTATATCCGAGTTCTGCTCAGAATAACTTGAAAAATATTTCATAAATGTTGTTCAAAAGACATCTCTGTAGAAACAAAAGGAAAACTTTTACAAGTGTAAACTTAAAAAGGAATGAATGTTTTACTGTACATTTTGGTTCCTCAATTCCTGGTACAACATGCAGCACCAATAGTATTTTTGTGGTAAGGGCCTAAGGCTGCTTAATTAGTTCAAACTAAAGCAATACTGTTGGATAAAATACTGTGGAGTCATCATTCTTCGTGGGGTACCAATGTTCGTGGCTTTCGTGGGTAACCCTTGCCCACGAATTTAAACCCCTACGAACCTATACACAATCAGTTGTTTTATATATTAAAATTACCCCGATTACACTACCAATGAAATTACGTCCCTTAGAACCAAGGAAATTTTGGCTACCCACGAACATTGACCCCCATGAATAAAAATAAATAATTCCACAGTATATAGAAAATGTATTCCCAACAAAAAACCCTTTAAAAAAACAAATATTTACTATATATATATATATATAATTTAACCCGATTAATCACACGACCTAGATTTATAGATCTAATGTGATACCTTGCTGACCACATTGTATAACGTAACCCTATATATTGAGCAATCCAGTAAGCTATTGAAAACTCTACCGGTATTCTGTAATTCGCTGTAACCAATTATTTTGTTACCTTTACTGTTTACGGGTTAGCAGAGTTCCGGAGAAAAACAAATTCTAAAAATAGACTTCCAAGAAATATTGATTAAAGCGAAAGTACGTTCATGTGCACCGTTTCCCGCGAAAACTTCAAAGACTGCTCTAATCGAAGTTAAAACCCATTTCTCAACAATCATTTTTCTTAAATTAACAAATAAAAAAATTATATTTGAAGCCCCCCCCCCCCCCCCCATTTAATGAGACCATATAAAAGTATGATATGGAAATAGATAGATAGATAGATAGATAGATAGATAGATAGATAGATAGATAGATATAATAAATTCAGATAAGCTATTAGTAATCATTATGGTGTCAGGCTCATATTTCCATAGAAGACGATTTGACTGTTTCTTTTAGCTAACGTACACTACTGATGTACATTAACAGTCATTTAGTGAATTTAACTTACTTTTTACAATCAAATAGAACTATACCTTTATTTAAATTCTTTGGTGTTTCATGTGGGTTATGAAGGTAGCGATCATTGCAGAAAAAATTTACAAAACCCGCTAATGCGGGTTATGTATCTTTTCTGCAATGTCGCCACCTTCATATCCGCATGAAACACCAAAGAATTTAAATAAAGATAGTTATATCATTGCAGAACTTTATTCTTTTTTTTTTTTGCAATGCTATAGCTCTTTCTGAATCGATAATTTAATCACTTTTCTATTAAAAGTTATTAAAAATACGCAAATTGTCATATAATTGTTGATCAGAACTGTATGTGAAAGTTACCACGGTAACTACAACTAAGTCCGAGTTCAGCCCGTGCAAATCTGTCCATCCTCCAGTACCTTCCTGAAGCTGAAATGTTCCCCGTGGGAATCTGATTTTGTTGTTGTTGTCTTAATGGTAAAACGGTTGTTGTTGATTTTTTCTGAAGTGTATGGTCATTTGTGTGTTCTGAGCAAACCTGATGAGATAGATGCAATTGTCCGTGCAACAAGACGTGTGAAGTATTTTGTAGTTGGTACCCGTAATGGGGCTAGTAAACATGTCCGTGTCAGTGCTGTACTTGCAAAACGTTGTCTATTGTCCTTGAAAAGGTCTGTCATTCTTTCGCTGGTATAATTATCATATTATTTCTAAGATGTTGTTTAGGTTCTTACGGACGGGGTGATATAGATTGTATCAGGTGGAGTACTACTATTCTTTTTTCTTCTTGTATTGCAAAAGGGGTTCCTGAATTGTCTTGTTTGGTTATCTTATCACTTGCAGATTGCACTGTGTGGGCTATGTAGCCTCGAACACACAGGTGGTATTTCAACATCTTAATTGCTCTGTTCTTCAAAGATTTCTAAAGAAGAACAGATTTGTCAAATTTGGGTAGTACTAGTCTATCCTTTTGGAACACCTCTTGAAGTATGAGAGGGTGGCAGCTACATGTAGACGGCTTGAGGGAGAGATGGGAATCAAAGAATTTTGTGTAGAGACTGGACTATAAATCGACATCTTCCAGATAAACATGTTTTCTGTAAATTAAATTTTTGATGAATGTAAGTTTGGTGAATTCAGGGCTTCTCACCCCCGACATAAAAAAAAACATTGAAAAAAAATGAGACATTTGCCTCATTTACGCTACGGCCGTGAATTTACATACTTAATTCACGTTTTATGGATGTTTGATTAAATGAATCAAAGAAAGACGTAAATATAAACAGTCAAATGCTTTCTTTGGTGCTTCACTTGGGCTAAGAAGGTATAGCTTGCATTACAGAAAAAATATGTACATAACCCGCAAATACAGGCTATGTATTTTTTCTGCAATGCTAGCTACCTCCGTACCGAAATGAAGCACCAAAGAAAGCATTTTATTGTTTAAAATAAATATGTTAAACTATATATATCATATACATGTATTAATAATCTACATATGAATATCATATATGTCGTAGTCCGACCTCACCCAATTTTTATACATACTGTGCGAGAAGAATTTGATTATGTTACAGGTATGTACTATATTTTTATAGTTAACGAAATATTTTGACTTTTACTTTCACAATTTACTGCAGGATTCTCGATAGGCCTTTGAAAAACCTCCAACGTAAACGTTTACCACGCCATTGTAAATATCTAGCGCCACAGTAAATATCAATTTAAGAGCCGCCACGTACAGTACATACATTATTACAAGAGCCACAGTATGAATAATTAGAGCCACAGTATAATTAAAGTACCACAAAATAAATATCTAATGCTACTGAATATAACTAGACCTTCAGTATATACATCTAGAGACACACTATGAATATTTAGAGCCACAGTGAATGTGTAAAAGTGTAAATTTCATGCGTGGATCTAGGGGGGGGGGGTCGGGTCCCGAACCCCCCCCCCCCCCCCGGAAAATGAAATTTTTTTAAATTTACATAGCAAAATTATTGCAAATATATGCCTCGGACCCCCCTCCCCCTGGCAAACACAATTAATCTTCGGACCCCCCCCCCTTCCCCCCACTCTGGAAAAATTTTCCGGATCCGCGCATGAATTTTTAAAGCCACAATTCATATATTTTCTCCTACAATCTTAAGCAAACCAAATGTAATTCACAGCGCTATAGAAACTGACAGGGCTGAAATCTACATGATTAAGTTCTAACTTTGACTTTCACGGCCTGTATATCATCCTTATATATGTGTTTTTCCATATCCTGAGATGATAAGACTGAAATTCTTTAGATGGTACCAAAAGCACTTTATTAAACTTTTGTTTGGTAAAATGAAAGTATAAAAAAAATTGCACCAGGTCCCATATATGCAATCAAGAACAACAAAAATTAAAATTAGCACCAAGAGAATAAGTGATAAATGTCACAGAGTTCAAGTTCAATTTTTCACTAAATACAATATATCTTTCAAACATATTGCACATCAGGATAATAATACAATTTTACAATGTACAATCATACAAATCAGTTCATACGTTCAAAAATAAGTAGCAACATTGACAGGAGAACGAAAACAGACAAAAAACATGGTAGACAGAGAAGTTCAGATATATTATCTTAGGACTTTCTCATGAACTTGACATTAGATGCCTACATTAAAGCACATTTCGTCAAACAGAAATGTCTTTCATCAGTGAACTTTATTATTTTGGATGTGTGGTATTGCACAGTATTCTGGAATATAAAATTCATCGACTATACTTCTTGTACAAAGTATGGATGACCTTTCCATTCAGTGGGAAACTTTGCTCATCTTCCCATCTCAGCTGGTAGGTGGTGATTTGAGGTACAAAATTTTTTTTACAAATATTTTTCCAAATTTTATGGAAAAAACGCTTCAGTTCTTTACAAATTCAAAATCGGAATAAAAAAATGCTTCTATGAAATGCCCTTGCAGTGGATTAGTTATTAATTTCAGCATGTCAGTTTTGTATTGGTCAGTAACAGAGTTGCACAAGTCATTTTTGATTATGAATTTCGTAAAATTGATTGCAAACACTTTATAGTTTATGAAGCAAAACTGTCCCAAGTTATGTTAAATCGTATAACAAAGATAGAAATTTAATTCTTATAATTGTAAATAAAACTTTTGTTGATATTATCTTTGAACAATTGAACAAAATCTCATCTTCTAATTCAGAAAAACTTTATTTCTACAGTAAAATATTAAATTCTAATGAGTATAAGTTGCAAGATTACTTAAAGTTTCCCTTGAAAAAGCATGAAAGATCACACCTAACAAGATTAAGAATAAGTGCACATTCACTATTTATTGAAACAGGTAGATATTGTAAACCAATTATCCCTAAGAAAAAACATTTATGCTATGCTTGTAAATTATCAGTCGAAAATGAAAAACATTTTATACTTTACCGTCCTGTGTATGACAGTCTTCGATTTCAATATTGTGATATTTTTAATGATAAATTATATACTGTGGTTTTGATCCCATCAAAGAAATTGTTAATCCATGTGATTATAATACTACAAAACGTCTATGTGTCTACTTAGATAAATGCTTTATAAAGAGAAAACAGTTCCAGGGACTTTAAAGAATTGTATAAAATTGTCTTGCATGCTATAGCCTTTATGTTATAATATTCTTTTGTCTGTCATTTGATTTGATTTTGACTGTATGCCAACATGGTGATGTCAATAAACCATTGAGTTGAATTGAATATTATATTAGTATGTATTCTAGTTACGGTATGAATTTTCCTGCATCAATACTGTAAACCAACTTTTATTCGTGTGCGAGAAAATTTCGCAATGTTCACGACAGCCTTCTCGACGCGAATATTTCTTGCCACGAACCAGCTACCGGTAATTAATGTCTCTGGTATTTACATTTTTAAGTAACCTATGTCTTGATCGTGAAAATTAGTCGCCAAGAAAGTGTTTATCTCCGATAAATTGTGAAATAAAGCTTATGTTGTAGCGAATAAAAGTTGGACAGTAATTGAATCGTTTGTTAAGTTATTAATTTTCTTTAATAATGGATTGATTTTTAAGAATATCAAAGTGGCTGGTGTAGATGGTAGGTCTTATTCCCCAGGGATTCTTTCTGTACACTCCTAAGTAAGTGTAAACATCTGGTTTGTAATGAAGTGGACATTTAATTCCAAGGCCTCGAATGGTTCGCTCACTTTCATACACCTGCTCTTCATCAAGAAAATTGTCATTATAGATGCAAACAACATGATTTGTATCAGGACCAGTCTTATCGAAGGCACTGATTTTAGCTTGGTTGGCAAAGGTTTTCCCATTTGCTATTCCTTTGGCAACTAAAGACCAAAAATGGTCTCCCTTTCCACCTGGAGAAACCCAGAACATCCATTTTCCAGCTGTCATTTCAAATTTTTTAGCAAGTTCAAAAATGTTTTCTTTACAAATATTTTTTTCTGATGTTTTTAAAGCTTCCCATTCATCTTCCAATCCTTCACTGTCATCATCATCCTCAGAGCCACCTTCATCATCCTCAGAGTCATCATCATCTTCGCTTTCATCTTTATCACTGTCATCAGGATTTTTTCGCACCACACAAATCCACTCAAAACCTTCATCTCTAAAGGAAAATTTTGTTTAGGAAATTATTATTGCTATTTATAGAAAGTAATTTTCTTTACATAGACACTCAAAGATCCATGGATGTAAACTTGGGGTATCTGTATAATTTGATTAAAAAGGGCAACATTGTGTAACACTAAAAAATGGTCATATTCTAAGCTTTGTAGTTTGTGTAAAAGAACTTTTCCAAACATTAATTCAATCTTGGGGACGTATAATATACAGAGGAGCCTCATCATTATATTATTCCTAAACAATTTGTCTTGATAATGAAACATTCCTATAAATGACCCATATTACAAGTACTACATTCATCAATCAACTTAATAATTGTATTATGCATATCATTTATTCCTATATAGTCTGTCCCAAGATATTAATGCAGCTCATTTGGACGATTTTAAATAAAAAATACACATACCTGTGAAAAAAGTGAAATTGAAATAGATAAAAGGGAAAATATCCAAGATAAATTCATTCACAGTCATTATCATTTTTCACTCGTAAAAATTTACAGGAACGAAAACAGATTTCTTACGGAGATTTATAATGGGAAATGTTGACATCTTTTCTCCATCCGGAAGTCACTCATAATACCTCCCACAATTTTTCAACATTATCATCTTGGTCTGTTGCAATACAAAATCCCCGTAGACATCACATTTATTATCTATGTATATGATAAGCTAGAGGATGCGTTTCAAGGAAGGAATCTTGGAAATTTTTCATACTTCTGAATGAACATCGTTTGATCCCTGAGGTATTTAATATCAATATCGAGTAATTAAGCAAAATGTGAATCGAGGTTATCTTGGGACAGAGTATATCTTAATATTTACATTTTCCGGTGTCTTTGTCTGTGATAACACTGTGAATCAATTTTTGTAATGCATATAGTCCAATACATTTCATCAATGTATTGACATTTTAACATTTAATCGTACAATTGTTAAAAATTATAAAAATATAAGTAAACAGGTATCATACTTTGAATATTATGAGGTGATCAAATACGGTCGGGCATAATCAAATCTATCATAAAGCCCTTCTGTCTTTAATGGATTTGATCACCCCGACTGTAATTGATCACTTCATTATACTCGAAGAATGATTCCTTATTCATTATTTACTTGCATACAGTAGACGGTTTGTATTTCTCCAGCCATTCTTCTATGGGTTCTTTATTGATTCCAACCCGATAGACCACCAAGGAAAACTGTAGTAAGAGTCTCAAGTCTATCTCCTGGTCAGCGTGTACTTCCTCTCCCCCGACTGAAGCAACCGCCGGCGCTGATGCCCCACCCTCCATATCTTCTTCTACTGTGTTCTGCTGGTCACTGATCTTAGTTCATGTTGTTATCTAGAAAAGATATATGATAATTGTGTTACCCAGGATATTGGGTCTGTTATAGGGTGTATCCTGGCTTCATGGGTTTCCGATAGTCTAACACTAATCGCTACCCTTAATGATTGTCTCTTTAGTCAAAACTACATGTATATTATATTATAATTATATATTTTCATTTACCACATAGAATCAAAAATTTCCTATACTAAATAAACTAGATATGTCGTAATGTCAGGAATGCCCCCGCAGGCGACCAAAATTTCAAATGCCAAATTTAGTATAACATATTTATTTGATTGCAGAATAAGTTATAAATCCTGAAAATTACTGATTTTTTTAAGTTCAAGAGGCATAACTCTGTCAAAAATCACTGAACTGGAACCAAGTTCAAAGTTGACCTGTATTTTCTAATAATAAATTAACCTTTTATGTAACCTTTACATATGCATCACTTCAAAAGTTGGAGAGTGGAAACTAAGAATTTCCTATATTTTCTAAAGTTCAAGAGGCATAACTCTGTTAAAAATCATTGGACCGAAACTAATTTCGAACTTGATCTGTATTTTATTGTAAATAATCTTCATATGAAATATCAGCTTTATATATATGCATCCCTTAAAAAGTTAGATGGCAGAAACTGAGAATTTATGGAAAATGAGCATTATATATATTATGTAAGAATAATGAATATCTTAGAGATAACAATCTTTACCTATATATTGAACTTAAAAAATTGTGGTTCAAGTATCATGGCGGTCCATGCTCTTCGCCATTTTGAATCTCATCTAAAAAGATTTTTTTTCATATCAGAATAATAACCCACTACATATATTCATAAAAAATTCTTAGTACATGGAAATACAGTAAAACACGCTTATAGTGAACATGCTTATAATGAATTGACACTGATAGTGATCAGTGTTTTTCATTGTTTTGTTTTTAAAAAATATTGTGAAGCTTACGGATATAACAAATTATTCCCTGGCACTTTGTAATAAGCGTGTTTTACTGTATTTTAATGTATGAATGTCTATGTGAAAAATTATAAATTGGCATTTGCAAATATAAAAAAAAAAATCCTGAAAATATTGTTTAAAAAGATTAAACAAGAGAAAAACTGTCAATAGGACAGCAAACCAGGTTTCTTTTGTGTGAACAGTATCCATAATCCATTTGTCAACCCTGAATTGATAAACACTACCTATCCAGAGAAATGGGTTACTCTACATCCAATGTTATGCCAAAAAATGATTAAGTTCAACACTTTCAGCTGGTATTTTTTGCATAAATAATCTAAATCAAAATATGCACATCTCTGATATATTACAATTGATCTGGAAAACAAAGCTTTCCTATCTCGAAAACTGTAGGAGCTAGGAGTTATTCGTATAATAAGGGTACCCTTTTGGCATACATTCACCATTTTCACCATTTCAATAACCGGATTTTTCCTTCGGAAATCCCGGTTAAAAATTGCATTGCAACTAGCCATTTGAATCTATTTTCTTTGCAAATTGTTCAGAGCTATGTCACTTTGACACGAATATATATACAGATTGATAAAATTGCTGACTCCTGTGATTTTACATACCTCCCCCAATTAATCAAATCGAAAGTACAGCGTAAAACATAAAATGCCAACCGTTGTTTATTTCCGGATTATGATAACCGCGAAAGCCCACCAATGACTGAAAAACATGAGGAGGTGAGCGTTTGTATTTTGGTTTTTCTTTTACCAATGATAACCCATCAAAGGTGACGGGACTTTCAAATGATAATCGGCGCAGGAGTCGGCAATTTATCAATTTGTTGTAAAGACTCCTTGTCCATTATGACCATGGTTCGCTGAAGTTGTTCAAACCATGGGCACTGGAACTCCGAGCGTAATGTAAATCACGTTATTATTGTATGTGCATGTATATATACATGCACATAATAAATACATGCTCATACAATATATTAACCATGTTAACATTAACTTTCAGTACCCGTGGTTCAAACATTAGATCAAACATAGGTTTTTGTTAAAAAATCAGTTATAAAAAGTACCACTGACTGTGACTTAGGAAAAATAACATTCCTCCATAGGCTACTTACTTTATGAAAAAACCTGGAACAGACTTTAGGACCAATCCTTGCCATGTTCCATTTCTAACGTTACAATTTAACACACAAAACTAATATGTGGTGGTGAAAATAAGTATTTGGCGAGAATTGATCTTGGGGGAACAGTAGTGAACAAAGTCAGGAAATGTACATGTGCATATGTGTTCACGTCACCAATTGTAAGTGTTATATGGTGTTATATCGAACTTAATGCAAGGTTTGCGGCTTGCAATTTTTAGGATTTTTACGAAAGTTTCATACCATTTTGTTCACTATACTGAAGTCTTTTATCTTATAAATTAAAAATAAACAAATGATTTTGCTGGACCCATTTTATAACTACAAAAGGTCAAAGTTCATGATTTCAAACTGTCATGTTGATGAAATGTAAATAATTTCATGAAAATTTGTACACTTTTATGTGTGTCACTATTATGGTGGTTATTTATGCTTAAAATGTTCAAAAACAATGTCACTATTTATATCATAATTTACAATTAGACAAGGGTAAGATACTTACCTGTAGGACAATTGGGATTATCCGAGTCATCGTCGTACATTCAGAGCTAAATATGCAGTATCCAGCGCATGCGCAGATAATGATAACTAATTCAGAGAAACAATAAAAGTTTTCCCGCCACTACCCATCATAGTTATGACAGTGTGAGCAAAAAAGCCACAAGTGTCAATATGAAAATAGGGATGGGTAGGGAGGGATTTAGCTCTAAATGTACGACGAGGACTTGGGTAATCCCAATTATCCTATAGGTAAGTATATTGTAAATTATCCTTCATCCTCTTATGTACATTCATAGCTAAATATTATGCAGATTTCAAAGACATAGAATAATAATTATTTACATTTTACCTATTTGGTATTTGTCTGCAAAACTAACTTCCCAAAGGACCCGTCGTCTATACTTCTTCTGTAAAACTTATTGAAAGTAGATGCGTTGGACCAATCTGCCACACATGATATCCTTCACAGATAGACCAGCCTCCAAAGCAGCTGATGTTGATGCACTCCTAGTCGAATGTGCACCAAACCCATGAACACCAGCATTGGTTAACAAATGTTTAATCCAACAAGCTATAGTACAAGACGTCACTGCTTTATGCGGTTTGTGTAAAGAAACAAACAAAGTTGAACACTTTCTCAAATTCTTAGTTTTCTTGATGTATGCTTGTAATGTGGATTTAACACACAACTTCTCGCACTTGGGACATGCAGGTAACCGGAAAGAAGAAGAGACATTAATTTCAAATTCAATAATGCAATTGATTGTCCTCTATCTGCTGAAACTAAAGCTACTAATATGACAAGTTTGTAAGTCAAATCCTTCAATAATAAATTGTCATTACATGGTAATGACTTATTATATTTCAAAACAATTGAAACATCCCATACTGTACAGTACTTTGGTCTAGTCGGATTTAAATTATAAACACCTTTCAAAAATTGAATAACAGTTGGATGCTTACCAACTGCAAAACCATCAATTGGACACACATTTCCTGACAACATTGAACGGTAACTGTTTAGAGCACTATAAGACTTTCTCTTTTGAAATTCACTTGATAAAAACTCTATGATATCTATGATAGAAACTGAAAAGGGATCCAAGTTCCTGCCGTCACACCAGCCCAACCATAATTCCCATGAGGATTGATACTGTTTGGTGGTTTTATTTCTGCATGCATTGCTTAGAATTTCTGCTGATTTTGCTGAAAAACCTTTTGCCTGGTACTGTCTCCGCAT
Source organism: Magallana nippona (assembly GCA_033439105.1). Taxonomy (NCBI): domain Eukaryota; kingdom Metazoa; phylum Mollusca; class Bivalvia; order Ostreida; family Ostreidae; genus Magallana; species Magallana nippona. The sequence continues at coordinate 34,015,125 of CM065923.1, read as the reverse complement.
ACAGTCCATGCGACTAGTTGTAGAGATCTCTCGAGTGGATGAGCCTGATCCTCCTCGTATGGGAGAATTAACATTTTTTCCATTGTCGGTAAAAGAATTGGGTTGTTGCACGACATTTGGAGAATTTGAGGGTACCAAGGTTGTGTTGTCCAAAAGGGAGTTACCAAGATCATAAGGGGATTGTCTCGTCTCACTTTCTGAAGAACTTGTGATATTAGGTTGAATGACGAGAAAGCATAAGCTTTGAGATTTTTCCATGGTATTGAGAGAGCATCCGTTTTCCATGCTGTTGGATCTGGTTGCCAAGATACATACTTTGGGAGCTGATAATTCAAACAACTGGTGAACAAGTCTACCTGAGGATGAAATAGGACGTGAACAATCTTTTGAAATAGATTCGGATTCAGCTTCAATTCCATCTGATCTAAGAAGTGCCTGCTCAAAAAATCCGCTTTGACATTTTCTATTCCTGGTATGTGAACTGCTGTCAAGTGAATGTTTCTCTGAATTGCCCATTCCCAAATTTCCTTGGCGATAGAATCCATGATTTCCGAATGAGTTCCTCCCATGTGGTTTATATATGTAGATCTGTTGTCGATTTGTAATTGTATGTTCTGATTTATTAGGTCCGGGACTAAAGTCAGTAGTGCAAATTGTACTGATCTCAGTTCTAATATATTTATGTGCAAAAAGGTTTCCTCCTGTGTCCATCTGCCATATACCTTTTGATTGTTCAACACTCCCCCCCCCCCCCCCCCCCCCCCCCCCCCACCCTTTTTACAACGCATTTGTCGTAATGACAATGGAGGGGTCTTGGAAATGAATTGGTTTTCCATTGCGTGCTTCCACATTGTGGATCCACCAAAGTAGTTCCTGTCAAGAATCTTGAGATAGCATCATCTGTGCCTGATATGACTGATTTTGGAACAAGGCTGATGTCTTATTCCAAAGAATGATAATGGAGGGGGCCTTGGTAAATAGCTGGGAATGCAGAAACAATTAGTCCGATGACATGTGCGACAATTTGAACTTTGGGGTTGACTAAAGACAACAGTTTCTGTATTTCTATTATAATTAGGTTGATTTTGGTTAATTCATTTCTATTCATTTCTAATGAAGTATTTAAAAGTAGAATAAACTGCAAGAAAAGTCAAATATTTGGACTAATATAATGTAATCGAAAATATCTTATTCAAGTCCACCGATTTCAGGAAAAACTTACCTTAGTATATGTGTAATCTGGTGTTTCTAAAACACTATTTAGAACCATTTGTTGTGGACTTTGTTTTTGTGGAAATTGATGAAATGCTTGTGTCTTGTTACTTTTTCATTATAAACTACAAAACTCTGCGAAATAAAAAAAACCTGAAATCAATAAGTCATATAAATTTTGACGACATATCTTAAATAAAGAGAAGTTGGTGTTATATCACAATGAAAATATGTGAGTTATCTCTAACCACAAACCTTACCTTAACACATTTGTGGTGGAAGCTGTCTCCCTCCCCACCCATTTCATTAATATTTGAGGTTAAAAATTTTATGCATATGATCAGGTCCTGTGACTTATAAAACACAAAAACCTCAAAACTCCTTGATCATTGCGGAACGTTTCCTTGTGTCATGCTGTCATATCATCGCACATGTGCAAACCATACACTGTAGTGTATGTAGATTGTGCAGTGATAGCATGGAATTCAGAAAACTGGGTGTTTTTTGTAGAAACTGATAAAAACGACAACACATTGTTACTTTCTTGGATTTACTGTTGTTATTTGCCATGTTGGATATAGTGCTGCCAGGATATACAAATTGATGCAGACATTATGCACATGCAAAAATGCTTTTATGAGTTCATGTCGGCTTTAATGATCATTATGCTTCTTAATTTTTGCAATGTCTTTGCACTTATTCAAGGCATTTTCTGGGGTGAAGATACACCTTCTAGTTAACACTGCAGGCAATGCTTGGACACTGTGTACACAGATAGGAGATGATGAATGCATGTATGTAATGGTTCTGTAGATAATTTATTGTAGAAAAAAAATGGTACAAAACACACGTATGCTGCTTTTTTCTCTGAAACTTCATGGAATGGGTGTACTCCATATAACTTGGAGTTAGATGCCTTGTGTTATTATCATAATACAGTAAATCACGCTTATGACTAAGTGCCAAGGATGGGCGATTTTGCTTCATTATAAACATGATTCCTTAGCTTCACAATATGTTTAAAATCCAGGTGGAATGAAAATCACTTCACCATAAGCATCAATTCATGATAAGCGTGTTCGCTATAAGCGTGTTTTACTGTATTACATTGTACTTCAATTTACTTAGTACGCTTCAAGCAGAAACAAGTATTACCTATAAGATTAAACCACAAACAAATGACAAACTTAGCAATGGTTTGTATTGTAAACAGTTTGATTTTACCTCTGCAGGTGCGAATGTGGCTGGAGAAAATGTTTGCTGGAGATGACGTACCAGAGTTTGAGCTGAATGCCTCTAATATTACTCTGCTGTATAACTTGATGAAATGCAATGAACAGGCAGACAAAGACACACAACTATTGGTGGAGGATTATCAACACAAGGCTGAGGAGTACAATGTAGAGGGTATCACTATCATTGATTACTTTGATCTGTACATTAAAATTTAGGAGTACAATTTTCAGGTTTGATTAAATATGGTTCATCTAGCTCATATATGGACCTTAAATATAACGAGGTTTAAGTTGTAACGTAGCAACACTGTTAATATCCCCCCCCCCCCCCCCCCCCCCCCCCCCCCCCCCCCCCCCGTTCTCAAAATAACAAAGAAAGGGGAGAGAGAGAGGAGATTGCGATTATATGGAGAAAAAAGAATTTACCATCCAGCGCTACCTGTTTCAAATTATTTTGTGTCTTGCCAAAAAATCATCCAGAGTTTAAGAAAAAGAAAGTGTAGTAGAAATAAAGTGCAGCAGTTAATCCATGTTATCCTGTTTATCCACTATCCAGACCATAAATTTGATGAGTATAGTTGAGCAAAGGGAACTAGCTATTCTAAAAAAAAAATAAGTTGATAAAAGGATCGTGGACAGCTATACAGGATTTTAAATTTTCGCTGAGGTTAAACTAAAAATTACGTTGAACGAAATAAATGATATAGTTGATTGTATAAATATCTTCTTTTACTGACATATTACCAAAATAGAGAATCTTATTTAGCTTTGAGGTTTCCTTGCAACATTTACAATACCATATGCACTAAACAACTATATATTATATTTTAAAAATATTTTTAAAAACAATAAAAAGCTTTATTTGTTGATTCATTCGGGATATGAAGGTGGTGACATTGCAGAAAAAATACATGTAAATTTTTTCTGCAATGATCGCTACCTTCATAATCCGAATGAATCATCAAAGAATGCATTTTATTGTTTATATTTACACCTTAATTTCTTTTATCAAATTAATAAATTGATCGTAAAAAGTAAGAAAAATTAACTAACTTATTGTTAATGTAAATCAGTACGTTAGATAAAAGAAACAGCCAGATCGTCTTCTATGAGAATTGGAGTCTGGCATCAGCATGATTAATTCGTACAGTCCGTGATTCTTCTCAGGTTGCTGAAGGTTTCGACCAATCGATAAAAGGGGCTTGTAAATTTCAGTCCTGTCAGTTTATATAGAGCTATGAATGTACAATCAATTTCCGTAAGATATGTAGGGAATCATACTTAGTGGATGTAAATATTCTCCAATGATAACAATACATTTACTAGTATTTAACTGACTACTTTGTTGTATCATCTCACACTGGGAAACTTCCTTATAAGTGCTACATATTTGCCTCACGGCGGCCCCCAGAATCCCGACCATTTTATGTGTACATTTCATTTCCATTCTGGCTATGTGCCTGATATTCATTTAAAACTTCCTTATAAGCAAGTTTTACTATAAATTCAAATGAAACTAAGTTTTCATGGAATATTTTCATAAATTATCAATATTGGAGGTGAAATGGTTTTTTTTTTACCAATTGTTTTGGACAAAAGTATGGCATGCATATTTACAATTCAATTGTTCTGATACTTAAAAAACATATAACATGATATAATGAATATGTGGGATAGTTGCATTGTATTTATTTCTTGATTATTATTAGAGTACCACTGTTCATATATTTTTGTGACAGCCAGAAGATGTGAGGGAGTTCTGAAGAAGATGAATTTGTCCATTGCCAGTTTGTCCCAGGCTGGAGTTATCTCCCTTAGGGTGATAGCCAATCTGGGCCTTATTCTACAAGTCAGGGACACCACAGACACAAGGTGGGTAAGAACTCATCAGAAATTTGGGGCAAGGGAGGGGAGGGGGTTATTTTTCTCTTGGTAATTTGAAGAGTTGGTTGAATATCAAGCCATCAAGCAAGCATGAGATTAATCTACTCAGTTCTGTATTGTTGAAATGAAGTCAATTAGCTGTAAATACGATGAAAACGATCATGGACAATCCTGCCAAGTTATGAATATATACTTCCAGCTTCTATGATTTTTAAACCTAAAAAGTTGAATCATATTTGTATTATATTAAACTTTCAACCTCATGAAGTTTTATCAAGGTCCTCAGAAGTTTGACTACCTGTAACTGAGTTTTATTTGTACTTCATTAAGAACTTGGGGGGCTTAAACAGTAAACTAAGCTGTCTCTCTGAACACCCAACATGGTTCTAGATAATGCTTGTCTGTTTCAGTTTTCTTCTTGCCATGAGACATTCTGAGGATGAAATTTACAAAGTGGAGGAGGCACGCATAAAAGAGGAGAGAAACCTGCAGACGTTGATGGACAAGATTAAAGTTGCCATGGTGAAGCAAAGTCACTTAAAGAAGTAATTTACTGGTACCATACAAATCACAACAAAAAAATAGTTCTGGCATATTTATTACACCCCACGCAGCTTAGTTGCGAGGGGTATAATGTTATTGACTGGTCCCTCAGTCAGTCGGTCTGTCAGTCCTTTTTTTAGTAAGTGCAGCTCCTCTTAAACTGCTGCACAGAATTTTGAAAAACTTTGTGGGTATTTAGGACACACTGTGCAGATGTGCATATTACCAGGAAATACTGATTTCTTTATTTTTCTGGGAATTTCGGCCCTTTTGAACTTATAATTTTGGCCATATATTGAATATAGTACTGAACAGTTTGTAAGCGCAACTCCTCTTAAACCACTGCATGGAATTAAGTGAAACTTTGTAGGCATTAAGGACACAATGTGTAGATGTGCATATTACCAGGAAATTCGTATTCCGTCATTTTTCTGGAAATTTCAGCCCTTTTGAACTTTAGAATTTTTTTAGTTATTAAAGACAAAGGAATAGATGTGCATATTTGCAGGCAGTTTTTTTGCGAGTTATGCCCTTTATCAAATTATTTTGTGTATTTAATGCATACCTTGTCATTAATTATGTGTATCGACATTGTCAAGTACCGGTAATAGGGGAGTGTGGGGTATGTAAGCTTGCTCACTTTTTCTTTCATGTGTATTATGATCATTCAGTCTAAGAATTTAGAGCAGTTATAGCATATATCCTGTTTAAAATGGACATTGCTTCTTCCAACCCATACTGACTGACAACCATTTTTAACTAAGCACCATTTCTCGCCATTGCAACGAAACATCACAATTTAAAATCAAAACAATCAGTATGCGATGGAGAATAGGTACTTTATGAGAATTGGTCTTAGTTCAGTATGATTTTAAGGATTTCAAGAAACAATTCATAATGCAGTTTGTAGTTTTTGTTATAGTGGTTTTAATAAGTAAATCTCCCGACACTCATTTGGTTGATCGGCTGAAAAATTTAGATATAGGTACCTTTCTACATATGCATAAACACAAATTAATGCACTTCTCAGAAGTTCTGGAGACAATTTATGGATTTTTTTTAAATACACAAGGTTTGCATGTATAATGATATGAAAGAAATATTTGTGCAGCTTGTCAGCATAATTTGGGTTAGCAAGATTATGTTTGATATTACAGAGCCATGGAGGTGCTGGAACAGAAGGCAGCTTGTCAGCAGCCAGAGACAGAGAAACGGACCAAAGACATCCACTTCATCCGCAGCAAAGCCAAGGAGTATAAAGACAAAATTAAACAAATGCAGGTCTGGACTTCCGGAAATTGACAATTAATTAATGCTTGGGAATAATGGTCATTTTCATTTTGGCCGGTGTATATGAATTAATAATCATAATCATAATAATCATAATAATTAATAATCATGAATTAATAATCATGATGCTTTTTTGATAACTTTGCAGACCACACTCCACACTTTGAAAGTGGATCCTTCTCTTTATCACCACAGCCTTGTCAAGAGTTCAAAGGTTAGAATTATGAAATGTGAATCTTTTAATAGAAAACCAAATGTATGTGGGTCATTTTATGTGTGTGTGTATATATAAACACACACACACACACACACACACACACACACACACACACATGGAATTATGTAGTTAATAAGGATCCTCCCAATGCTGCACACTAAAGAGTTCTATTAATTCCATGGTATTTTTGTGCAGTTAAAGTAATCTGTCCTTTAACGTAAATTAGAATAAATTACTCTCTACAATGTATAATTATGATTAATTGATGCAGTTTATTCATACATTATGTGGTAATATGTCGCTTTTTATCACATGTATATGACGAGTTATTATCATTTACACATAGGAGCTGGAAAAGTTACAGGAGGAGTTGTCACCCTTACAAGCAAAGTTGCAGACATACAGCAGTTTGCCTCCAGTAAGTATATGATGTCATCAGTAAATAGTACATGAACATCAGTCCCACAGTAAACAACTGGGATATTCTTTTTAGCTCACCTGTGCCACAGCTTTACTGATAAAAATTAGTCCAACTTCTGATGGCTCCTTGTCTAGAATGACAGACCAAATTTCAAACAAACTTTTCATAAAGCATCCAAAGGTGTTTTCATTGTTACATAACCTTCCATATGTATAGTAAATTCACGGTTGCTTAATACATTACCCCAATGGGGCAGAATGGGGCTTCAATTAGAGGAAGGAAGTTAAAGTTTATCAAAGTAAATAAATTCAAAACCCATAAAAATTTTCCTCTAAAGAACAGTAAGGCTACCACTTGTGATATTAATGTGGAAGAATGCTAATGAATAATGGATTCTATGGGTAACAATTTGTGAAATAGGCATTAGATAGAAATCATTTTCAATTTAAGTGATGTAAAAATTATCTTTCACAGCTGCTTGAATTAAAGCTGACTTTTAATTGACTAAACAATGCATTTGAGAGCAGTTTTTAACAAATGTGTGTACTCACACGCAAACGTTGGTTTGAGATCGCATAGATGGCTTGTCAGTTTAGAACTGTATGAAATCAATTTCATGAAATTTTCAATGAAAATCAATTTTCATAGGGAATAGAGGGAAAATACTTATTGGGTGTAAATATATTAAAATATAGAAAATTCTTCTTGGAAAGAAGGAGGCTATAATTTATAAATTAATTGATATTCTAAATTTAGAGTTTTCTAGTTTACTAATTCTGTTATTCTTAGCGATTATAGAAAAGTCGTATTTAGATGGGATATTCAATTTTACCTGGATACTAGGTAGATAAAATTCTTCTTTAAAAATAATTTGGCAAAGTAAATCTGTTACAAGAATGCAAAATATTTTGAAGTATTGATTTTATATCAAATTGAAACACTTGAAATCAATGAAAGGCAATTTTAGTTGGTTAAGCTTTTTTTGCATTGGATTTTAGGATAAGATATTATTTTATATATAGTTAATTTTTAGTTAGCTACTTGTGTCAGAGTTTGTTCTTTAATTGTTAGATCTCAAGTGAGCAATGTAACCTACCATACTATGGGTCTCTTGTTTGGCTGCTTGTATATATCAGAAATGTTCTTTTCACTTAAACTATTGAGGTTAACACATACTGCCTTGTCAACTCCCAGTACTTTAATGTAAATGTGATAGTTGTACTTTATATACTAGGATGGTTATTTTTTTTCCTAATTGTTTCCGTATATGTTTTCCCAAAGAATCTGAGAAAGACTTTAACGGATGCTCCGTGACACCCTGGCCGACATAAAAATGTTGGTCATTTTGACATAAATCATCATTTTTAATTTTCTTTAAATTAGATTAATCAATCTTTCTGATGATTTCAGGACTTGTCATCAATCAAAGTTAAGATAGAAGAATTGAAGATGAAACTTGTAAGTAGAATCAAAATGCATTCTGGGTTTTCTGCAGTATTTCTAAAGGCATTGAAAATATTCCCATTCATTTGGGTTTTTTTTTTTTTATTATTTATATTTTCTATTTTCAGGCAGATCTAGGCAATGAATTAAGCAAGAAGATAGATCTGATGCATATGTGATACTGAACAATACAAATTAAGATACTCATCAAACACTTAACAGTGTATTATTTCTGTACATGAATATACATATGAATTATGATGCCGTTATGTTAATTTAGAGGCCATCATAAACAGAATGTGTTTGTTTACAAATGTTATGATTATATGAATAAAAATTTTAAAAAATCATATGCCAACCTTTTTTATTATAAAATAAAGCATATAGCCACTGTCAGGACTCAATTATTCAAATAATGATAGGGAAACTTTTTTGATATCTCACAGAATGAACAACAGCTGTGCATATATATAATTTATTTTAAAATGATGTGGTGTTGATGCTTCATAGATTTTCCATAGATGCCTAGAATAAGAAGTCAATAATAGACTGGAATAATTTAAAGTACAACTTAATTTTTCCCGGAAAACCGGAAGTAACGTGGACCAATCAGCGCTCGACAGCACACACGAGTACTCCACGACTGAGAGGAACTCTGTTGGCACATATCGGCGTGGAAAATGAAGGCCATAGTAGCACTTTTAGCTTTTGTCACTTCAACTTTAGCAAGTGATGTTTTAGAGTTTACCGACTCGGACTTTTCATCCAGAATTATTGAGCATGAACTAATTTTAGTTGAATTTTTTGCACCATGGTAAGTTTTCACCGAAGCCGGTAGTTTTATTCAAGATAAATTTGACAATTTTTAATATTTACAACTTTTCTCTTGAGTGCGTATATATTGTTTGCGATTTTATATTTGTATTGTAAATGAATACAGATCCTTATTGAATTTGTATGTTCAAATTTACTTTGCTCCCCCCCCCCCCCCCCCCCCCCCCCCCCAGCTATGACCGTTGACACATGATATACCCCAACCAATGACAATAGTTAGACTGTCTCTTTTCATATCAATAGAATATAAAAACATTTTGTCATTAGTTTATATCTTCCACCAACCCAAATTGTACTGTATATCTCTTGAAGCATGATACATGGGTAACGCTTTGTCAATATACATGTCTAATATTAGCAAAAATATAATTATGTACTGTATTAATGAATGAAAATATACTTTTCAGAAATAGTATCATCGAACAGTTCTAAATAGACCAGTTTCATGTGTACAAAAGTTTTAGCTACTTTACATTGTAATGAAATGTCAATATCTGAGAAAAAATTTCCAATTTTTTTTTATGCTGAAATCAGAATCAGGAAATCACTAAATATCACCGACCCTATATCTTTGAACACTTTACAATTTACTAAAAGTGTGTTAATGAATATATTAAACACACTTGCATCAATTGTTGATTTATAATGCCACTGTTTATGATAAAACAAGAATTTGATTAGTAAAATGTATAAAAGTCTTTAAAAAGCCTATTATTGAAAACAAGGAAATAATGTGTTGCTGTGTTGCATCTATTTGAAATTACATGAAAACTTTTAAATCAATAGGTGTGGTCATTGTAAGAAACTCGCACCAGAATATGAGAGAGCTGCCACTTCACTGAAAGACAACGATCCACCTGTGCCCATAGCAAAGGTAATTCATCACATCACCCCTGAGTTGCATGGTCACTGATTTGTGTTTATTACTTTAAAAATAAGTGTCAAGTTAAAAATGAAACAAAACAAAAATTGCACAACATCAACTTTGTTATTCAGAATTATTTTCTTGTTGTTGGAAAACCAGTCTGGCAAATTTCTCATTCATGTAAGAAGTACATGTATATTATGATCAATGTAGGTTGATTGTACTGCAAGTGAAGAGACATGCAAAAAGTTTGGAGTTAGTGGATATCCAACATTAAAGATCTTTAGGGCTGGAGAATTTTCTGAGGAATATGGAGGACCAAGAGAAGCAGGTAATTGATGAATCTATATGTTAAATTTAGTCATTCTGAAAAAATTAAGTTTTGCTCTTACCTTTAGAATATTATATCGAAAGTTCTTCAAAGTTCCTCACATATATCCTAAGCACATTTAGTCAGTGTTATACTGGTATAATTTCAGATGGCATCATTAAGTACATGCAGACTAGAGCTGGGCCAACATCTAAAGAGCTTAATGAGGTCGCTGATGCTGAGAAGTTCCTTTCTAAGGCAGACTATGGAGTAATAGGTAAGCTACATGTAGGACAACATATTAACCCTTTGAAATGAAGAAGATAAGGTACATTGGTCATGTGTATGGAATTTAAAAGAAAAAAAAATATTCCTCTTTCTTGCTTTTGGTAATACTGAGGTATAAATGTGATCTCTGTACCATATCATAAAAGATAGGGCAGCTTGTTTGCAGTGTGCCTGTTTATTTGCAGGATTCTTTGAGAATGGAGAGAGTGAGCTTGCAAAAACATTCCAAAAGGTTGCTGATGCCATGAGCACAGATCTCAAATTTGCACACACCTCAAGCAAAGCAGTTCTGGATAAATATGGATTCAAGAAGTGAGAGTTCTATGTATTTCTATTATATTAACATCATAGGAAGAGTGTAGTTATTAAATTTAGAAGCATTATTGATCATGATTTTATTTGATTGAAGAACGGGTTTAAATTTTCCCTCTCCATATTTTCAGCGACATTGTTTTGTATCAACCCAAGAGACTACGTAGCAAGTTTGAACCATCTGAATTGAAATATACCGATGATGCAACAGTGTACAAAATCAAAGAATGGCTCAACAACAACCTGTAAGTTACAGTCTTTTAATTAATTAATGTTTAATACTGATCCTAAAAATCATTAACAGGGAAATTTAAAAGATAAAAAAGAAATTATGTATCAAATTGCTATAGCTATATTTTGGTTTCATTTAGCGATGAGAAAAATATAACATATTTTTGTTTTTTTCTCATCGTTAAATGAAACCAAAATTGATCAAACTAAAATAGTCTAGAATGGTGTCAAGAGTTGACAAGTGAAAATGATGATTATTAAGAATAATTATTCAAAAAGAAGACGCACTTCACAATAATTTCTGTAAAATCTTGTATTTTTGGTTTCAGTCTCGGACTCTGCAGCCACAGAACACAGGGCAATGCTGAAAAATTCAAGAAACCTTTGGTTGTTGCTTTTTATGATGTGGATTATGTCAAGAATGAAAAGGGAACAAACTACTGGAGAAACAGGTCTGTTTGGCAAATGATGAGTAGACAGGAGATGTGGATATTTCAAAGCCTTGGTTGTTTTTTTTGAGATAGAAGAGCTTACTATATTTTGTTTTCTTCAATGAATAGGGTAATGAAGGTAGGCAAGAAGATCCAAGATGAAGGAAAGAAAATTTTCTTTGCTGTCAGCAACAGCAAGGACTTTAGTTATGAGCTTGGAGAGTTTGGACTGGGTGATGTCAGCGGAGACAAACCTGTGGTGGCAGCCAGAGACGAGAGAGACCGCAAATACGTCATGTCTGACGAATTCTCGTAAGTCTCTCAAAATGTTTCACACAATTTGTTAGATTTCATAGATTGAAGGCTACTTTAACATATTCATGTATGTTCTACTCATTTCTACTGCAGAATGGACAATCTTGAAAAGTTTGTTCGTGACTTTTTGGATGACAAGGTAGAGCCCTACTTAAAATCAGAAGCAGTACCAGATAACACTGATGCTCCAGTTAAGGTGAGAGAAAGAATTATGCTACAACTTCTGCTTTGAACTTTTTATTCATTTATTGAGAGAAGTAGAGGTGTGAAAATTAATCCTTTGGATATTTTCTCTTTTGTCAGGTTGTAGTTGCCAAAAACTTTGATGAAATTGTGAATGATCCTGAAAGGGACGTTCTCATTGAGTTTTATGCTCCATGGTGTGGACATTGTAAGCAGTTAGAACCAAAATACACAGAACTTGGAGAAAAGGTCAGTATAGGCTGTGAAAACTGAGCACTGGGTGCTTAAACTCCATTCTATTTTGATATTAGAGTGTTTATCGGTAAATGTTAACGATATAATCTTATACTGAATGAAGATACATCAGAGCTGAAAAAATATCTTTTCTTTTGTTTTTTCATCTAATGCAGCTTGCTGAAGAGTCTGGTATAACTATTGCCAAAATGGACGCCACAGCCAATGATGTTGCTAAACCCTATGAAGTTTCTGGGTAAGTGAAATATGCGCTGGTTGTAAAATCAATATTAGTTTTAGTATTTGATATGTGTTTGATTTTGGATCAATTAAAAAAATACTTTGTAAAAACTGGTTCTTTTTATGGTAATTATTTGTTTTGTAGGTTCCCTACAATCTATTTTGCTCCAAAGGGATCTAAAAATAGTCCTAAAAGATATTCTGTAAGTATATGTACTTCAATGTTTCACCTTTTAATTTTTTCAGTTTTGCTGTAATTGTCTTAATGAAGATTTTATAAAAGATGTTAGTTAGCTGCATATTGGTACTCATCTTTTTTACAGGGTGGTAGAGAAGTTGATGACTTCTTGAAATATTTAGCTAAAGAAGCCACTAACGAATTGTCGGGCTTTGATCGTGACGGCAAAAAGAAGAAGAAGAAGAAGATCGAATTATAAGTGAGGGAAGCAAGTTGTATGACTGAGCGTGAAACTACATAACGAGTATAAGTGTGGAGAGAATGCTTGTGTCTGTTGCATGGTTATAGTAGTTCCATTATCATGTATCACAGATAATCATATAGACAGTCGGGGTTTTGTTAGACACAGGTTAACTTTCCTTTTTGTCCATGGGTAATTTTTTTATTTTGACAGTTTTGTAAATGTGGGTCACAAAGCTTTATATGGAATCAAAGATTGAATTATACACAAGTTTTTGGTGTTTGTGTGAGAGCAGTTGTTGATTTGTAGAGTATTTATTTTACAGCAAAGGACCAATTCTAATGGCCCCTAATGAGTGATTGATGCAATTAACTTACACATGTTTGTACATGTACTACACAATTTCTTAAATGTTAAATGTTTCCCAGCCCAAAAGTGCTTGAAACATACCTGTAATAGTTTTGGTTTTGTGTCTAACCAAAAAATTTTTTTGTTTTCGAATTAAATTGTAGGCTTTTTGTTTCTGAATGTGGGAAACAATAATGGGAAATAAATTGAATTATTTTTTTTTTGTATTGTTGAGTTGTTTTTTGTCTTTAATATCATAAATAGACTAGTAGATATATTGGAAGTATGCATGTTCATGCCTGAAAAGGTGTGCAGATGATTTACTTGAGGCAAACATAGAGGCTTTTGAGAGCAAACACAGATTACAAGTCCAGCTTTGTATTGATGTAGATGTGCCAATTTGTCTGTCTATTGCACCAACCTGGCATTACTTGCATGTATTTGTCAGTTGTATTTAAACAGGTAGTTTAGTATTTGTAAAAGGTTTGGCAGACAACAGATTATTCCCCATTTTGAAAAGAACTCCATACTGTATTCAACATAAAAATCAAGAAAGACATAATTTGATAGAAATCGGTTATCGTAGCTTATTGCGATCAATTTCTTTTTTTATTTTTTAATGTCTGACAAAAGTACTGGATGTTCTAGCAAGTGCAATCTACCAGTATGTATCATTAGGGCCCACTCTATGGGCACCCTGTAGTGATCAGTGTAGTCTCCCTCTGACATCATTTGTCCAAACAATATTTTCTCTCTCCTTCGCTTAATCTTGCACATATTACACTGTTGGGTAAAAGGTGTTCCATGACCTTGAATCAAGATTTTAAGTCAAAGGTAAGAGTTGTATCGGACCTATGTCAAAAATACTTTTCCAGAATATGCTCTCCCCTTTGTAGCAATGGCCAAATCTGGATCTTTCTTCTTTCTTTCTTTCTTTTTTAGGTAAAGAGTGAGTAGTGACCTTGAGCACAGTTTCTAGGTAACCAGTCAAAAGTCATTGGATATCTATAAAAAATCAATGTCCAAATAATATATTCTCTTTCTTTGACACTATTTGGCTTATAAAGAGTGTTTTTAGGTAAAGGGTGTGCAGTGATCTTGAACCAAGTTTCTATAAATGGGTTAATGTTAATGTCAAAGCAGGTTTCTTTGAAATACTGTTGGGATCATAATTTCTTTAATAGACATTAACAAAAGACTGCCTGTAGGTAAGGAATGTGCAGTTTCCTTGAATCAAGTTTCTATGTCAAGATCATAGCAGACCTCAATTTAAAAACCTTTTTCAGATTCCATTTGTTTCCTGGACTCTCATCAATTGTCTGGAGCATATTTTCTCTCCCCTTGCCCCCCCCCCCCCAAATCTGGCTTATACTTCACCCCCAGAATACCTTAGGGTAAAAGGCTCATACTTCACAAACAGTGCTTTTGGTCAAAGGGTGTGCATTGACCTTGAATAAAGTTTCTAGGTCATGGGGTCAAGGTCATATCAGATAACAAATACTTTGTTCAGAGCAGGTATTTGTTCCCCATAGGTCTGTACTGCTCATACTTCACATAAATAGCTTTTAGGTAAAGGGTGTGCAGTGACCTTGAACCATGATTCTAGGTCAATTGTCAAAGTTAATATCTTCAAACACCAGTTTTGAATCATAAATTCCCATTGGCTTAATCTTGCTCTGATTTTACCAAAATAATGCCTGTCTGTTGGGGTTTTGCAATGAGCTTGAATTAAAGATATATCATTGAAAAATTCCTTAGTCATCTGAAATGCTTTTCAATCTTTTATCCATTAAGTGGGCTCTTTGAGATGGTCACCATCTAAACGCCATGTCTAGTTGACCATACGGTAATTTTATGTGCAATATATATACCGGTACGTATATGTCTGTCACTTTCAAAATGTGCAATTGTTTAAAATTCAATTAAAAACTACCTATGTTTCTCCAGGATAAAAATAGGTAATTTGTACATGCCATCTGTAACTTTGTATTGAATAGCAACTTCTTAATTGATGTTAACTAGACATCAAACTCCTTATACATATACTGATGCAACAGACTCTTTTTGATCTGCTTTAGTAGGCATGTGACATATTAAAATTGTTATGATTTGCTTCTGTTTTTTCTTTTCCAGCACCAAATATGTAGAAAACCAATATCAAAATTCTTGCATCTGCTTCGGTTTCATTTAGGATGGAATAAGTAGTAATGCTCTAACGCAGATTAAGATTGATATATAACAAATAAATTCAATAGATTTTATTATACAATTAAAGTATACAATTGAGGGAGTCAGCAAGATTCCAGTTCCCTGAGAGCTATTTCCCCGAGGCGAATCTGAGGGAAATAGGCTTGCTTGAGGGGGACTGGAATCTTGCTGACTCCCTCATTTGTATACTTTAACTGTTTTATTAAACCGAAACAAACAAACAATCAGAAAACGTTCAGATTAATATAATTCCTCGTATATCTAACAAGTTATAATGTCAAAATAAATAATATTAAATTGCACGTGCCTCGTACTGTGACGTAGGCAAGTTATGTTATACAATAAAGTTGAATAATAATAGCCAAATTAATAGAATTAAATCATATGGTTATGAATATTCATGATTTTATTCGTATATTTCGGAATTTTTCCTTTGGTACACAGAAATTACTAAGTGTTCCAAATAGGTGTGTATCAGTTCATCAAACTGACGCACCTTTTTGCAGGGAATCAGTTTGCTTTGCAGGGAATCAGTCGGTTTACAGCGATTTTCAGGGAATAAGCGATATATATCGAATTATTCTTATTCAGTGAAAAATGAGTAGAGGTATAATAACATTACATATACATGTAATTCTGCTAATTCATACAATGTGCCCATGTACCATGTATCTGTACAGAGTACATGTATAAAGATTTCCTATAGTTGAAGATACAATTTAAAAAATTGGATCAGGTACATGTAATATTCGGTTTGGAGTTCATAAAAAGAGCAAATTAAACACTGTTTTCAATTTATACTCAATTTTATTTCCAATAAATATTACAAATGATTTTCGGGAGGGAAATCTTTCACACACACACAGCATCAATGAAAATTTAATTCTAATTTGATTAAAAATTGAACTACATGATCACTAATAATCAAGGTAAATGAATATGACAACAGTAACACTAATGACACACGCATACTCTAGTCTCAGATCTACTGGGCTTTCATGTGACAATGGCAGACAGTCTTTTGGGATCTGCTACATAATTCCCTTTATTGCATCCTGTAGCTTTCTTCTGGCCTCGATCACTTTTACTTCTTGTCTACGAATATCATCTTCTGACACTATTACTTGCTGCAATTCAAAATATAAATGCATGTCATTCTTGTGTTTCCTTAACAACTACCTCAACCCCTTTTTATATACTTTCAGAGCCATGATTGGGTCAAGTTAAAAGTGTCTAAATATATGTACCGGTATTCAAATTCATCACTTTTAACCAGAAAAATCCATGTCTCATTAGATTATCATGAGTGTATCACATCTGTGAAATGTGAAACTCAGAAAGTATCAGATCTTAGAAATATAGTCTCTAAGTTACAAATTTACCTCCAATTTAGCATTTGTATACATTGTCCTTATAGCATATAACAGATTTATCCAAGAAAAAATTTACTTAATTAAAAACTTGTTACTTGGAGAATTACCAGTAAACTGTCAGAATTTTTTTGGTCATGATCCACACAAAAATTTGGCTTTTATCTTGGGCTTATTCAAGTGAACTCCCTTTCCCCCGACTTATAAGCTGATTAACACTTGCCATTATTCCTGCTGTGTCGGTAATTTCCATCGGGTTTGTTTTTAAAGTTTCCAAGTTCTAATGAGGCTTGCTGAGAAGCCAGTAGATTTTCTAGTTGACAACATTGATTTAGATTCAAAAATGTTAAATTAAGTCAAAAAGTTCAAAAATCTATCATATAACACAGACACTATACCTATAAATATGCTTGCTCTGCGGTCATTCATAGATTTATATAGGCATATACTGAAAAAAACTTAATTTGATCTACTGAAGCCAGTCCAATTTTTACTCCTTTACACTAATATATTTCCAGGGCATTCTCCATGAACTGACTGTTCAGGTTGAAACCAACCCTGTACCAGTCATCCATGAGTATCTGACTCACCTGTATGTGTGGCTGGTACACGTCAATGTTGACCCCGGGATTTTTGGCCACCGTCGCACGATTGTTGCCTTGGCCTACGACGGGGCTGCTGCTGATGTGTAGAGCTGCTGATATACTCTGTAAGATGTTCTCCGTAGTCAGTTCAGGCCCCACTCCTGTCAACAAAAGTCAGTGTTCCATTACACAAAATATATAACCAGTACTTTATTGTCAACCATCTTTACAAATTCAAGATTGCATGTACTTCATCACACACTATATACTTAAGAAAACTTCTGATCAGCGTAAAATATATTTTACCAAAACTAATCATGGGTTTCTGACATCGTAACCCTTTATGATTTCTACATGTAGGTTGCCTCTAGCTTTTTATCAATATACTGTAAGGTTGCCTCTAGCTTTTTATCAATATACCGTAAGGAACCCACTGAAAATTTTTTGAAATACAGTAGTTTACTTTAAAAAATTCAAACCCCCAAATTGTCCTCAGAATAACTGTAAACCTTACCTTGTACATTTCTGGGCAGGTCTAGTGCTTTGATTACCTCTTCTTGACTATCACAGGCCTGAATACCTTGAAGTCGCTTCTCCCAAAATAACTAAAATGCATAAAATAACTTTATTCAAACAACCATCTTTCCTTTTAGTTTCAAATGCTTTTAACAGTATAAAAACATTGAACAAATTTTTGACAAAACAGTTATTCCATACCTTAAAATTTTAAAATTAGGTTTATATATATTATCAAAATCCTAATTGTTTATTAGAAATCAAAGTACAAGTACTGAATTAAGCAAGACCATGACACAGTACACTTAATATGTAAAGTGTGTCACGGACGAAGCCGCCCTTGACCCCTATCGAGTGGCCCTGACCTGTTTGGGAGGATCCTGAGGCCCATGTTTTAGCTCGGACTTTGTCTTGCTCTCCTGCCTGTGGATCACAGTGACCGGCTGTTTAAAGATGGAGGCTGTCTGTCGTATAGGTAATACTAAGCTACTGTCGTGCCTCATTCCTACAGTCAAACAATTCAGACCTAAATAAATCTACTTTTGATTTAATTCAATGCCAATTGCAAATTAAAGATATTATTTAAGCTATATTACTTGATTTTTATCCTTTCATTTCTTTAATGCTATATAATTTAATTCACATATTCTTTCTTTTCTTTAAAAAAAATTGAACAAGATACACTAAATAAACTAAAATATGGTTGTTATAATGTTATGACATGTATTTCACAAAATATATAGTACATGCATTTATTAATTAATTTAAAAGTACATTCACTAAAAGAATATGCTTTAAAAATTCATCAATAATGGACTATGACCTCATGATTTCTTGAATCGGAGTAAATGAGTAAATGATAAAAAAAAAATAATAATAATAATAACGAATCTACAGAGTGTGAGACACTATAAAAGTCTAAGTTATGATTTCAAGCAAATTGAGTAAATTTAATATTCCCCTGGAAGAGTGTGGAGCTTAGTAAATGTATTATCACAAAGACCTTTTCTTCCATGGCCATGAGTAAAAAATAAAATCAAAATGTTAGCACTGTGCAACTCAAACTATAAAGCAAAGCATGCTACAGTTCTGTGTCATGTGATGAAGGACGTCTACAAAATGAATGCTGTTATTTTGAATGCTGCCAGATGCCCTAAATTTCAGAGATACAGACAAACCTCTGGTGAAGTCATAGGGTCCTTGAGGGCGCTTACTTTTTCTCAGCTGACTGTGGTTAATTCTACCACTGCGGAAGTCAAATGCACTGAGATCAAATTGTTCTCCTAGCTGTCTAGCCAACTGGGGTTTGCTTCGAATCTTTTTACCATCTGGACTGAAAAGTCAAAATTGAAACAAGGTAAATTATCATTGCCTACAACCATGAATTCTAAAGTTTAAACCAGAAACTATGAGAGCAAAGGTTCCTTCTAGACATAAAATGCTGATACATGTTTTATGATATACAGTAAATGAAGACTTAATATCCCTGATTTTTTTTATACCCTTCTAGATTTTTTCACTTTTGAAGAAAATTTAGTAAGGGAAAGTTACTGCCCTTGCAACACATCACGGAAAAGTGCATTTTAAAAAGGGTCTACATAGATTTCCACCGTTCGATGCCTTTTCTAAATTCTAACAATAACAATGGTGGCTGCCATATGTGCCCCGTCGGCCATAATGGCAAGGGGTAAGGTTAAAAACACATAAAACAACAGAAAATGCCCCCATCCCACGCACTACCCGATATAGACTTTCTTTCACTTTTATCAACACAGTTTCAATTGCTATTATCATACCTTATATAATAAACATCAGTTTTTCCGGCAGACAGTCCCGATTTTCTGATAACCTCTTCGCGTTTCCAGCCTGGGGGTAAACCAACACAGTCCAGTCTGCGTTTTTCCATCTTTTGTATCCCCCGATATTTTTTAGGTAAGTCGTACCAAGAATGAGTTCTTAGCGCCCACAGGCTCTAATGAGTACACTTTATGCACTGCAATAATGCATCGCTTTTTATAAGGATTCATGAGGTAACACTGAATTATAATCACAATTTGCAACTTGTCAGTTTAAATCGATTATATATTTTGTCAATTTTACTGGATAAACGTTATGCCTTTGGCTTCTTCATTATCATGATATTGACAGTGCACTGTGAAGTCCATTGCACACAAGTACGGGCCCTGGAAGTTAATGTTGAAATATTGTAACGTTATTGCATGTATAAAAAAGACACATATAATATTTTTACAATAACTTCCAGTGCACCTGGGCAGCTTAAACTTCCAGATAATATTATATTTAATTTGTATGTTAGGCCTATAACATAGAGACATGGAATATTACATTTGACTCATTTTGCTCATGGTTTACCTTGCTTTGCCTTGTTTGCCCTGAATATCAGTGGACAAAATGAAAATATGTTTAACTGAAAATTATATTTAATATAAAACTAAATAATTATGATTAATAATTATCCTTGTCAAATAAAACTAAACAATTTAAAACACTATCTATAGTGTTATACATTGAATTTACAGCCAAACAAAATCTACAAAGTTAAAAAAGTATATTTCATCAAGAAACCCATCTTTGCTGGTCAATTTTTAGGGTTTACGATCCGCTCCTCTTCTTGGAGGAGAGGAGTGCATCGTAAACCATTTGCTAGCAAAAATGCAAGAAACCATATGTGCAATATATTGATTGTACAGTTATCTAAGGCAAACTTTCTCAAGCCAAAAAATTCAGAATGTAATATGGCAGGCTGATAAGGGGGGGGGGGGGTTAACATATTAAAAAAATGGAGTTATTTCCCTTATGATATTGCAATGAAATTTATGATCATGACAGAATTTATCATGTTTAATTGACCTCATGCCTTGACCGTATGCCCGATGCCTGAAAAAATAAACACAATTCTTTTTGCCTTATCACTAAAAGTGTGCAAGAGTTTTTATATAAGTATATTATAATGAATGCTGATGACTTTTTGTAGAAACCAAGATGAACAATAGTAAGATGTTCAATGGAGACACAGCTTGGTTTTCTTCTAGTGTGTCACAGAAAGTGAAGAATTTGTGGAGTAAGTGGACGTATTCGAATTTATTATTACTATAGAATGTTTTTATTTTACTGCTTCAAGCCAAGAGCTTTGGAGTGGCATTTCTCCATTTGTTGAATTGTTGTTTACTCAGCTATTGCATTTCTAACACAATCTAGCTATAAGCTAGACCCCCAGACCCCCCTTCGACTTTTTTATTTCTTCCTTCTACTTCAATTTTTATAGACAACCCTGCTTGGTAAATAGGCAGTTATTTGTAAAATTAATAAATGTAAGTTGACAATCTGACTATGGAAGTTTAAAGCTTAATTAGATTGGTTATTAAAATTGACAACCATTTCAGCTAGCTTAAGTGTTTCCATTAAAGATTAATAATATTTTATGATGAATAAGATAAAGTTTGAAAACGTAATAATATATCCTTTGATAACAATTGAGCAGAAAATTTTACAGAAGGTACATGTATTGGAAAGAGCTGTTGTTTTTGTATAAATTTTCTAAAGAAGGGAAACAGCTGATACAGTACATATTGACTTCATTTGTTGTGTGTGAATTTTATCAATGATTGATGTCAATGCAGAAAGAAATGGTGGACAGATGTCACCACTGGATTCAGCCATGTTTGTTTTCAGTCAAGATTTCAGTGCACCAGATACATTGCAGTGAGTATACAGAGTAGTCAATACTTCCGAGACCTGTTGCTTCCAAAAAATAAAAGCATATGTTAAAACTGTGTATATACATTAAGAGTAATCAAAAACAAAAAAAAGAAAATGCACAGTTCCAAAGTTTTTTTATCACATGAAGAGTATATCTATAAAAGACAAGGGACAAACCATTTCTCCTCATTTTATTTCTTGTTTTTGTCAGGATCTTCTGCAGTGAAGCTTACCTGGACGAGCACCTTGCTGTGATTCACCCTATGTACATCTCTGACAGTGTCACCAAGGGATCAAAGACCGTCCTAATGCAGTACAAACTTCCTCCAGAAGAGGTGTACCAAGGTAGTAAAGTAATTTCAAAGAGTAGATGGGGGATGTATAAAATTGTTGTTTTTTGGCCAAACCGATATGGTAGTCATGATGGTTTGGTGTGGGTCGATCAGCCTTAGCAGAACAGAAGCAAACTCTGAGGAAACATGCAGCGAAGGCAAACACTGGGTTCCATAGGGTATGCCTTCTGTAAATTTGTGTCTAGTTGGTATTGTACAACAAAATGCAATGCTTTTCTACCAACATTTTATTTTGAATTCATCCCCTAATGGCTATATCAATATATAAAAAAAAATTGCATAAATTCAAGCAATATCAGAATTTTGTCAAGAGGTATTTAATTTTATTTAGTAAATTTAAAAAAAGAAAAATTATTTTTAGTGCCATAATGCTATTAGGAAAAAGTAACATGGAGCATGTATACAGTAGTTTTTGTTATCGATATTTTTTCTTTATTACAGCAACTAAAGACAAACAAGTTTACAAATGGAACAGAAACTCAGACTTGAAGATTGAACAACAGCCTGTAGGTACCATGATGCATGTCTAACTGATATCTAGTAATCTGTTAAACATAAATTTTTAGTACCATTTAAGTTATAATACATATACTTTATTATACCCCATGCAACAAGTTGCGAGGGATATGTTATTGACCCATCCATCCGTCAGTCAGTCTGTCCATCAGTCCTGTTTTTTTGTCAATCCTGTTTTTTTGCAAGCACAACTCCTCTTAAACTGCTACGTGGAATTCATGAAACTTTCTAGGTATTTAGGACACAATGTGTACATGTGCATATTACCAGGGAATTCAGATTCTCTATTTTTCTGGGAATTTTGGCCCTTTTGAACTCAGAACGTAATTTGGCCATGTATTGAATATAGTAACAGTTTGTGAACAGTTTGTAAGCTCATCTCCTCTTAAACCAGTGTACGGAATTTCATAAAACTTTGTAGATACACAATATGTAGATGTGCATATTACCAGGAAATTCGATTCCATTATTTTTCTGTGAATTTTTGCACTTTTGAATTTAGAGTTTTGTTGTTAAAGACAAAAGTATAGATGTGCAAACTTGCAGGAAGTTTTGCTTGTGCTGATTTCTTATGACTTATTCTCGTTTTATAATCAAATTTTTTTTTTGTGTATTTGCATACTCTGACATTCATTATGTGTAGCATTGTCAAATAATGGGGAAGTGTGGGGTATATGAGCTTGTTTAATCTGCTTTAATTTGACAAGAGAGTTCTGCTATTTGATTGGTATTACTGATATGGGCAAGAAACAAATGTACTAACATTGAAAAAGAATACCTGGTATCACATATAACATAATCTGAAATTTAAGTTTGAATATAAAATGTAACATAAGATTTCAATTCTTATGAAGAAAATGGTCAAGTTTAAGATTTTATTGCATTTTTGTACATAATACACCTGCAACAATATACAGGGTTGTTTCCATCCCCATTCAATTTTGATATTCACAGGTACATAACGGTACATTGTTTTCCAGGTAAGTACAGGCAGACAGACTCGCAGAAGAGCAAAGTTGTGTCAGGATGAAAATACAGGCAATGAGTCTGAAGGAGCCAAAACCAGAAGGAGACAGGGACCTAGTTACACTGACAGTGAATACGACAGTTCTGTAAGCAGGATCACAGAGAGACAGCAGTCAGCTGTAGCATCAAGGAAAGTGCCAGGTACACAGATTTACATCATTTAATATCTACATTTGTATGTATATTTCCTCATTTGAACCTTTAGAAGAGGAAAAACGCTCATTTCTGTGTGAACTTCGTAACGGGTCATGAGGTTATATTTTTGACGTCAATATGATCATCGCACAAGCTCATGGTTTGACTGTTTCATTATTATAAACATAAAAATACGATTATATTCATAATTCTGAACAATTTGACTTTCTCAAGTGTAAATATAAGTAATAAACAACAATATTAAAAATTTCACTGGGATATGAACTTGGTTTGGCACGTGTTCAAATCTTTTGAGAAGCCCTGCAAGCTTCCTTTATATCCTGGTGAAGTTTAACATTGTCGATTTTCTTAAACAACATTAATTCAAAAATTTGATAGAGCATTCTAATATTGGATATACACTCAGGTGCCAAAAGTATGTCATTTTTTTATTTCACTATATATATTTCATTGAAAACCATCATTTTTCAAAGAATCGTTAAAAAGTAACCAATGGACCAATTTTTAAAAAACTTGCATTGATAATTTCAGAATTTCTCAAGCTTTTTTTGCATCATATCTAAATATTTTTCCAACCTCCAGTTCCTGATATTTGATATTCACAATCCAAAGGAAGATGTTTCGGCTTGCATATTGCAATAGATATATAGTAATGCTCTTAAAAAATATCTTTGTGTTGTGTGTAAAATGTCAACATTTACAAATGAGTTGTCAAAAAACTGTTTCAATGTATGTCAAAAAATGCAAATTGAATCTACTTCAATCAATATAAATTTATTCAAAATCTGACAAAAAATAACAGAAAATTGTTTTAAAATAAGTCTTGTTTTCAATGAAATATATTGGGAAAAAGAGAAAATGACATACTTTTGGTGCGCGAGTGTACATGTAATGCAATTCATGGCTTTTAAATTTAGATGTATAAATTAAAGGCTTCTTATAGTTTTATGGAAATAAAAAAAAGAGTATTGTTTAAAAAAAATGATGTACATTGAAAGGACATTTACGTATGCCAAAGCTACCAATGCATGATATTGTGCACAATCTTCATTTTTATTATTGCAGAAGATATGTGCCATATTGATGATATTCCCAAAATAACTGGTGTGTTAGAAGAATTCATCCCAGGAAAGAATGGCTGTAAAGTTTTTAAAAAGTGAGTAAACATTTCATCCCATGGATTAAGAAGACTTCTGTGGACCCAGAGATTGGATTCAAAACTGTTTTTCATCATTTCAAATTATAAACATTTTTTCTGGAGGCAGCTACAAATGTCCATGTACACACAATATTGATTAATCCTTACAAACAAAATTAACAGAGAAAGAATACTCTTCTTTGGATGAATTTAAAATTTCTTGTTACAAACTACATGTTTTATATTTACTGGTATTGTCTTTTTATATGCATTAAAAAGATTGATATAATTATTTGATTTCTCATGCACACAACCATAATACAGTGCATACATAGATTTTTTTGGGTGAAACAAATGTTTAAAAAAATTTAAACCAATCATTTATAACCATTTTTATTGTAACAACACATTTCAAACATTTTCATTTTTTGTTGCATGCTGTTTCTCGAAACGGTGAATGAATAGACAGCACTATATCATACATGTGATTTCATTTATATAACTAGAACAAACCCATGCAATATCATTTAGCATAGCATAAAAATGATACAAATTATAAATTGCAATATATTTTTTACATAATCCTTACATGTGAATAAATAATAAAATAAAAATAAAGAGAGAGTTCAGTGTTTTGTTGTTTCACTAATGGCCCATTTTAACTCATACATGTATATTTTAGGTTTCTATTAAACAAAATTTACAGATACTTCAAGCAATGTACAATGTATTTATTTTCCCAAAATATGTACGGATACACTTTCAAGTATTATGAATACCAGTATTTGATCAAATTTACACATTTGTAAATTTCATGTCCATTATTTTTAGCAGGCAGGGGGCTGTACCCTGTTAAGGGGAAGAAAATGCATACAATATATTTATCAGTAGATCACCATCAGAATCCCACAGCCAGTTTTACATGCTCTAACTGACAAGGGCTAACTTATTGAACTTTTCTCATTTTCATGAATCAATCCATCAATGAGAAAGCAAAACTCTTTAGTTTTTAAAAAATAAAAAGGTTCATGTTATGAAAACAATTAAGCTTTTGTATAAAATTGTATTTAGTCTCGGATGTATAGATGTAAATAATGAGACTGCTTCATGAAAGAGTGAAGGAGTCAGTTGAAATAGGGTATAAATATTCATAAGAATGAGATAAATTCATTGAGTTGGCCTGTGTTCTGTAATGTAAATTAACTTATTTTGTACCCAAAAAAGTATCAGTTTTTTATGGTGTACAATTTGAAATATGAAAAATTAATTGGCTTTATCAGGCAGTGGTAAGCACAAGACTTGGAAAAGTCTGCCCAGGTCTTGTTGAGTATGCTTAAAGAGAATATACCCTGTACTTTAATACATGTTTTACATGCAGACAACAGAAATTAATTCCCATCTTTAATTTAAAGTAAAGAAGACAATAATAAATAATATATTGTACCTCCTGGGAGGTCAGCTTTGGTCATCCTGAACATGATTGTAATACAACTGTATGTAAAAGGGCATCAACAAATTCATAGTGTAACAAAAGAAAGCCCTAACAATATACAAAGGAAAATGTTTTGGCTAACACATTATCACAGAGCAAAATTTGATTAAAATGTAGCAGTGCTAGTTTGTTATACTGTTGAATTCAATAGGTATTAAATGAACAAACAAATTAAAATACCTGGTAAGCACCATATTGTACAAATTAAAGTGCACTAATTGTAAATAATGGAATAGTGAAACTTTTAACACCCTTGTTTGAGTAAAATGTAAATCTGATATTTTAATTTTAATCTACCAGTATATATGGTAATTAAAATTGCAGTTTTTCTAGTCTTTCATCCGAAATCTGAACCCAGGCTCTTTTATTACACTTCTAAGTTCATGAAAATATGTACTGTATTGTGACTTATCAATAGTGATCACTTTAGGTACCATGCACATCAGTATACTAGTGCTGGTACATATACTTATATTAAGCTTTGTATATACTAACAAAGAGTTTGAAACACTAGGGGTTTTCAAGTGTTTTATCATTGATCTGCCATGCCAACAAACGGATGATTATTATCATCATAAACTTTGTAAAACCAGTATAATCAGAAAAATGAAAACTTATGAATAAACTTCCTGCTCTACAAGGTCCATATTTTAAAGAAATTAGACATCAAATCAAATTGCCATGACAAAGTCTCTTTTTTTATGTTTTTGATGGGTAAACATACCTTGCCACAAAACATAATACTGTTAAAAGATACTGTACAGTGATTGAAAATAAAGCTGGAACTGTAAAATTGGAAGACATGGTGTGTCATTGGTAGATAACATTCTTGTGTGAATATTATCAGTTTTGATTTCTTTTTCTGTCCAAATACTTTAAAAATTATTAATAATAACAGGGTAACTTAAAGTGAGAACAAATGGCTTCAATCCCTGTGATGAATGTTCGGAAAAGATAGATACATAGGCATAGACAGTAGTTGTCTAGTGCCAGTTTGTAGTCACTCTCAATGTCTACCGCACAAGAAAAACACCACATAGCCTCTTCAAAAAGGGAGAGCTCCATCATGGCGTAGCCCAGGACCGAGTAAAAGATGGGGATGTCTCGCTCCAGGACTTCTGTCTGAAGGTCGATGAGAGCTCGCATGGCAGGGTCGTACTGGTGCAAAGCCTTATGAGATAGGATGAGGAGGTATCGGGCCAGAACTGTGGGGGACAGGACCACCTCCTCTTGGCAGTCCACTTCGTCTTGAAGACAGTCAGGAAGGGTCACTTTTTCCAGACCCCCATAAGTGATGTCCGAGATCTCGTCTACTCCTTCAATGTTCAGAGCGTCGTCTAGGTACATGATTGCATCATCGTAGTTTCCCTGACTGTATAGAAAGTTTGCATACTTCACACAGACACTCGGGTTGAGGTCTAGCTGCATGGCGTCCTGGAAATGTTGTTCTGTGGTCAGTATCATTTCCAGCTCTCTGTCGATTTCCTCACAGAGACAGGCTTTCACATAACACATGGTGGCCAGGTTTCCAAGTGTGGCACACATTTCTTTACCCAAGTGTCCATCATGGATTTCCCGATATACTTCCAAGCTCTCGTTGAAAGAATCAATAGCACCGTCCACATCTCCGGCTGTAGAGTGCATCTGGCCTAGCTGTGTTAGTGTGTGTATAAGGTCCTCCTTTATATCATTCCCCATGTCTTCCTGCATGTCATGAGCCTGCTCCAGATAGTGGACGGCGTTCTGGTACTGTTGCATGCTGATGTGGGCCTCGGCCGACTTACTGACCAGTTGATTGTGCATTGTCATGTTGTCACCGATGGCATTCGGGTCAAACACTTCGTCAAAGGAAACCTGACTTTCACACTCCCCGTATTCCAGAGCCTCATTGTAGAACTGTAGGGCTGTTTTGTAGTCATATTGTGCAAAGTAACAATCACCTAACACTTGGAGAACTCGCATGAATTGTCTTCTTTCCCTCATTTTGCAGGCCATCATCAGAGTTCTAGCGACAGTCAAGTATTTCACAGCCTTCTGGTGCAGGTTCAGAATGTTATAGGAATTTCCCATCACATAGAGTATTTGACACACTAACCAGAATTTCCTCTTTGGTAAAGTTGGAAGTTTCTCTCCGTGAATGCTGCAGAAGATCTCAAAACCCTGATAACACATAGTTACACATTTGTGATAGTTTTTCATTTTATAGTAAGTTATTCCCATCATTGACAGAAGAAGAGCATGAAGAAAAGTACTGGTCAGTCCGTATGCATACTTAATCAAGTGAAGGGCCAGGTCAAAAGTGGACACTGCTCTAGGATACATGTGCAGCATAAAACTACAGACACCCACCATGCACATAACATGAGCATGCTCGATCACATTTTCACGTCCGAGTGTGCTTGATGAGTGGAAAAGAGAAAGGGATTTTTCATAACACTCGAGTGCTCTGTCATAGTCTTTCTGCATGAAATAACAGTCTCCAAGCCTCATGGTAGATTTTGCCACCACATCCTTTTGTTTTTCACTTTCATATGCATCAAGTAGAGTAAGAGCCTCCTTGTAGCAGTGGATGGCCTCTTCAATGTTTTGTTCCTCCTCCACTGTTCGGGGGTTGGTAACATCAGACTTCCCAGAACTTGTGCTGGAGCTCATATTTTCATCAGAGAGATCCTTTTCAAAAAACTCACAGATGGCTGCAATGGCATCATCATACACACCATCATCATTGTTCTTTCCTACACTGTACCCATTGCCTAATTCCAGCAAAGCTACTGCAATCTCAAAATTAGATGCATCATCTTGAAGATCCCTGAATGTTTTCAGTGCTGTGTTTAGATATTCTAAGCCCTCTGATGTTTTACCCTGTTTGGATTTGATTGTTCCTAGGAATTTACTGATGTTGGCACCAAATCTCAGCATCCCAGCAGTGCCATCATGAATCTCTTCCACAATATTCAACACCTGTTCAAACAGGACCTCTGCTTTGTCATACTCTCCCTCAGTCAGCAGTTTCTCTGCTAATCTGGCATATGATTTGGCCAGAGTATGTTTGATGCTATTCTCGTGTAAAGGTGAAATGATTTCTTTCTCTATTCCATCATTTTCATACTCTTTTGTTTTTGACACTGTCCTATTTTCAAGTTTTTCAGCATCATTATTTTGATTTTGGGATGCCACTTGCACAACACTTGTAAATTGACAATTTTTGCGGTCATTTAAGAAGAAATCCCAGCCATTACTTCCCATGTCACACTCAGCAACAGCTAAAGCGAAAGACTGCTCAGTGATAGGGGAGTCCTCCTGTTCTGATTCCAGTTCATCGATTCCCTGAAGGTCATTGTGGTCCCAGTCCAGCGACCCCGCTGAGTCGGACACCACGCTCTCCATGTCATCATCGCGTCGAAGACTGTCCACTCGAGATCGTTTCTTAAAAAGTTTGTTATAGATATCTCCCAGGTTCTTTGTCTGCATGCGGTCACTGCAATATCTGTAGAACTTGGACAACCAGTCTAATCCTATACTAATATCATCCACACTCTCCTTCTTCTCTTTGTTCAGTGTAGAGGAGTATTTGTAATTGAGACCTGGGTTAACATAAAACTGATGACTAGAAGCCAGTGGGAAAAGGCCCAGCCTGTTTGGCATTGTGGGGGTGTTGGGTAGAGAGAAGGAGCGGTATGGATCCATGAACTTCCTGCCCTCGTGTTTCAGACAGTTGTAAAGAGCGCGGTTAAAGCTGTCCTCCAGGGGCTTGCACTTTGTGATGATAGTTTGGCGATACTCCTGGAACCATTCCACATCTTGATTGTCTAGAGAAGCCTCCTTCTCGGAATCACAAATGTCCATCGTGTATTGTAACAGCGCGATAGCGTGCATGACTAGCCACTGCCACTCCATTTGATTGGAACGACACATGCGACTTCGCCGGACACAGATGTCGGATAGGTTAGACAGACACTGCACTAAGACACGGGTGTTTTCCTCGGGCTTCTCCTGCATCCTCTGGTATAGCTGCAGAAGTTGTTTTTCTGCGTCGTCGAGGCGAGAGGTGTGAAGCATCTCTAGAGCTGAGGTGAGCATACTGTTGAGGTTTGGGGCTGCATCATTGCTCATGTCTTCTACCTGAAATTTAATTCATAACATAATTTTCATAATTTTTGTCAAAATTGATGTGAGAATAAAGAAAATAAAATTGACAGCTACTTCTTTAATACAAGATAATTTAAATATTAGAAATAAACATGTTTAAAACAATGATTTGTACATGCAGTGTATTGGATGATTTGGGTCAATCATTTAAGAAATAAACAGCAATTGAAAAAGTTCACCGGGATATGAAGTTGGTTGGTCACGTGATCAAATCCTGTGAAGCCCAAAGGGCTTCTCAGTGGATTTGATCACGTACCAACCAACTTCATATCCCGGTGAACTTTTTAACATTGCTGTTTATTACTTATATTAATGTTTGAAAAAGGAAAACCGTTCAGAATCATTAGAATAACCGTGTTTTTATGTTTACAATATTGCTACCGTCAAGCGATAAGCGTGTGCGATTATCATTGTGACGTCATGAAAAAGTTCACACAGAATTGAACGTGTTCACTATTCTATAGGTTTATATAAGGAAACATATTTGCAAATGTAAATATTAAAAATTATTGTTTTCTATTTTATGCTTTTCTTTCCATAAAAAAAGAGAGCGTTACACTATTGCAGCTAGTGAAGAAAATATATTACAATAATTTAAATTACGGTAAGTGCCAAATATTTGTTTAAAATTCCTACATCATAATCTCTCTCTCGAAACCCAAATGTTAGTCATTTGAAACATAAAGCAAAAAGTTTTCAACACTATAAATGACAATAAATAAATTCAATGCTAAAATAACCCATTTTTAGGGAACAAAACTAAATCTCGACTAATTACCACAACAGCCTTTTTGCTGAGTAGCCCTTCCTCCAGAAGTTCCTTGGGGGACCGGGTACCAGGCAAGGACGAACCTGGCCGACCAATCAGAGTCAACTTGGGCAGAACCAGAGGTGACGAGGACATTTGGAATGCTTTGGGACTCTTGATTGTGGCATCTGAAAGTAAATGCAAGATTACACTTCAATCTTCATACATGTATAATAGTGTGCAGAAAGTGTCTCGGTACTTTTGGGGGTATCTTTTTTCACCATAGCAATTGATTATTTAAATATGATCATTATTTGATAAAATCATATTTTCAGGTGAAAGGTTTGTGGGACTTTTATTTTCATGGATTGGAAAAAATTTAATAAAACAGTTCATGATTTTATCTCATTTCCTTGATGAATGAGCATTCAACTGGCAAATAACGATGGAAAGTAAGATGACACACTGATAATATACTAGTACCGGTTGTTACATAATTGGATGAAGTATGCTTTTTGTTATCTGGTCTCTGCAGAATTTGCATTTTTAATGCAATTTGAAATACAGTAATTTAACCATCCTCTGCATGAGTCAGTCCATGATATAATTGTGTAAATGCAGTTAAACTCCGACAAACACTTCCCAATCAATAATGGCTGGATTCTGGAAGATGTGTTACGGAATGTACAGCCAGAGGTAGTAAGTTCATTGATCTTGCTGTTATAATAACCAAGTTTTTTCATTAATCATAATACAGCTTGCATTTGTGTGTCAATTAGTCTGTCTGAAAATCTTATTCCTTGACTTGAAAAAAATCTAAAATTAAGTGAATAAATTCAGAAGTTTTTGTAACTATGTTAATAATTAATTTCACCATTTTTGTGATTACAAAATATAAATATGATTTTAATTAAATTCAGTTTGAAGTTAAATTTTCCATACATTTACTCTATATACAGATAAACAGCTTTACATAATCCCAAACAACCCTGATAAGACCTTTTTCTCTGACATTATTATCACAACCTTATCAAGACTTTGAATCTAGGATTAACGTAATATATTTGATAATAATGCGCACTGCCAACATTTCCTACCTTGGTCCTTGGGTTTTGCGCTGGACAACCTTAGAATATTGGAGGACACCATGACATCCGATTAATTCACACAAACAACATTATAGTATCCATTTACAAAATACATGTATATTATAAGAGCTAGACTTGACACAAATAGTCAGATGAACATGTGAGGCCACTGTCCAAGTCTAATCAGGCTTCTTGTTCCGTTTGCATCCCTGTTTATTGATTTCTGCTATTGCTGCAGCTTAGCATAATAGCTGAATTGATTTTTTTCCTCCATCTAGCTATCTTTTTTCCTGATAATTTCTTGATCCAATTTTTTTTCCAAAGACAATTACGTACGTATATAAGAAGTAAGAGTTTATGAAGGGGAAGATAATTCAGTATAAAAAATAGGAAAATAAATTCAATACAACAGAATTCTTTTTTAATGCCATATTTAGGTGTGTCCATTCTGAGATGTTGCTATTTTCATATCCCGCACGAATCACCAAAGAAAGCATTTTATTGTTTAAATACAGATGTATTGGTCTACATCCAGGGACCTGCATTAATTAGCTTGATGAGTATTGAGAGTGTAAATGCCATTATTGGTAATAATTTTGAACCTAGCTTGTCT
This sequence comes from Magallana nippona, assembly GCA_033439105.1. Lineage (NCBI taxonomy): Eukaryota > Metazoa > Mollusca > Bivalvia > Ostreida > Ostreidae > Magallana > Magallana nippona. The sequence goes on along the minus strand of CM065923.1, from coordinate 33,982,193 downwards.
TTTTTTCAAAATGTAATACTTGTACATGCATTTACTGCACACATTATTTGCTGTAGGCTATATTTCCATACCATTAGGAGATTAGTCTTACAGAGAAAAACTGTTGCTACTAAAGTGTATATAATAGAAATTGATGTATACTCCAAAACTGAATATATATCTGCCAATGTATGTGCATGGTTTACAATGTAATTACCAGTACATGTATATACAGCAGGTCTCACTTTAAGAACCAATCATAAATATTCCCCCTCAATGAACACATAAAAGGATTTACCCTAATTCTGCAAGTAGTTATTTTCATAATTGATCCCAATTTAAAGTATTATATAAAATAATGTCATTATAAATAAATCTTTTTTCCTCAATTGAAAAGATTTGTAGACTTTAAAGGATATGAACCCGGGCCAGAATTGTTGTGTAATGACCAGGTGGTTTCTGGCCCCCTGTGGCTAAGGAGGGGTCCATGTTGTGTATCCATTAATAGTCGGCTAGTATGGCCACAGAGGACACATAAATAACCCGGCCTTTCCCCACACCAGTGTAACACAGCATGTTAGTACAGGTCAAACAGTGCAGAACTTACTGCATTAATGTACACACATAGTTGCACTCCTCTATTACTCTACTCACTGGCGAATTTAAAATAATGGATTATTGAAGCTCCGAAAATGTATCTCTATCATTACTTTACATTACACACAGTTAAAGTAGTGCATAGTGCCTATAGCCTCCTAGAAGTAACAACTTTGACTTATTGTAACTTTACATTGTATTGGTCGATATTACTTTTAATTGTTAGTTGTTAGCAAAAGAAGACGGAATTTATTGAATTCCAGGTGCATTTTCAAAGTATTATTTAAATAAGACAAAATGGTAACGTTACTCATGCACTTGCCACTGAAGGTTACCAATAAAAGTACATGTACCAGTATATGTAATATTATTCCTTGACCAAGCACTACTTTTAGAGAGAACATTCTTTTTTTTCCCCCAGAGGTCCCTTGAACTAGTTTCTTCAAAATGTTTCTCCTACAGAATACGCAGATGAGATGTATTACTCATAGGGTGGTCTAATACCTCAGGTAACGTACCTGCTTCTTTGTTGAATTTTTTCTCTGGAGAGGACCCCTTCTCCTTGATAAACTTGTTCTTGCCTGTGATCATCTTCAGGAAGATAAGGCCTCTTCTGACCTCCTTCTTCTTCCTGGCTTTAGAGACTTCCTTATTAAACAATTCCTTCACATTGAAAGGCAGCGTCTTCTTCTTCGGGGTCTTCAAAGGAATAAATTCAAACTTAGTTTTGTTGGTGGAGGGGTGTAAGTAGGTGAATACTTTGATGAGGTCCTCCTTCTCTGTACTACAGGGGGGACTAGCAGAACTGTCTGGTTCATTCTGGGAAAATAGCTCCTCATTTGGATTGATTAATGTTTTCAGTAATTTCCATATCATGTCATTGTCAAAGTCTGAAGCATTTGGTAAAGTAATGGTCTCTCTTTTGTTCATGCTGTGTATTATGTCATAGAGCTTTTTTCGGTGATTTACAAGGTTGCCCTGATCTTGACCTTTGACATACTTTTTCAACATGGCCCGAAGTCGTTTCTTGTTTAAAACACAGGGACAAGTTTTTGTTCTCTTTCGCCAAGGCACAACCATCATACATGAAGATTTGCAATGGAGTTTCTCCTTTGGTGGTGTACAAGGAATTAATTTAGTTTTTGAATCAGTTTTATGAATTGAAATCACACATTTATTTTCACCATAAAGAGACTGATCTTCATCGAAACCAGATGTTTCAGTCTGGACTGGAGACTGGTTTTGTACCAAGTCTAGGTTGATAACAGTCTTGTATTGTTGAGTACTCATGTCTTCCTTTTTATTTCTATCCTCTTCAGTTTCCTTAGGGGAGACCTCATGGAGGTTGAGACTAGAACTCAACTCCTCATCTTCCTCCACCTTATTGCTGTTGCCGTGTGGAGATGGAGATCTCTGGAATGTGTCCCAGGTTGTGTAGTCCTCACCTGAGGAGTCATGAGCATCCTCATACACTGAGTCCCCACTGGTACATCCACTCAGATAGTTGTCAGACAGTCTCTCCAACTCCATTTGACCTCCGTCTTCCATATCTGTGTCTGACTCATCAAGGAAGATGGCCTCTTTCCTGTCTTCTCTAGTGAATTCATCACAGATCTCTGCTGCCACAGTGGCTATTGGTTGGAACACTTCTTCAGAGTCATTGATAACTTCATTCCTCATTATCTCTTCTACTTCATAGTCCCCATCTGTTGTCACTGAGTCTGTCTTTGTACAGGACTTCAGCTTAAGATTTTTCAGTAGAAGATCATGCTTAAAGACACGAAAATCACTCTCTCCTTTTTCAGCATCTATGTCAACTGCAGGTTGTTTTTCTGAATCATTGTCTGTGATTATTGGAGTACCTAACTCCATTTCGAAACTCTCTTCCTCCTCAGTTTCAAAGGAATCTTCCACGGATCGAAATTTACTGGTACCAGAGGAGTCTTGTTCAGACACATCCTCTGAAGAATTTGAACCACCCAGTGTGGTTTCCTGGGTGCCATAGTTATTGCCATGCAGAATGAGACATTCTGAGCCATTCCCAATGCTCTCAGTTTCAGGGTTCATTACAATAATGCAAATGTTGTTCTGATCCGGAATAGTTCCAGGATCAGGAGCAGTGTGAGGGTCTGTCTTATTTCCAGGTTCTGGAATCCCTTTGTTGGAGTTGTCAACAGTACATACATCATTGTTATTTTCAGACAAAACTTCTTCATTTGTGACACTTTTAAGCTTTTCAGTATTGACATTTTCTAGGGTGGATGCATTTGAAAAATTTTGACAAATATTTGTGGTGTCTGTTGACAAGTTCTGCTCTGAATGTTGAATTATGTTGTATTCAGGGGACATAGTTTCACTTGAATTATTTGGATGTTGTTCTATTCTGGAGAATGTTATGTCAGAGGATTCACTTTCTCCTTGTTTTTGTTCTTGGGTTTCACGGTGTTTGCCAGTACTGAGGGCCACATTTGAGCAGCCAGTACCTACATCTGAAGTCTGAGCAATGATTGATGGATCATTTAGAGTGAACGCTTTTGGGATACTGACAATTTTTACCTGATTCTTGGTCATTAATGTTTCAATAGGAGATTCTTCATCCAAGTTTGTTTCTAAATATTCACTTTGAATTTCTGTGGGTTTTTCTTCCTCAATACTTTCTAAAGGTTGAACCTGCCATGTAAGCAATGACTGAGATTCTAGATTATTTGTTTCTACTGGGTCATTTTTAACTAATGTGTTTGTAAATTGTTCACCTGTGCAAATTTGATCATCAGGAAATTTGTGTGAAATAACTGGTGGTTTTGTAAATGCTGAAGTCTCCAAACTAGCTTTTATTGATAAGTTATTGGATTCAGATTCCTTTTGAGGTTTAGCTTTTAAGACACAACACTCTGTGTCATCCTTCCCTCTAAAATCATCAATTTTTTCTTCAATGGATTCAAAATCTCCAGTGTGTGTATGATTATTTTTTTCTATTGCCCCCAATTTATCTGATATTTCATTGGAATTTTTGTCTTCTGCTATGGTTGTTTTTATGCTTGGAGTTTTCTCCTCAGAGATTGTGTATTGATCTTCAGGACTTGGTTCATTTTCATCATTTATTGACCATAATAAGCTCTGTTTTTTTAAAGAGCTCACATTTTCTTCTCCAGCTTGCGTGATTGTACTTAAGAGTTCCCGAGTATTCATAGCATCATCAATTTTTCTCACCTCACCTTCCTCTAACACCTTACTCTCACTTTCTGGCACTCTTTCAAGACATGTGTCATTTGAGGCCAATGAAAAAGAGTCATGGTTTTGAACAAGCGTTTGAGGGCAATCTGGCTTCACTAAACACTTGTCTTGGTTGTTGCCGTCTGCTTGAAACATGTCTTCATCACTGTGTACTAGAGGAACATTTCGCAGAAGCTCATCAAGATCATCATCGTCATCATCATCATCAAACTTTTGCATACAAAATGTTGCAACTTGAATGTTACCTCCATCATCTTCATCTGATGCATAAAATGGATCAAAATCATCTTCATGAGTGTCAGGTTTACTAGTTTCTTCCCCTGCTGAAGGGGTCATATCTTCATTTCTAATGGTCCCATTTGTATTAATTTTGACATCAACATTAGGTTCTTGGCATGTACATACATTCCCATGTATACTTACTTGTGTTGATAATGTTTCATTTTTGTGGACTGTTTCTGATTCTCTTAAATCTTCTGTGTCATTATTTGTTTCAGCTTGGACATTTGGCTGATGGTCATTATTTGTAAGAAGCATTGCTTCATGGTTTGTCACTAAATGTGTTTCATTTTCACTGACTACATTTGTGTCTAAAATGTTCCCCTCTGTTGCAGATTCACCTTTTGCCAAACCATACACCTGTTTATTTTTGGTTAAATCATTATCAAACTCTATAGGACTAGACTTTTCACCTTGAACACATACATTTTCTGTTGAATTTTCTTTTGCAATTTCCATGTTATCTCCATGACTATTGATTTCTTGATTTTTCATGATTCCATCTGAAATAGGTTTCTTGCGTTTGGTCCTTTTGCTTGAAATTGGGGACTTTGTAGGAAACTGATATTTGACGTCTTCATTGTCCGTGCTGTTCTGTAATTCTAGATTTTTCTGCTTTATTTTCTGTTTCCTGTTGGCTCTTACCACTAAATAGTCTTTTGCAGACACATTTTCCATGGAGCCAGATCGCTTCAACTCCATGGGGGGTGGGGATGGAGTGTGGACATTAGGTCTGATCTCTATTACAATATTTTCTGATGAATCTTTTCTTTGCATAGTCTTCAAAACCTCTTTTGGAATGTTTTCTTTTTCAGTAGCATCACTATGTGTTTGAACAGAATCACAACAAGCCTGGATTTTATCTTCAATCACAGGGTCCTTCTCATTGATCATTTGACCTGTTGAAAGGTCAATTGTAAAGTAGTCCTCCCTGAATTCTTCCTCCTCAATGGGCTCTTCTTCAGAACACAATTTTTCAGCACAAGTTGCCATTTTTTATTATTAACCCTTTAATTCACATTTCCATTTAAAGCATCAGCCAAAGTTTTACACGAAAAGTTTCCTTCTCTTTAATAAAATCCAATGTGATAGACTGCACATTATGCAAAGATAATTGCATTACAAATCTGAAATATTTGTTCAGGTTTCTTCAAATATTTTTTTGTTCCTCAAATATTCAAATCAAAAACTTTATGACTTGTTTATAACTGGAACACACACACACAGATCGAATAAATCCAGATCCCCTATTTTGACACCACGAATCAACCATTCATTTTATCCCAATCAGTCACGGCTAGGCAATACTCATTATGTTATTTCTATTAATCCGTTAAAAAGGCTCCTTCATGTATAAACATTAAATCTCAGACAGAAGAAGCAAAAAAAAAAAAACGAAACCAAGGAGCAGAAAGTAGGAAATGTGGTAGGCTTATCACACAGTGTAGAAAATCACTGACCCTATCCCTTCACACATAATTTGCTAATAAGTAAATCCACGACAAACGGTTGCCCTTAGCCAACATTTTAATTGCGTCCATTCTTTATTTGTTGACAAATTCGTTCTTTTTGTTAGATGACTCCACGAGTCCTGCATCCATCCCTTTGGGCCATGTTGTGTTGATCTGGAGTGCTTACTTCAACATAAATTTGATATATCCTTTGGTCAACTTTATGACTTTCTCCTTTGACAAATAGCCAAACTAGTTTAAATCAGGGAGAGAGTGAGAGAGAAAAAAAAAGGATTTGTGTATTACCCAACCCTTGAGAGTAAATATATTCTTGGATTAAAAGTTTACCTGTGTGCTCCATGCATATGTTAATACAACTTATATTGATGGATATTTCAAAATTAATTTAGTATGATTCTTACGCACTGTTAAGAAGACTCTCTCTCTCTCTCTCTCTCTCTCTCTCTCTCTCTCTCTCTCTCTCTCATTGAATTTGGTATCACATGTTTTTAAAATTCCATAACTCAAACAGAATTTTATTTTTTATCATTTACCAGGTATTGAGATTTTTTGTGTCCCTTTCTCAGTATCTGAGCTATCACCCACAGCCCTGGAATGTCCGTAATAGACATTTTTTTACAGAGCAGAACAGCACCTGCTCTACCTTCAAATCCTTGCTGATTTGTTGGCTTAGCAAATATTGACATGGTGTACAAGAATATTAGTCCAACTGATAAAAGAAAAATAACACAACTATTTCTGCACCCTTGTTTGTGCTGCGATGATGATGATGATGCATGCATGCAACTCAGAATGTACACATTAACTTTTTCTTATCTAGGATTGTACCTCATTAACTGTTCCCTTACAAAATTGTTATTCATAGTTACTAATCCAACATTTCATTTTTGCAAACAGACTGCTGCAATTAAAGGGAGAGAATCATATTTTATTCCACCTATTTTTTCCACCATTTCAAACCAAGATTTCTTATTCTTTTTCTTTTTCTTTAATTTTGATTATTAATTCCGATCAGTAGAAACAATGTTCCATTACTAGCTAAAATAGATTGTCTAATCATTTCTTATTTAAGAAGCATGAGTCTACCAATAGAAGGGTTTACTAGCAATATATACATACATTATTTACTCCTACATAATTATTTAAGTGTGCCAAAACATGTACATTATAAATTCAAAACCATTTTAAATACCTAAGAAAATATTTACGTGAACAAAAGGATAAGACAACCACGCATAGAAAAGTGGTTATTCAAGTTACTTCTGCTAAATATTCCTGATTTAAACTTCACGGAAACAGTTTTTATTCTCAATGTTCAGTAATCTTCACTGCATGGATTCACTGTGTCTAATTTGTCCTCAGTTACATTCATGATTTCATTTTTCAGTACAAATGTATTTTAAGAAGGGAATTCTTTGAACATGATACTATATTTAAAAGTGAATGATACACCATTTTAACCATGGATTTATGTACATGACTACATGTTATATGCATGTATGTATGAAAAACTAATTTAAACCAATTTAATAATTGGTTTATCTTACAAATAAATAATGATTTAAAGTTAATATCAAGCGTTTTGGTGTAGAAATAATGATACTGTCCGAACAAACACATTATATTAAGCATGTCACATCAAGGGTTCATTCATTTATGATCATTTCATCAATTAATATAAACCATTCTAATTAAACCAAGACTTAAAAGTAGCACTCTATAAACAAACCCTTAGTAAAATTAGAGATTATAAAGTCAGACTTCCAATATTATTCAATACAAATGTACCAAAATACATGCACTGTACATGTAACATTTTATATGAGGTCATTCAATGAGGAAATAATTATGGACCATGCATTATGTTTGAGCTTACCTTGTGTAGGTAGATAGTACTTCAGTCGGTATTCCTGACTGGTGGCTTTATCGTGGCCGTTGGTCAGCTCCATAATTAGTCTTTCATCAGTCACAGGTATCTCCAAAACATTTCGTTTCACACCACAGACAATCAACTTCTTTCTGTGCGAATTAGGCTGGTTTCTCTGAAAATGGCTTCCAGCTATCTGTTATAGCAAGACTAATGTTAAGCAGGCTTGCGTATGGTCCCTTTAAATTCCAAAACATGCTGCACCTGTTTTGAACAATAACAATAAGTAACTCTTGAATAACACCCACTGCAGTGAATGAATGATTGTAAAAGGAATGCTTTTTCTGGTTCACTGGGTTCCAGGTTAAATATCACAGTCTGCATCAAGGGACATAACTTTAACAACAGTCATTATAGATCGGTACTAAACATTATAGGCCTACAGTAGCCATGCATTAATGTTTTATTGAAGACTTACAGGTACTTGCCAGCCCATATAGAAAAAAAATTACCCATTCATTGGTAAATTGTAAAAGCACAGCTTGTACAACATTTGCAATTTAACATACCTAAAGTTTACCTCCCAACCCCGAGCTCTATTTTTCATTTATTTGAAAATTATTCTTTTTGAAAGAAATAAATCTTTCTTATATATACATATAAGTGCATATTCAACAAGTAGCTTGTACACAGGTTGTAGTTGTGTTGACAGCTGCACCCACAGATTTAAGTCTTTAAAATTGTCATATTCTCTTGATTCAACATCCAATAAATATGCAATTCAAACCACCGGTATATTCTCATACATAAAGAGAAATCTTTTTTAAATGCTTGATTGTTTTCTTATTCAAACCGATTGAGCTCTTTGGGTAAGAATCTTTCAAAATAACAACTGAAAAAAATATATGAATGTGAAAACGAAATTTATTTATTACACTCTTGAAAAATACAACAATATACATGATTTGAACTTCCACCTTTTATTTGCTGTTCAAACAATAAATTATTGCCTTATTCAGAACTTTTTAAAGTTTTGTCTGAAATAGCTGGATCATGGAATGATATTAACCAGTATTATATGATATAACCATTATTGTATTAAAAACAGAGGAGCACTTCAAAATATCCACAATTAAACTCCAAATGCAACCTTCAATTCATTTATACTATAGTGAAAACACACATAATAGCACATGTAGATGTTTGTACATCAATATCGGTATTTCAAGGACATATGTATATATATCATTTCATTTGATCCTTATCAAATAATCTGTTATGTGTATCTATAAGAGATTAATGAAATATAAAAAAAAGTCATAGTGTCCTCCGATATAAAATGATTGTACCGGTAATCATTACGGTTCTAGATGTTTGATACAGAAGGAATCTAACATTTTTATGTATAGTTCATAATTTAACGGAAACATGAATTCAGATTATTTTCTAGGAACCCATTCACTTTATTGACATTTGCTTACATTTGGTTTTTATCTAGGCTTGAAGATCATTTTACAACATTCCATGATCTCATGCTAAAACAAAATCAGTCAAAAATATTTTTATATATCAATAAGATCATAAATTGCTTTCATGATGTTTTGAATTATCCTTTCATATCTCAATCATTTACAAAACATGTTTCTTGTCCTGAAGTGCAGAAGGCATGATAAAGGTGAAAATATGTTGATGATCGAAATACTTAGTCTGACTAATCAAATTACCTTACGGTTTGTCCCGGTTTTTTTCACATCACTAAATTTGCAAAAAATGGGGAAAACATATATTTAACTTTTTTTATTTGCATCAGTCATTGTTTGTGATATAAAAAGTTTTTTACAGTAAAAATAGCCAATATAAATTCTATCAATATTGTGCTATGTAAAATTGATCACAAAAAAGCAAAAATTAAATCATCGCGAAAATTATCAGATAAACGGTATATGTTACGGTTAAATCATTTGAAATTTTACCTATTATATTTGAAGATCCTCGCATAATGAACAACATGCAAAAGTTCTGTCTTTAGTCCATAAACTCAACTACTTTTAATGTGGATCTAGAACTACATGCTAACACAATATATAAAGATTCTAATGATTCATACAACCATTGTAGAGAAGGGAATAAAAATTGGTGACTAGCAGATATGGTAATAAGAAAAATGGTGATAGAATAAAATGTGAAATTGTACTAAAACTGTACTGGAAAGTTCACCGGTTTATACCAGTTTATTCAACTACAGGTATTTACCCAAATGGTCAGTGGATGAGTTTAGAATACCTATGACTTAACACGTGATTGCGCAAAAATAATTGTGTATTGAGTATGTTAGAACAATTGCAGGAAATTTTTTTAGTTAATTCAGTCATATTTATAATGCATACAATAGATTTATGAAAATCTGGCATCGAGTAACATATTTGAATATTGCGATCAAAATTATCTTTATTGCCTCTGATAATACTGCAAGATATATCTTGTAGATTAAAAAATGTATGACTATTTTAAAAATGTATATAATTTCAATGCAAAGTGTAAAATATAAAATGGTAAAAGCTTTAAGTAGTCTATAGGTACATTATAAAAATAGATATACAGGATATACCAGGTGAAAAATATATTGCACAGATTGTCTTTGGTGACTAAGAAAATACATTTACATTTTTCTTTACACATATAATCTTTCTACTAAACTTCTCCCATGTCTACTACATTATCAGTATTACTGTTACGTAAGAACACCATGCTTTTTGGACGAGCCCATATTTGTTCCAGTTTCTGAATTTTAGCCGCATCATATGCCTCCCAAGCAGTAATTTCTGTGAATTTAGAGTCCGCCTTGATTACAGAAAATATCAGGTTTTCAACGGTCACCAGTTTTTCCACTTCATGGATGATGTGTTGTTTATCACAGTGATTTTTCATGACGGCCATGACACAACCATGTTGACACTGAGCATTGGATTTGACATTGATGATTAAGATGTCTCCTGTGGATCTTCCCACCCAGAGAGAGTCCCCAACACCAGCAACTGAATTCACAATCGGATGGCGGTTTCTGGAAACGGGTGAGCCAGAGGAGGGCGAGCTGGCCCGGGCTGGGAGGGTCTGGGATTTTTTGGCCATTGTGGGCCGCCTTGGAGGCAGGGGTGGGGAAAGAGCCGGATGTTGCGGGTCGCTTACTGAAACACATCTCTCCGGAATGGGAGGGGGTGGGTCTTTATTACTGTCTGCAGGGACATTGGTACTGGGGGATGATTCATCAAACCACTTATCAAACTCTCCTGAGGAAATTTTTTCACCTGATGAATCATCTGATGAAACTGAAAATCTCCTGGATATGGGCCGTGCTTGTACCTGTACGGAACTGTTAGAAATGTATTTAGAAACAACCATTTTATGTGGATTGATTTGATCACATTTCAGAATATGTGTCAAAATGCCCATCTCTGTATCAAATTCAAGTAGTTCACTGCTATTGGCAAGGAGTGCCCATATCCTGCAGTCCATGTGAACCAGTTTCATGACATCTGGAAGTTTATTCTCTAATAAGGCCTGACATTCCTTGTTGATCTCAATTCTTCTCTCTATCATCTCAGTCCTGTTGCTGACTATGACAATTTCACTGCCACAACCACACCATAGTTCCTCAGTTTCCGTCACATAGATGAGGCAGGAGGCAGTCCTCTTGGATAACCTCAAGATCTTTTTTAGGTGCCAGTTAAACTGGTGCCTAAGGTTTACCTCCTCCCCTTCAATCACCTCAGGTTTTTTGATATGCTGATAAATTCTTAGCTGACCATCTCCAAGCAGAATGTACACCTTTTTACCCTAAAAACATAAACAAAATTTTAAAAGTTCAGAGTAATCACAGCACTGGCTTAGATATTCTTGCATTGTAATATACAAAGAATAATTGTCATATACAATGACACAGAGCACCCACCAGTTCCTCATTCTTGACATATTCTATACATGTGGGAGTGGCACCCAAGTTGTCCAGTTTCTTCAGTGAGGAAGGATGCCCAACTCCTTGCTGCCCAAACACTTCTATCTGCTCATCCTAAAAGAGAACATATAAATTATTTAATTTGTTAAGGCATTACTTCTGTTAGGCGATTTAGCAAGGTTTAATAATTTCTATGTACATCAGTCATTACAAGGAAAGAAAAAGAAATGCAAGCCAATAAGGCTATATGTAGGTAGATAAGCCAATGAAGAGAAGAGAAAGAACATTTTTTGAAGAGATGCATGTGCTACATGTGTTTGCTTCTAAAAGGAAGCTTTGTACAATGTAATAAACTCAGACCTCTGTTCCAATCCAGATCTGTTTGCCGATCTTGTCCATGCATGTGATGGTGGCCCCGGGCAGTGGTTTCTTGAAGGCCTGATATGTGCACATGGTGGCGTCCAGGATGTGGTAGCAGCGGTCATCTCCACTCCCCTCCCACACCCACACTTGTCGCTTTACACCACCATACTGCCAAATACACAGTCAAAAGTTATCATCTCTTTACCATTGCTTATAGAAAGTTACTCTAATATTGATACAAAGAGAGGGAATGATGATGGAAGCAATAATAATGGGCAAGGCTAAATGAGCACAAATTTTTTATACAGAATGAAATAAAAAAAAGAAATCACTTTGTTACTATAGTAGACTTAGAGCCCCATGATATGTTCACAACCCAATGCAATTTGGATAGCATTAAATGTATCTAGGCAAAATAGCAAATTACAATCACAACTTCTCTGTCTTTCTGGCAGAGCTCGGAAAAACATCCTGAATGTATTACATGTAACATTAACGGATGTTAGAACTTTACACATCAATTTAGTTATCGGCTAGACAGCCTTGTATGACTCTTCTGTTGTATATTTTAGAGTATATCATTGAATTTAATGAAGTCTATCTTAAACCTCAACAGATAATTAAATGGTCTGTATTTACATCAAGTTTTATATAAGGGGGGGGGGATTGTCATGGACACAATGTAATACATTTGAGGTGTTTTTCCGAGCTCTGCCGGAAAGGCCAGAGAAGTTGCGATTGTAGCAAATTAGTGTGTGTATGGTTGTTGATTTACCTCGGTGACAGAGGTGACAAAGTCTACTTCCTCCAGTTCCCGCGGGAAGTGTTTGTGCTGGGCCAGGAAGTCTGCAGACATCATGTGACCCGTGGTCAGGATGTCTTTAGCACTGGGGCGCTGGGTGGCATCCTGATTCCAACACAGCTCCATCAACCTTTCCAGCATAGGGAAGCGTGGATCTATGTTAAAATCCTGCAAGGAAGAATGTCAGGCTTTTACATGAATATCATACTAGTGTTTGTAATTGAATCAAAGATATAGACTTTCATGTAGTACAAATGTACTACTTAAATTTAGAATTTTTGAAATACAGTTATTGTGTAAAAAGACATTTTGTATGGTTATCACATTTCCCTGTTTCATTATTTACTTTGCGTTTACCTGAAGGTTTGGCCTTTTGGCTTCCATTTTCATGGCTCTTGAGATCTGTGCCATGTTTTTGTATTCACAGTAAGGTCTTTCTCCTGATAATATCTCGTACAATACCATTGAAAAGGAGAAAATATCCACCTACAAGAATCGGCATGTAAGGCATACAGAAATTATTCTCATCTTGGTTCTCTAATTTATTCAAACTCCACACTTATATTTATTACTTTATTTACTGATAGAAATATTCAGATGTAGCCCCATTGGTAATGATGGGCGGTCATCATATTTTTTTTTAAGTCTAAACATTTTACCATTCTTTCTTGCTGGTAAAGTTATCATTAAGAATATTCTATTTGACACTTCATTCCTTTTTCTGCTCTATGAAGAGGATTTACCAGGTAGTGACAGTACCATCGTCACAAGCCACGGGTTTTGTGTCCATTCTATTTCTGAAATAGAATCTATTTCGGAAATAGAATGGACACAAAACCCGTGGCTTGCGACGATGTGACAGTACTGGGTTACCTTTTCATCATAGGCTAATCCCTCCATAATCTCCGGAGCCTGATATCCAGGTGTTCCAACCAATCCGACTGTCCCTCCAGATGTATTAAACTTGGAAATTCCATAATCAGACAACTTGACATTGACTGGTGCCTCTGGGTCTAAACTGGTGACCAGGATGTTGTCTGACTTTAAGTCGCGGTAGATGATGTCATGTTTATGTAGGTAGTCCAAACCACGAACAATCTACAAAAAAGAATTCACCCTTCTTTTTTTTTACATTGTCTAGGATACCAAAGATACATACCATAATGTGCTGCAGTACCAAGCTTTTTTTTATTTAATTTTTAAACTTCTTTGTTCTTAATATCTTTTTACAATAGCAGTTGAACTTCAATGTCACTAACACCAATACCTCAAATTCAATGCATATATACTGATCAGAAATGATTTGCAAGTCTAAACCACCTTTTCTTAAATGTTTTTTACCCTCAGTATTCCAAATCCTCAGAAATAAAGAAGTTTTTTCTTGGCCAAATCAAATAAAATAAATATAGATAAGATAACAAGGTTTAATTAGTACATGTATAAGGATTACCGGGTATATATAATATGAATCCTAGATGTCTTTTCTTGACCCAATCAAGTTCAAGATAAGAATTAATGTTTGATATTTACCTGATGAACAAGCTTGAAGTTGATCTCCTTGCTGAACACCGGCAGGAAGACTTTGTCCTTGTCCCTGTATTTGTTGAAGGGTTCTCTTCCCTCTATCTCATTATCAAGCACTCGTCTCAAACTGCCCAAGGGAGCTAACTCTAGACACATCAGCAGGTCTGGTCGGATGGAAATACCAACAAAGGATACAATACAGGGGTGATCCAACTTACTGGTCACGTCTGCTTCTTGTCTCATTTCCATGAAAGCTCTAAAAGCCTAGTAAAATAACCACAACATATTTACATGTAAAGGAGAGAGAGAGAGAGAGAGAGAGAGAGAGAGAGAGAGAGAGAGAGAGAGAGAGAGAGAGAAACTTCACATTTAATAGAATTGTTTCGGAAAAATCACCGTTTTCGGAGCTAAACTTCTCATTTATCCTAATTGTTACAGACCTTAATGCTGCTAGCTTCATCCATATCTAGATGCATGTATGGAGCATTCACATAGTCATCTAAATCTTCGTCATCATCATCGTTATGTAGAGGCCTGTTTCGTTCAACACTGGAAATATTCCCACCAGAGTAATAACTACTGTCCAAAGAATGCTTCCCTGACATAGAGGGAGCCCCATGATAGTACTTAACTGCAATGTCCACGTCTCCATATTTACCCTTGAACACAGACCCAGTGACCCCTGACCCAAGGTAAGCCTTCTTATTGGAAGGATCAACTTGAAGTTTCTCCGAGTCCAGCAGGAATTTTCTGGGCAGTTCCTGCATGAGAAGTTCCGGGACGAGTTGACTGAGGGGGACCTTGGTTCCTCTCCTGCACAACGCCGTGTCACCAGAGAGCAGGAGGCGAGCACAGTGCTCCACCGTGAAGTGGTCCAAGTTGGAGGGCAGCACGCTGGAGGTGATGGTGTAGCACACGGGACAGATGGCAAATCTCTGTATTCTAGGTCTACCCAGCATGTCATAGTCCATTAAACCTGCATTCAAAAGTCCAGATTAGTTTACAGCAATTGTGTGTTATGTTTCGGGCACCATTGTTGTGGTGTATTAAATAAATGAACAGAACTGAATAAATTGATAAACAGTGTTGATTGCATTGACAGCATATCATATCAATTTTTCAAAGATCAACAAAATACAAAAATGCTTCTTTAGGGGTTATTGTAAACAAGATATATCTTAAAATGGTGATCATGATGGATTGCCTTAATTCAATCAGCTTGACCATTGATACCTGGGTAATGATCACTGAGAAGATCTTCCACTGCATCTACAATCATCCCCATGATGGAGTAGTCCTCTTCTAGTGACTGAATGGTGATCAGGATTCCATGGGTTACGTACCCTTCCCTCTGGCTCACTTGTACAGACTCCAACATGAAGTGGCCCATCTCGTGTCGCAGAAACATCCCATCTTCCCAGTATATCATATCTTTGTTGTTTATCTTCAGGCCTTTACTGTGCATATATAAATAAAAACGCACATCACTAAGAATTCAGACACACTATTTTTCTATTAATATTACAAAGATGCATGCACAGAAGTCTATAGATATGAACTGAATTGATATAATGATAGAAATAATATAAAACTTTAAGTACAAAATCTTCCTCAATCAAATTTGAAAGCTTTACCATATTTACCAGCTTCTTTATAGCCATATAAATGTTCAATATCCTACCTTGCTTTAGAATTGATCCTGTAGAAGGACTTTCCAGGCTTGATCCTTACAGAGGACCTGAGGACCCAATCATTGGCCAGAAGTTCAATCCTACACATGATCCTAGAGAGCAGCCTACTCCACAGGCCGTTAGGAATGAAGGCCAGCTGATAGAGGCGGGACACTCGCTTACCATCACGGCCGTGAAACTGAAGGTCCATGCCAGGGTTGGCATGTAGGTGGGAGGGGATGAATAACCTGTGTAGTAAGATGTTATAATAACCTCAGTGGTAAATGTTATAATAGATCAATAGAGATTTTGTTAAAAAAATGCAAAGACAGACATTGAGACAGGCTTTTTTATTGACCCAAGAGTACCAGTTAGTATTACATAATTGTAATATATTATTACATTTGTTTATGCCTAAAACATGTACACATCATCTGCCAACATGGGCATCTTATCTGCTCTGTATAATAAATGTACATAAGTATCTATTATATATGTAATAGAGAGCATAGTGGATAGGATACACCTGTGATTTACCAAAACGTTTTCTATTACAATTATTCTTCAATTACTCCCCATATACCAATACTTTATATTTTTGGTACATAAACACTTATTTTGAATGACAGATTTGTTTTGAAGGAAGAAATCCCAGATTTACAATAGGAACAACACACTTACTTTCTGTCAGACTCAACTTTGAGAGCAATTTCAAATTGTTCCAGGAGCTGTATGTATTGTGGGACATTCTCATTGGGGAATCTGGAGTCCTGGAGGTACATCTCTTGCACTGTGCTCAAGGCAATTTTTCCTCCCTTCATAGACTGACAAAGTGACTAAAACAAAAACAAAAAAATCAATTTGCATAATCAAAGTTGATAAAAATTGCTAATCAATCTATAATGTTTTCTTAAAAATTGCTGACAGTTGTTTGTAGAATTTGATAGGGTGTTAATACTGACCGAGTCGATGAGGACCTGTGAGAGGACGTCACACAGCCAGGTGGGGTCCAGGTAAAAGAAGTTGTTCAAGCCTTGTAACTGTTCATTGAAGTGTAACATTGCTCCAGATGTCACCAGGAACTTTACCACTACAAAACACATGCCACGTACATTGTCTTTCGCTGTGCTTTATTTGTATCTCATCAAGAAAACAGATGTTCTCAAAACAAGCAAATTATTAAATTGAAAACATGCATTAATAAGCAAAATATTGCCAGTCATTAGAATATATCAATAGTATTACAATAGAGCACAAAATGTATCAAATCAGAAATTTAAATTTGAATAGAATCTTCACTGTATCATCTACAAAAAAATATCAGCTGTAAAATTGTAATATACAGTGATATTCTTGCTGCAGTTTTCTTTTTCTGTTGAGCTTATTTTGGTTGGACATGTATAATTATATCAATTTTACTATAGTTACCTTCGGGGACCTCTTGGGGAACCTCCACATCACAGCCCGGTATTTTTTCAATGAGTTCGTACAGTTCACTCTGGACCAGGAATGGAGGTTTGCCATCCCTGATCCTGTTCTCCAACTCATGGTAGACCTCCTTCTCTATCAGGATGTAGCTGTTAGGAATGCTTCTGCCCAGCAGATATCTCGTACCTAAGGATTTATTGCCAAGCTCCTTCATACCACAGGCAGTATTGTACAGGGCATCTCGTAACTCAGGTATACCTAGATGAAAAACATGAAACATAAAATCATAAATTCACTGACAGGACTTTGAGAAAAGGGTTACTATAGTACATGTCCATAAAATCTTCTAAAAAAATTAGTTTAAGTACCTGTACACTATCAGTTATCACAATAATATGAGTTACAAAAGATAATACAGTAATCTTGTAACAACACATACTGTAGATTCCTTATTTTATGCGAGTACTTAATTCCACAATTCAACTGGTTTGCATCAAATCGCGAGAATATAATATCGTAAACGCCGAATGATTAGCATATTTTCATTCAGTTTACATATGTCCGAAAAATAAAAGGAAGATTTTAAAATCCGCTGGATGTGCTTCTCGCTATTTTACACAGATATTAACTCCTCGCGTTTAATTAGGAATCTATAGTAATGAATGGCCAAGCATTTTGCTATGAACGTATCTTTTAAAAAAAAATTTCCTTATCAAAATAATGGGTATTGAAGTGAATTCATGAATGCTACAGTGTGTGTATAGAGATCAGCCACAGAGGACTGAATTTGAGGTGTACATGTATATAGACAGACACCCACCTGCCCCAGTGGTACAGGACATGGGAATGATGTTGTCATCCTCGAGCTGTGAGCACAGCCCCCCGTATCTCTCCGAGGCACTCCCAAACGCCTCCAGTAGCTTCCTCTTGATCTCAGACACCTGCTCGTCCCTGGTGGGGCTGTTGTTCTTGTCCAAGAAGGTCGCCGCTATGATGACCTTGGAGTGGGGATTTCTTGCCTGTAGTATTCAAGGAGAATGGATATAAAATATGGTGCACTTTATCCTTACTCATAGGAGATCTTATAATATAAGACCATGTATTGAGGAGGTATGGAACACCTTCATGAAGGAGGTAAAAGATGCACTTTCTCTTGAAATAAATTATGTAACTGTGTTAATGTTATTCATTTTTCTTTTCATTTTTTTTTTTATGCTGAATAGAGAAGTGCAATTAGACTATTGCAACATCAGCTATTGATCTGCAAGTAATTTATTTGAAAAATGCTAGGGCTTGTACATTTTTTACCTTTTTTTACCTATACATATTTTTAAGATTTCATTGTCAAACAATGTCAAATTGAAAATATTAAAGCAGTAATTATATTTTAAATATGATGTACTTTCATCCACATTGATATCTCAGGGTGTCCTATACCACCTTAATTCACAAGCAAACCATGAACAACACTGTCAAAATAGACTCACCTCTATGCTGTAGAGAAGTTTCCCTATTTTCTCCATGTCTTTGGCCAGAGACCAGAGGTCCCAGACAACCAGGTAGAGAGAGTTGGGGGTGAAGAAGCAGTGGTGTGTGGCCTTATAGCACTCGTCCCCCGACAGGTCCCACACACACAGCTCTATGGGCAGCCTCTTTGACTGGTCCTTCTGCACGGGAAAAATAAAATCTATTATTATACCTCAATATGATAATTCTATATAACATGTCATCTGATTGGTCTAGAAAGTCATGTGAATAGGGGGAACAAAACGTTGCGCTGCTTTGTGAATAAATATCATATTTAAGCTCTTTGGAAACCTTGATTGGAATTATTCATTCCACTGATATAAAACAGCCGAGATGAGCATACAATCTAATAAACGGAAGATGATTACAAATAAAAATTTGTATAATTTAGATTTTTCTTAATTAATAAATCAGAAAAAGAAATTCAACTATTTATGATTTGAACATGTTTTGTATAATCGTATGTTGAACGGTATAATAAAAAATGTATTGCATGAATATTCGGGAAATATGAAGATTTATTCCCCTAGAAACATCAAATGTCAAATTCTTAATGTGTCTGGGCAATTTAAAGTCAATCAAAGCAAAACTGTTTGCAAGTGTAGAAGGGCGAAAAAATAAAACGTATACAGTAGTTTAATACTATACAGGGTTACCCACCCCTTTACTTGAATAAGAGTTGCTTTTGCAGAGGACACCCGTCTCATTAGTTTGTAAGAGAAGTTATAAACAAATATATTATGAGAAGGTAGCACCTTGCCTTCTACACCAGCCCACCCACATCCCCCCCCCCCCCCCACAAAAAAAAAAGTAGAGAGAAATGCTTTTTGATTAAGGAGCAAAATAAAGCATTTAGTTTGCTAGTCAAGTTTTTTTGGAGTAAAAAATTTGGGGTCACAGATTTGGGGGTAACAAAGATCTGCACCAATATAAAGTTAACAGAAACAAATTGAATAAACAAAGAAGTTACAATTTCCGGGGTAATTCCCCGTCCACTTTTTCTAGCTATGTAGTGATCGACACCTAACAAGCAAGAGGGGGCATTTTAAAGGAGAAATCTTGGGATTATTTCATATCAATGAATAAACATTGTATGAAATTTTAGGTATTACTGAATATCAATTAATTTAATTGCTGCATAAATATCTTGGGACATCTAGAGGATAACATTGACAAACGCTTGACAAATTTTCATCAGAAAAGCTTGCATGGCTCATGTGAGCAAAAAAGGTATGTCTAGACTGAAGCAAAATCCAGAAAATTGTGATAGAAAGCTTCCACCATTCCAGTGGTTCAATTAGGCCACCTTGCAGCATGCAGTTAGAAACAGTGAATCCAGAGAATACAACTACGTATGTGTATTAAAGTCAGAATTCATCAGATCATGCTACCTGTGTTACAATAGTACTGCTACATATTGACATGTATGTTTAAAAAGCTATAGAACTGAAACATTCTAAAAACTAAAGAGTGAATATAGAAGGCTATAGACATACAATACCTCATTCCGAATTCTGTGTTTATTAGAGGAATGCTGTGTTACAATTTTACATGTTAGTTATATTTCCAATTAATATAATTATATATCAACTCAGAAAACAAATGGTTACATCAGTGATAATTAATATATAAATGTTTACCTTAAAAATGTCCGTGCATACTGATTAAGATTAGACTATTATTGTATTGTCTTGTAACACATACGCTTGTAATTTTAGTTCATACAAAAAAGTATTTAATTTGATTACATTTTGTTCAAGCGGAACAAAGTAATTATAAGTAGCGTGATCAAAAGATGGATGTCTGATGAAAAACTAAATTCCAATAGATAGGGGGAAGAGCTCCAAATATTTCTGCCATCCAACATTTGCTAAATAAAAAGAGAGGGACATTGTTCTTTGGAATTTAAATTACTTTACTGATGTTTAAATTTTTCTTGTTTTTTATGAATACCAAAAGAAATTTAAGTTAAGTACTGTTTAATAAGAGCAAAGTACTTTATCATATCATTAAATTTTGATCAACATTTCTCACAATAAGTTTTGAGAGAGAGATATCTATACTCTGTCCCAAGTTATTTTTGCCGCACATTTTCTTAAATTATTATATATTTATAAACACCTCTGGATTCAAACGATGTTCATCAAATAGTAAGAAAAAATCCCAAGATTTCCCTTTTGAAACACCCCTTCTAGCTTGTCAGGTTTTAATACACGGCAAAAAATAAAGTCTATGGGGATTTTCCATTGTAAAAGAAATGAAAGTACCCGGATGATGACGTTGAAAAATTGTGCGAGGTGTTCCGAGTTACTTCCGAATGGACAAAAAATGTCAACATTCCCCATAATAAATCTCCGTAAGAAATCAGTTTTCGTTCCTGTGAATTTTTATGAGTGAAAAACGATAATGTGTCTATGAAGATATCATGGAAATTTTCCCTTTCATCGATTTCAATTGCACTTCTCTCAAAGGTATGTGTATTTTTATTAAAATTTGTCCAAATGTGCTACATAAATATCTTGGGACAGACTATAGGGGTTTTGACGAAAACTTTGTGAATTAATTTTAAGTTTTTTATCTGACATGAAACTTTTGGTCCTACAGATATAAGAAAAAATTCTCTATATGTACTTCAAAACTGAAAGATTTTTTTTTTTTACAAGAAATGCTTCAATACACCCACCAGTTTATCCAGAATTCCACTCTTTTTCTTTGGACAAAGACTGGTTTCCACTCTCCGGATCCCTGACCCATGGATTTCAAAGTTGGATTTACAGCCTAGCAAGTTAGTGATGGCAGTTTTACCTTTGTCCTAGAAATACATTGTATGTTCTCAAAATGTCAATATAATCAAGGATCAAATTATATGAAGTTGTTTTATTTTTTGTATGTTAGTTTAAAAAAAACCAAACCTTTTTGCCCACAACAACCAGTTTTAGTCTGTAGTACCCCTTGCTTTGTCTCAGTTTTTCATTCAGACCTTGGATATATTTTTTGGTCCAAATGTGGCAATCTAAATATTAAGTTTATTTGTTTTCTTTCAGTCTTCGAAATAAATATTGTTCATTAAAATTGTATAGTACATGTAATTGTTATGTCTTTAGCCCTTATTTCAAATCTATTTCATTTTTTTAAATAATTACATTTAAATTATCATTCAATTAAGAGGGCTGTATGGTCGTGGTCATTTTTAGACTATATTTATCTCCTTCAGACAAAGAGCTCTGTATAAAGATGTAGAACATATTTAAAGCGAACACATTTTGATTTTTATTTACTAAATAATAGTATATTGTACATGTATATGGCCAAAAATATCATGTTCAAAAATTTAAGGTAAATCTGGTGGGCAATTTGTTGACCATCCAGCCTCCTTAATCATTAAATCAAAAACGTAAAAAGTTGTCTGGCAAAGTAGATTCAATTAATGCTTTTGAATATTGTACATTCTGTTCTGGATCAGATTTGATCTTGACCTTTTCTTACCTACAGCTGACGGGGACACCTCACCCCCTGGGATTCCAGTCCCTTGGATGTTCAGACTGTTACACTGACTCAGGCGCCCAAGCTCTTTCGGTAAACTCTTGATGGCTGGGTTACTGTTCATAATATTAACATTAAAATTTTTTAGTTCACAATCAGACAAAAAATACTTGTAGAGAGAAAACAAGATTATCAAAGCTAGCCTTCATCTCATTGATTGAATTTATTTTAATTTTTTTTTCTTTTCTGGTTAAATTACCAGTATGCGGTTTACAAAATGGGGAACCCAGGCTTGTTACATTTTGAAAAAAAAAATATTAAGAAATAGAGGAGAGTTACGCTTTAAAATCATAACTAAATCAAAAAAAATACATATATACTTTGATATATCCAATGTTTGCAGGGAGACTAGTTGACAGACAGAAGGGGGCACACAGTCTAGGCAGTTGTCACTCAGGTTTAACTCATTCAAGCAATGAGCCAGAAAAGATGGCAGGGCAATCCTAGAAGACACATTCTCACTGCAGCTTGATACTCTGCTCCTTCGCCTCGGCAGTAACCTGGTAATTCATTTTTAAGATTTGTGAATTCTTTTATCATTTAAGACAAAAGGTCTGATATAGCAGAAAATCAAGATCTTAAATATACTGTGGAATCATTACTTTCAAAAAGAGGCAATATTTGTAGATTGTATAAAAATGGGGATTTAATCTTGTGGTAAGATTTTCTTGTACATAATATTTAGGCATAAACAGTGTAGCATTGTTGTTGGAGACTTGAATTTTATTAACAAGTAATCCATGATGGCATGCCTATGAAGCCTCCCATAATGAGAGATATGATTCCACAGTACATGTACTGCTTCCCATACTTGGACTTTGTAGTGGGTAAGGGCGTGTCCCCTGAAGGGATCCCCAGTTTGTTGCCGCTGAGGTCCAGAATCTGTAACATCTTACAGTCCCACACCTCCGGTCGCTGGAGGACACTGATCTTATTGTTGGAAAGATTCAACACCTGCAGGCAACCTGCAAATTAAAAAAAAGTATTAGGCCATTTCATATGATACAATTCAAGATGTACAAGGGTTTTTCATCAATCAGACAGGTGACATATTTGGTGATAAAAGCTTTTTTCTGTGATGGAAATCAAGCAATTCTTTGTTTAAAAGGTGGATTCTGTTTTCATGCTTTAACAATTTTTACAACATCTTCTACTTACAAAGTTTGACCATGCTCTCTGTCATTTCTTCCAACTGGTTGTAGTCAAGATGGAGCTTTTTCAGTGTTGCACACCAGAAGAGTTCCACACTGGGAGCAAAGCGAACCATCACATTATGAGACAGATTAAGTGTGGACTGCCAAAAAAAAACAAAGGAAAAAATATGGCTAGATGGGAAGAACTGTAAACTTTTAACAGTATATATATGCTGCAATATGAATTTCCACAAGATTTGAAGTAACTTATCTTTGTGGATTATTATTATTATGGACCAGTGTTTACTTCTATAAGAAATTATTGAAATAAAACTACTACTTTTCATGGAAATTTATTTTCATGCATCAGCTCTCAACTGGCCATTTGTGTATGAAAAATTACAAATATTGTATTTGTGAACTATATTTTCCTCATTCCTTATATCACTATCTTTAAACTTTCATCTAAATGGATAAAAAGGAAATTTGCTATATTTGAAAAATTTTTGTTCCCAGGACTGCCTAACAAGCAAGCTGAAATTGTAAATACATTTGTTAAAGAATACCGGTAGTACAAAACTCAAGGTACACTTACCAGTTTACATTCCCAGGGGGAAGGAAAGGCCACCAGTTTATTGTTGCTGGCATCCAGTTCCACCAGACCGCTACAGCTACTGATCTCCGTCGGCAACATTTCCAGGTTGTTGTACGAGGCATTCAAACACCGCAACTTTGTACAACTCCACTCTGGCTTGTCAGCTTTAAAGAAAGAAAACATAATACAAATATCCTTAAAATTAGCAATAAAATTTGTCATAATTAAAAAAGACTGTGAGGAACAAAACAAAAAAGGCCAGTCAAATTGTGCATTTCAATTGAATATACAAGTAACTAGACATCATTGAGATGGTGACCATCTCAAAGGTCCCAGCTTAAATATTGGAAAATAGGATAAAAGCATTTCATAGGAATTTGCTTTGACATTGACTTATGACTTAGTAATTTTCAGAATGGCAGAGAACTATAGCTCATTACCCCTTACCAACAGGCTCAGTTTAAGGTTGCTGCAACCCTTTACCCAAAAGCTCTGTTTATATAAACTATGAGCCAGATAGGGGTAAGGGGAGGGAGTAAATTTGCTCTGAAATTTATTGTTTTTGCGTGGTTTGATATGACCTTGACCCTTGACCTAGAAACATCATTCAAGATCACTGAACACCCTTTGACCAAAGGCACTCTGTGGCTGAAGTATGAGCCAGATTGAGCCGCGGGGAGAGAAGATATCCCCTGGACAATTGATCTCAGACAGACAGGACAGACCGGCAGATGGACCGATAGACTGATCAATCAGAGCTGGGCCTTAACAAATGTATCACTTTACGGTTTAATCTTGAATATTATGACAAAATAATACATATGTTAAGTTTTTGATCTTACTGTCTGGTTTTAGTACTCTCCAGTCTTCGTATCTTTGGTGGGACTTCACCATGTACCTCATCTTGTTATGAGCCACGTTCAAGTACTTCAGCTCTGGCAGTTGAAATAGTTCGTAACACAGTTCTTCTAATTGATTCTCTTGCAAGAGAATGTTTTCCAACCTAAAACATTCACACAATGTGTCATTGCTACACCATTTGAGGAATGATAGAAATTCATACCATTTTTATTGGAGAAAAAGCAGCTAAAGCTTATTCCTCCAACAAGGTATTATAGTTTCACATCAAATTTTTTGGGATAATCCTTGTCTTTCCCTAAGCCATTTCACTTTCAAAGTGTTGTTATCTTCCCAAAGGTGATGTCTGTTTTTCATGCTATGGTATACATGTATACATATAAGTAAAGTAGGTAAAATTCAGAAACTTCTAACTTTAAAGTGTCCACAGTTTTACCACCAGGCCAAATTCATTGCTCAAGTAGACCGGGTGTGATACAAACTATCACACACATTTTTAGCTAAATACAAATTTCCACTGATTTCAGATTTCCCAGTAAACCATGCTGAAGGACAAACAGACTAATTATAAGGATCAACAGACCTTTTACTGAGGATGGCACACTGAGGGTCCACTCCGATGGCGCTGATCTTGTTACACGAGGCGTTGAAGGTCTTGAGAGATGGTAGGTCCCAGGGTACATTGGCTGGCAGCCGGCTGATGTGGTTATTGCTGATGTTTAGTTCCACCAAGATATTCTTGTAATCAGAAATCCAAAAGTCATGGAAACCTCCCAACTCCTTATGGCTGTAGTTGGCTATGTGCTAAAAATGATTACTAATATTATGAAATTTGATTCAAATTGTTTATCCATTATATAGAATAAATCTACGGGGAGTACTGGTAATCTGAAAACTTTTATCTGATCAATAACATAACTCTTATATTCTGTCTGTTTACACATAAATGCTTTCCATTGATCACTCTTCTATTCTCTTCAAATATTGTAACTTAAACAATATACACTAAACTCTAAGGTTCATTGGAAGAAACGAGGGCTTATTTTTCCAACACCATTAAAATCATAAAGCCCACACCAACCTTGTCTTAAATTAAACACCATAAATATACTCTCTCTCTCTCTCTCTCTCTCTCTCTCTCTCTCCCTCCCTCACCACTAGTTCTTCACTATATCCAGCCTCTAGTGTATATTCCATCTGCTGTTCACTGATGCAGTTTTTCACCAGCTTGCCAGAGATTTCAGGAAAGTCCTCTACAATTCTTTGATTCACCTCTGCACCAAACCCTACCAACATTTCTGCTACTTCTAAATGGTTACCTACATTTGAAGGAAACACAATTCCATTAAAACCATTTCATGATCATACTTTTGGGTAGTAAATTTATTAGTTCCCTACTGGTGAAATGGGGGGGGGGGGGGGGGCAATAGTCCATATCACTGTCTTTCCGTCTATCTGTCGGTCATTCTGTCCCAATTGCTTTTCGAAACATTTTTTCTTTAATGTTTGGAGAATAGATTTTAATCCTGCCATGTAGCTTTATAATGAGAATTTAAACTACAGATCAAGTTCAAGTTTTGTTACGATCGATTGATCAACAGATGATGAAGAAAGATCTTTCAATTAATTTTCTCAAAACTTATTTAGCACATAAATCGACATTGGGTATGTCAGTAGGGGACATGTATTGCATTAGCAATACATTCAGAATGCTTGCTTTATGAGCAGAAACATTATTAATTTTTCTAGGTAAAGTATTTCATTGCCCTATACTCTTCTCTGAAATTAAACATGAAATTCTTCATAATCCTTTGAAATTTTAAGTTGTCATACATGAGTTTTAATAAGAGATAAATTAAATGTAGTCCAGGTAATGCCACTAGGTACCCCTGAATCACATCATTTAAGCCCTGTCTAGCAATTTACTTGTGTAAATACCATAAATGAATTGAACCCCCCTGGTCTACAAATAATCACTGACCAGCGCAGGCTGCATATAGTGGAGTCTTGTCCATTGAGAAGGAGGAGGTGTTCGAGTAGTATGGTGGGTGGTTGATGTCCATCTCTGGGGTGAGCCACATCTTGATGATCCTCTGGTTGCCCCCCAGGCAGGCAGCATACAGGAGACACGTCCTGACCCTCATCTCCTTCACCAGTTCTAGCAATCAAAAATATTTAAAGTTATACAGTGCAAATAGCTGTGTGCTGAGCCTGGTAAGTGTATGTGTCACATAAGCATATTTGGGGGAGAATGTAAATTAAGGAATTCTAACTGTAACCTCTGATGTGAAAAGAATTATTAGTGATATATTAAAATTTAGCCATTTCAACTACATTCTTATAAAGAATATCATGAAAATAAATTCTTATACCTAAAATTTCGGCTTTCCCATATATATAGTAATTTAATTCAATACATGCAAGAGTTTTGCAGAATGTTTTAAAACTACCTGACATGTACCCGGTATATGTTTGTTAAAATAACGTTTAAGTAATTATATTGTTTTCCTTAAAATTTGGATATATTTTCAAAGCAGTGTTGAGATATTGTAAGTATAGTTTAATAAATACCCAGGAAATAATGCAGCAAATAGATTACAGCAATGCCAGTGATTTGTTATAAAGGGATACAAAAATAATAAAACAAAGATTTATTTTGCATTCAATTAATTTCTTCCTCTTTAATGGCTTAACAATTGTGAGTTTAATTTTCTATTGGAGCCAGGAAAAATCCTCATATTTAGACAAAATTTATTAAATATATTCTATGTAGGAACTGATACCGATTAATGATCAAGTATTTTTCATCATTGTGGGCATCGACAAAATCTGTTTAGTCACTGCATGTTTAATATGATAATAATATTTTGCGAGATGCGGGAAGTTTAACAGGTATGCATGTTGCTAATGCTCTACATATATCTTGAAATACATGAAATTATAATCACGGTTATTTCAGTCTCCCAAGTGAAGATAAGAAATCATTAGGGGGGGGGGGGGGGGGGGGGGGGGGGGGGGCAGTTTACTGGATGTTGACTGAACAATCGTTCTTCGCTTAAAAATGTAGCATGTCATTTGGTCTGTTAGTTTACGTCACATGGTAATGTAAATGGTACATTACATGGTAATCTTGTTCTTTGTAAAATTCTAAATACAGTTGAACTTCGATATCTCGAACACTGATATCTCGATTACAATGGATATGTCGAAGATTTGTACGTTTCAAACACTTATTTTTTAAGTATTTTACCCACAATATCTTGAATACTCGGATATCTCGAAGTTTTTCAACAGTCCTATCTAGTTCGAGATAACGAAGTTTGACAGTACTAAAAAAGCATCGGAATACATTTTGTGTACACCAAATAGCCAAGGTCATTTTAAAATTGTTTTAGAGCATGTACAACAGTTAATCTTGGTTGGGGTGTTAAATATCTGACCCTCCCACGATTTATTATATTTAATATGATATCAGTATAAATGTGTATCAATATGCTTATAAACTCAGTTAATTCATTAATGATGGCTCAATGTGTCTATTTAGTCTGTAATACATGTAATGCCACTTCATGAAAATGTATTCTATACACATCAAATGAGCCCAGATATCTGTACTTTGACGTTTATCATTGTTACTGTCATTCTTATTTGGATCTCCATTTTCTTCCAAGATTTCATCGTTTGAAAGTAATAAACGTATAAGGTAAAATACATATGAAAGCTTATACAAAATGATGATACAATGTAGAGGGCAACAGGTTTGGTGGTGGAAGATTTTAAAAATACTCATTTTGACAAGCTGATTTTCATTTTTTTTCCCATATAAGCTAGCTTAAAAGCAGTTGTCACACACATCATTTTTTATAAACTTGAATACCAAGTTCAAAGAAGCATCAAGTCAATCTGGTTGAAATTGGTGCAATTATTCATAGCAAAAGGTGACTGAAAATATTGTAAAATTATCAAATGGATGAAGAATGAACTTCGGACAAAAAGAAAAGGGGGATCAGAAAACCTCACCTAAGCAGATCAGGTGAGCTAAAAATCAGAGAAGCAATTAAAGATTATATGAGTTTCATCTTTTATTGATTTAATATGCACTTTTGCTCATGCAAACCTTGTGGTTCTGGGTATCCCTCTATCACTGTTTATCAAAATAAAAACAACAACAACTAAATTCAACATGAACCAAATATTTTACGTAAATGCTGACAACCTTTGTTATCAAAAAAGAGAAAAATAATCTGTACTTTGCTTCTGTTATTTTTACTTCTTGTTTGCCCTCTCTCGACTCAATTTTTAAACTTTGGATCTGTAGATAGGGATATCATTTTTAAAGTCCAAAGTTACATTAAACTTTTTATTTCAAACCACTTTCTTTCATCTGCATGCAACTGCATTTTGAAGAAAAAAAAATGATTGGTACGACTCTGAATAAAGAATCGATTTGAATAATTATTGTTTAATTACCTCTGTAGGTTGGGAGAGGGCAAATAATGTGGTTTAGGTATCAGGTTTATAAAACAGCTACGTGAGAGACTGATAACAACATTAAAATGTTAGCATGTGATTGTACTAATTCTTTGAAAGCCCACCATGCATTTATAATTGAATGCTTTAGTGCATGAGCACTTAAAAACAATATTCTATTCATGCTGAGAGCTTTTACAGCAACAAACAACAGGATTTATCAAAACATGAACTTTTTTGCTATACAGAGACATGCAAAATGCAAGATCATTCACATATTTTTCTCTCTCCATTTTATTGAATTTAGTGGATTATAATTCTATATATGGCACCAGCATGCTAACAATTTAAGTTCTTTCTCACCCAACGGTGCTGAAGTATTACACATACTTGGCTGGTACACAAACAGCTTCTCGATGACCCCGTAGTGACCATAGGCGGACGCCAGATAGAACGGGGAGTTACTGTCGTAGACAGGGACCTCGTCTGTCTCCAGCCATGCCCCTGCGTCCAGAAGACCGTGCACCAACTGGTCAGCTCCATATCTACAGGCCACTTGTAAGGGCGTCCCCTGAAAGTCACGCAGTCAAATCTGTAGATCCGGTTGTCCATAAAAATGTGTTTTAATTGTGAAGATGAATGATTTGCTAATATTAAAAGTCAATCTGCTAATAAATTGATATGAAGAAAAAAGCAAGGAAAAATTCACAAATATTTCTGAAATTGAAAACAAAGTTGCGGGAGAAATACTTTCTGACCATATGGCTCAATATAGAACAATTTACACCCAAACGCAACCTTAAATACACTCCTGAACAAGTAACTATTTTCAAATTATTTGTACTACCAAATATATATAATTTCTACATATCTGATTTTATTTGATAAAAAGAATTAAAATACCCTTTTCTTTCCATAAGCTTTACTTGCAAGATTCCTTTTTAATGAAAACACAATTTCAATTTTTAACTTTTTATTGAGACATCTGACAGTAAACTTTGCATGTCCCTGGAAATATTTATAGAAGGTGTTTAAGGTGGTCACGAAAGCTTAACATTATTTTTTTTAGATGCATGTAGTTCATTTCCTTCCCTTTACACGGATTTTCAACAAGATTATTGCTCACATTTAGATAAGATAAAAATCTGCATTAACATCCTTAATACTATCACTTCAAAACTGTTTCCCCCCAAGATTCCCCTGCTTTTCTCTTTGGCAAACACCCATCACATCCAGCCATGTCAAGGTATAATTCCAGTGGCTTACGTATCCAGATCTTTTTTTTGGACAGCGTGATAAATCTACAGTTATAGTTTTGGGCACTTCAATGATCATTTAAGATGACATATGTTTGATTTAAAGTATTGTACAAGTATGGTTTGGTGGCTTCATTACAAATATAAAGCTTAAAATTTTCAAAACGAGAGGAAAACCATACATATGTTAAAAAACTTGGTGGAAAATTACTTGACGGAAAGGGGGGGGGGGGGGGTACTACTGCACTCATTTTTACGGTTTTGCCAGCTAGGAGTCTAGGACAAAAATTTTAATATGTATAATACAGTTTGATTAAGTATATAATATTTAGGACTGTTAATTTGTGTATCTTTGGTACGTTTCAATTTTTTCCAATGTTTGCAAAAATCAACTTGTAAAACTGTATATATATCCAACAATATGGGGGTTATTAATACATGTTCAAGAATCTATCAAGCAAAAACTAGCTGGTCAGTTTTGATAAACTATGTTTTTTGTTAACAAAATATATTACTCTTTATAAATGTTTAATAAAAATAGTTTGTAAACAATTTAGTTTTTGAGAAAGAACCATATGCGATAAGGTCTAATTTCTGCCCCCATTTTTTATAAATTTAAAAATAACATCATATCATATAGATATTTTGATAAAACATAAAACTGAATATGCCAGTTACAGAAATCTAAAAGTTTTACAACATCGATCATTCCTCGTGCTTCTATGACGTCACGTAAATTGGCCATTTCCCGCATTTTCTCAAAAGCACGAAAAAATCATCAGTTTTTCTTCATATTCAAGAGTAAGGGGTATAGAGCGCAATGTTGCTCCAAGACCATTTTTACATATATTATTGTTCATATTATTTTGCATATCATATTAAAAAATGGTGTTGGAGCAAGCATGTGCTCGACGTTTCCTTTTCAAAAAACTGATAGGAAATGCACCATTATTGGCTAAAATACGTACTTTTTGTGAAATTAACTCATTAATAAGATATCATATTTCTATTATGACTTCGATTAGACAATTTATCTTTATAAACCTGAACTAGATATTTGTCACCTATCTTTTAGTAAGTTTCTAAAGCTCTATTCATAACTTTGAATTCTGGGGCATAAAAACACTCTATCCCGCACATAGTCCTTTCCAAACATGTGAAATTTTGTGAATTTTTTGGAAGTTCGTGTGAAGAATAAATGTAATATTTTTTAATATATTCTGTAGGAACTCAGACTTTTTTATTTAATGACTATCACTAGATTTCTTTAAATTATAACCTAACATGATGTATTTTGGTACATAATTTAATAAATTATGAGATCATGCTTCATTGTGTTAAAATTTTGCAGTTGAATTTTGGATCATGTGAGCTGAAGCTCACTGTAGGAAAACAAACTTGCCAAGGTAAATAAATATTTTGGCCTCTTTAGTAAGTTTGTAAATTCTTTTAACTATTTAAATTAAAAAAGGTTTGGTTTGAAACAAATTACTATTAAAGGCTTGGTCTACCTTAAATGGATCAATCAAAGACCATATTTCTCCACCTACCTCGTCACTAGTTTGATTGACATCTACCCCCTTGGCTTCCAGCACCATTTTGAGGATGTCCACACATGACCCCGGCTGCTTACAGATGTAGTGTAGCAGAGGCACCCCATCTATGGCCAGGCCTCCTACTGCCTCCGGATAGCATGACAAGGTGTCTCTCAGTGCCTCAGAGTCATTGTATTTTATGGCCGTCTTCAGTTCTTCGATAACTTGACTGTGGTCATCTTCCATACTATCTGTTTTACCTCATCAGCTATAGGGGAGATAAATATAGCTCATTATAAAGGAGGCGCCTATATAGTTTCCTTCCTCTTCTATTGTATTTCTGTAAAATGATACTGGACTTATGGAAATTACATGGCCAACACAATTAATAAATGCCTATTTCATGCTGTTTTACTACCGTAATACATTGTGTCGGTATATATATGTACATGTATAACATGAGTCTATGAAATTACATACAAAAATCAATACCAACTACCTAATCCTATCCAATCACACTCCTTAAAACTTGTGTACATGCATCAACTTAAACATCAGCTGTTCATATATGTATCAAAGCTAGCAATATGAGCTAACTTCAAAAAAATTTAAAATTGTAAAACTAATACATAAACACAACTGCTGCTGGTCTGCTTTATCGATAATTGTCACAATATGAATTAAAAATCACATTCAATAAAAATACGTACATCAAAATGCTCAACTTAACTTTTTTAGATTTGTGCAATTCATGTTCAGTAATGAGGAAAAAATCATTTCATTATTTTGCAACTTAATTAATGGTAGATGGTTGAATATTTAATCAGGAACAAATTTTAAAGCTTCAAACAATTATTTCTCCATATATTAACTTAGTTAATTGGGACATTTTAGTTTTTCTATTATCATGCAGTTGCTCTGTTATATGGCATTCACAGGTCAGAATTTTTTCATGCACTGGCATCGAAAATCTCTGTTGGAAGAGCACCTGATTATTTCCCCAACTAGTCCATTAATATTTCACTTCCTTCCTGTTACAATTGCTGCCATCACCACCCCCTGGAACTAACAGATTTAAGAGGAATAGATTTATGACCCATATATCACAATTATTTGGATTTTTTTATTTAATTCATTTTCAAAAGGACAATATTGAGGAACACAAGGCCTATGGGCCTTAATGGTCACCTGAGTAAGATACAACCTATTGAAAAGCCATTAAATATTTATAGATAGCACTGAGAAATTCAACTATCTAATCATAGGCCTTTTTATTTTTGAGTGACAAGTGGAGAAGTCTTTATAATGTGTAAGAATTGCCAGGTATAATGCATTCATCATATAGTCCATGGAAACACAGCAAATTTACATTTTTAAGAAATAAGGAATCATTGTTAGAGTATTGATCAAAGTACTGATCAAATCCTTTAAAGACAAAAAGGCTTTATGATAGATTTGATCATGCCTCAACCGTAATGATCACCTTATAATATTCAAATAATAATTCCTTATAACTTGTATTTATGTACTTTTCAGAAATTGTACATTAAATTATTGACATTTTTACTTTATTTTAATTCATTTTGTATGATTAGTGTAGACTCCTAATTAAACGCAAGGAATTAATTAAATCGCGAGAAGCAACCCTTGGAGATTATAAAATATCGCCTTTATTTTTTAGACTGTTTTGAACTATAAGAAATTATAACCAAAAAAATGGTGATTGCGATTTTATATTCTCGCGTTTTGATACAAAACAGCAGAATTAAGTACTCGCGTAAAATAAGGAATTTACAGTATGAAACCTCGCCCGCAGCCCAACAGAACATCATTTGCGTCATTGATGAAATTTATCGAACTATACTTCTTACAAATTTGATTCGTAGTAACTTCTCAAAGTGAAGTTGGCCGTCAAAATATAGACTTATGCAATAATCAAAAGGGTTGGAACATTGTCCTGTGCGAAGAATGTGTGTTTCCCCTGTTCCAGGAACAAAGAATTCAAAGCTTGGTTTTAATGGTTAGAAGAGCTTTAGCCTGCTCTTGAGATGTGGAAACCTGTTTCTTCAATGCTTCACTGAGACATTATCTTCCTCCTATTTGTATTCATTGTGAATCAGTCAAAGACTTTCTGTATTGTAAATTTGTTCAATGTTTTGGATTTTATTATTTTTCTAGTTGTGATCACACAAACATGATAGACTAACTACATCTATAATCCTTTTGAATAAATAGTTTCTTCTCATCCTATATTTATTTAGACTTATTTTTTATATCACAATAATCCACAATACTTTTACATTAAAAGCCAAGCCAAAAAAATGGGCAAAATTATTACATAAAGTCATGTATGTAACAAAAAATATTTGCAAAAGTTGAATTCAGTGCAAAAAAACTGTCAATCGAGATAATTAATTTAGGTTGTATATATATTGTTGATCTACAATAATTGAATGCAGATAGATGGAAATCATTAAATGTTTGATATTTTACATGATTATTTAACTTTATATAGATTTTTAGACCTTTTTACTCTACAAATGTAAAAAATAAAAAAATATATATCTGCTCGCTCCACCTATTTTATGTACCACCTGGAAATTATGTCAAAACAAAATAATAATATTATAATTATCAAATCGCTCGCCTGCCCCTACTTTTTTAAGTCATTTGTCCGAAGAACAAGAAATTATATTGGTGTGGCCTAATATATTGATCTGAGTTTTGATTTAAACACTGTCCTTCATATTTTTTAATCTATATAATTAATATCACTTTGACACAATCAAAAATGTACTAGCTGGTCTGTCGTCTGTCGTCATGTACCACTCTCAGACTCTTAAGTAAGAGATGGAAGTAGACTTGATTATATCATTCAGCCATTGATGAGTGGATCAATCTGCCTGTGTTAATGGCTCACATGTTATGTGCATTTAAACTGAGTACATCCACTGCCATATTTCTGACTCTCTGTGTCACTGGTACATGTAATTTGCATGAACTAGTAACATTTGTAGGTCATTTGGTCAGCAGAGGATGCTCACTCCTCCATGGCACCTGATCCTGCCTCTGATGGTTTCCAGAGGTCCGTGATTGCTCTGCTTTGGAATATTGATTGAATGCCGAATTGTCCACGGATTTTTCTCCTTTTTTCCTGATCATGATATTTTTCCCAAATTACGACAATTTCCCCGATAATCACATTTTTACCGATATTACATTGGGCACACGGCGGGTGTGACAGGTCAGCAGAGGATGCTTACTCTTCCATGTATCTGATCCTACCTCTATTTTTTTTTTTAAGAGGTCCATGTTTGCTCTGCTCCTGTTTTGTAATTTTCCTTTGGTCTTTTGAATTTGAACACTGTTCGTTATCACCACAAGTCATTTTTATAGCTGGAGGTCTGTAGTTCCCAGTCTGAAAAAAATTCAGATGAACGACCAGGTCACCTATCCGAATTTTTTCAGACCTGGAGCTACAGACCTGCAGCTTTAAACGACCTACAAATGTTACTGGTTCAAGCAAATTTAATGTAACAGTGCCACAGAGAGACATGCAGCTAGGTCATTTACTGCATTTAGCTGCATCACAGTAACATTTAATATGTAATGCACCACAACATAGATGATATGACACAAATTATCTACTTCAATCTTTAAATATTTGAAATCTAAAATAAGAGAAGAACAGTTCTCAATCACGGGCATTTCCAGAGGAAGTCTTGATCCTTAATGTATGACATCTCATGTCCCATTGACACACCTCACCAGATAACACTTCTGGAGGCTCTCACGATTGGTCCATGAAGTGTGTAAAATTGGATAACCATCATAAGATTATGGATATGTTCTCATTAAAGCATTTTTATTATTAAGGCTCAATTAATAGATATCATTGTTTGCACTCTCCATTAAATCAATGTACAAATCATAGCACAGTATTTGTAAATTGTGCTGTATGTGAATTTCTGTAATAATTTATACCTCAGTTTTCTTGTGAGAATATAATGACTGTGGCATATAACAGTTTCAGTATCAGCAAAACATCAAGATACACATTACTTGATTTTTAATCACCTTTTATATATTTACGTATAGGATCTCTCCTGGTTTAATTGTGATGGTATATGACTTTTATTCAACAAGTTAATTGTATATGTTCTATCCATGAGCCGTGGCGAGGGGATAGAAATGACTCAACAATATAGCCCAGAGATGAATATACTGTTTTTTATTGCAACTCTCTCTAAGAATTTCCTTCAATTATCCATATACAGTGAGTAAAATATCGATCCAATATCTAACATAATGAACAGCAGTTTATCACCTATTACTTAGTGTCACATAACATAGCCGAGTTGTTTTAAACAAAATGCAAACATGAAAAACAGTTACATGATAAACAAAATGACACACATTTCATTTCTTATTTTTATCACATAAATGAGGAAGTGACTGTTTATAAGATTGTTAGGACAATCTGATAATATATTAGGTTTACTTTTTATTATCAGGTCCCTTAGCTGCTGAAG
Source organism: Magallana nippona (assembly GCA_033439105.1). Classification (NCBI taxonomy): domain Eukaryota; kingdom Metazoa; phylum Mollusca; class Bivalvia; order Ostreida; family Ostreidae; genus Magallana; species Magallana nippona. The sequence goes on along the minus strand of CM065923.1, from coordinate 33,945,577 downwards.
GTTTTTATGCCCAAATATTAACAAAGAAGCTTAACTGAGTCTCTCTGGGTCGGAATGAGATTAAAACACTCAGGCAAGCTGAAATCTAGCTACCAAGCCCCTAAATCAGATTCCATGCATTGATAATGCAAACACTATACAGGCAATTTGGCATGCAGTTAATGAAAGGGAAAATATCAATTTGTAAATCAATTTCTTGTGGGTATAAAGTGATTAACAATTGTTATTAAGAAAAGAAGTAAACCCAAAAAATTATAGATACAACACCTTATTAGTTCAAGCTGGTCTTCGGCCTTTGCATCTAATTGAGCTACATGTATTTATCAAGCATTATTCACTATGTGTCTTGTTTCGATTTGATTTATTCTGGTCAGCAAGGCCTTAATTTATATTTAGATATCATAAACAGCAATTTTTATCAAGTCCAAACAAGGTCAGATAAGGAATTTAGCATACTTTTGGTTAACGGTACTTTAACAATCCTTTGGAGTGAAATTTCTAACCTTGTCTGAATTCAAACAATACATATTTACCCTTCCTTAGATCATAACATGCAGTCATGTCAGTGACAATGACACTCCACTGAACTTCATTCTCATAACTGAAGTTACAGTGTAGAGAATTAAAATACTTATGTACAAATTATACCTAATTTTATTGTTTATTTCGATAGGAAGTACGTCACAATATGGAGGTGTCCCATACCACCTGACCGTAAATCTTCCATTCACTGAATTAAAGCTTTCAGATACACCAGTTATAGGGTGAGAAAATGACATATCAATTTACTAATTGAAATGTGTAAACATGGAAAGTTAATAAATCAAGATCGGATACTAAATAATGGAGAGACAATTTTCAAGTAAATATTCACATGCAAACTAGCTACATATATTATCTCCAACAGAACTTTGGAAAAACAAATAAAAATATACCCTCAATAAACAACTTGACAGCTTTGTTTTCAACTTTGATTTGATCGAGTTATTTAGAATATGCAAAAATATTTACTACATAGTCATTTAAAGTCTATATGGGCATTTTGTTGGAATACGTCCTTATAAGTGTTTTAATTGCAGAGAATGAGGTCTATACCAGATTTATTGCCCAATCAAACGTTAAATAATGGTGTGATTTTTGCATGTCCAAGTTTATTGATCATCTCCCCATATTCATTGGTATTTTCCAGTCCATTTGTTATTAATTGATAATTGCTTCAACAATTTCCCGTTGCTCAGTGATCTAAGTTTAAGTCTTTTCCCTCTTTGTGTGGGATATAACTTCCTGAAAACTGATCAGTTTTTCATCTTTGTTTAGTAAAATCACTTGAGTCGCAAAATGGATATCCATGCCACTTATGACAACTGCGTTCACTCTTCCCTAGGATTATTCGACAAGGAAATGATTTGTAGTGGTTGATTTTTCTGAATTGCATGCATGCAATGTTTACAAAAAATATATAGCTTGGGTGCCAGATCATATACACGTGTTTATGACTATTTTTATCTAAATACTACACATTGTATATAACCATTCCATACAGAATTTAGCATGTGCCTACCCAAGGGTACTGGCAACTCAGGACACATTGTTGAAAAAAAAAAAAAAAAACTGAACTTTATTTATTTTACAACGATTGATAAACAAGTTCTACAACTTATATCAATATCTTTCGTTGGCACGGATGTGAGCGCGAGGGGGTCATTAATGTGGGAAGAAGCCGGAGTACCCGGAGAAAACCCACGTGTCCAAGCGGGCGACCGCCATACCCTATCACATACAACCACTGTCGATCACGGGGATCGAACTCGGGTCGCAGCGGTGAGAAGCGAGTGCATTGTCCACTACGCTACTTGGACACATTGTTGACTGATTAAAAATGTTCTTCTTTCTAGATCTTCATTACAGCCCTTTAGCCTTCAGAAGATCTTAAAGGGTGAAGTCATTTAATGGAGGAGGAATGTGACAGTCAGGCCGGTTTGAATACCGGCACTCGAATAGCTCAGTGGGAAGAACACCTGACGAGGGATTCAATGGGCCCAGGTCCGAATCTCAGTCTGGTCTATCCTTATTTCTCCCATCCCTTATTTCTCCCATCCCATTACACCTTCAATCTTCTCTAACTTACATATTGCATCAGTATAATTCTTGATTTAAGACAATAAATTCTAGATTATACAAGTTTTTTGGATTGGATAGCTATGGAATACTAGTGTATGGGTTTCAACAGTTAACTCTTTATATACAGTAAAGATAATCATGTTAATTATTATTTCACAACCACATTTTAACACTTAAAACTTCAATTTAGCCAACAATTGCTGATCTCATATCCCAGTGATGTGACGTGCACCTAGACTTATGGTGCACATGAAATCATGCAGCCACATCTGTTGTCAATATAAATGTCTCTACAGCAACATTCAAAGACTGTAAGCATGCAAGGCCTTAAAAAAAGAAGACACAACTGAACCTAGTGAAATAGTAGCTAAACACAGTTATCAGGAAAATCAATACATGCATCTAATTGTTTGCCATTGATTACTGTAAAAAATGAAACTTCAATGAATTTTAATTGGAAAAAGTCATTTATTTTCTGTAAGGGATAAAAACCCTTTTGTGTGGAGATACTTCATCACAAATCCGTCACAGTGTGGAGACGGGGTAGATTGTTGGATCACTCCCATTTTCAAGTGCTAGTACTTGTACTTGATGTGAATCATTATATCTTCTTAGTCAAATTTTCATCACTTAAGATATCTCTGTATACTAAATAAATTGAAAGTAATTAAGGTACAGAGCAAAATTCAAAGCATCAATTGGCTGCTATTGTGTAGTATAATGAATCCTGAAATCTATTTAACCACTGATCGAAGGCCATCATACAGGTTGAAATGGTTTACTATCGTGTACACAATTAACCTTGTACCTACACTATATGCATGTACTCTGCAACACCATCAAACACCAAACCACATGTGCAGTTAAGCTTTAGTGACTCTTCCAATATCAGCATTATCAGTGAATTGGAGGCCATGCACATGCAGCCACTGTTTCTTTACATATTTTGTTAATCTCAAAAAGATTTTTTTCTGGCCATTTTGAGTTCAAGATAACAAGGTTTGACTGTATATATACTCAGGTTTTTTTAGGTTATTTTCAGGCAGATACACTCTATAATAATCACATGTGTTTAACGTGCTTGAAAACTCCTCCCTTTTAATATTTCATAAGATCAATTTAAGAGGGCACGATTGTCATGGCCACTTTTAGAGTATTTTAATCTCCTTAAGAATAAGAGCTCTGTATAAAGATATAGGAAAATTATCAAATTTTAAAACTAAAATATTTGGATTTTTTCTTTTAATACTATTAATGTTAGTCAAATGTTAATGTTTAAAGTTAATGTTAAAAGTAAATGTTGGCCAAAAATATCGTATGTCAAAGTTTAAGACCGATCTGATGGTTATTTTTTTTTACCACCAAGCCTCCTTAAAGAAATTGAGAATTATATATATCTTTTATGGAAACTTATTTTTATCATTTTAAAACTGTCTATTTAAGCATTGAATGCTTATTTTTGGATGTCGTCGGTCCTATGACACACCAAGCGGTGCAGACAAATTGAATACCGCGCGTTTGTCTGCACCGCTTGGTGTGTCATAGGACCGACGACATCCAAAAATAAGCATTCAATGCTTATATTTATATTCATACTGATGTCTATTTGTATGAAATATATGTGTTTCGTTGCTGTAAAGCCAATATATACGCTCTCAGTAAGGGATATGAAACATACATGGAACAGCCATATTAACATCTTATTTAGTTCGGTTCCATGACTAAAAATATAGTGCCAGAAACTCTGTAGAGAAAAATCCCATTTTTTAAGGAATAGATATAATTTAATGATTATTTTTCAAAAGTACATATCAAATTGGTTATGTATGATTAAACGTTTCATTTAATCTTACAAAAATAAATATACTCAAAACACGTGGAGACGTTTATATTTGTGCACATGGCGCATGAATTATCAAAGTGTATTCATTAAGCATTGAATGCTTATTTTTGGATGTTCTCGGTCCTGTAACACACCAAGCAGTGCAGACAAATTGAATACCGCGCGTTAGCACGGTATGATAATTTGTCTGCACCGCTTGGTGTGTTACAGGACCGACGACGTCCAAAAATAAGCATTCAATGCTTTTATTTATATTCATACTGATGTCTATTTTTATAAAATATATATATATTGTCGCTGTAAAGCCATTATTTACGCTCTCAGTCAGGGATATGAAACATACATGGAACAGCCATCTTTACATGTTATTTAGTTCGCCTCTGCGACTAAAGATATAGTGCCAGAAACTTTGTAGAGAAAAATCTTTTTTATGAAGGAGTAGATATAATTTAATGATTATTTTTCAAAAGAACATATCAAATTGGTTATGTAAGATTGAACGTTTCATTTAATCTTACAAAAATAAATATACTCAAAACACGAAGAGGTTTTTATGTGTGTATTCATAGAAAATTGAACGTCGCAGATTTCCAATGCAAACATAAGGGGAAATATACACTGAATGTAAATATAGAAAATTGAACGTCGCAGATTTCCAATGCAAAGATAAGGGGAAATATACACTGAATGTAAATATAAAGACATAAGCATTTCTTAACTGGTAAACAGCTGCATAACCTGAGTATGTAGGAATGACAATAAGATTCCACTCTAGGAATTAATATCTCCCACAATTAAGAGGGCTGGATGGTCGTGTCCATTTTTAGACCCTATCAATCTCCTTAGAAGAAGAGCTTTGTATAAGGATATAGGATAATATTCTATTTATAAATCTAAAATATTAGGAATTTTCTTTACTAAATAATAGTTCATGGCTAAAGAAATGTCTAAAGTTTTAAGGTAGATCTGATGGTTAATTTGTTGACCATCCAGCCTCCCAAGTACTTGAGTGTAGTCCTAGAACAGTTATATGTCAGCTATCTTTAGGACCAATCATTCACTGAATCAAAATTTCAAAAAAATGATTTAGAAATACATGCAAAATTTCTTTGAATTATATTTTTGATAACTGTCAGCTAAAAAACAATCACCGGTACCAGTAAATTCTGTGTGAAATTAAGATAAAACAAACCATTGGGAATGATTAATTCTCAAAAGCATTTCTTACTTTCAATGGTGAGGAAAGGAACTATATATGATATGAGTAAAATTTGGCCCCCATAATTTGCCTTTTTTTAAAGTGTTTCAAATACATTAAATTGTTACGTTATTTTTACGAAGAGTTGATATAAGATATATTTTTCACCTATTTATTTGATTTGCACTCACTGGCAGTATATGATGTCAGAAGTGATGTTATTTTTATAAGTCAGTCAAAAATTGACATTTTTCTTATCGTTTTTCGAATGGGAAATATAACATTAGAGCGCAGCTTTGAACAAGCAAATATTTTTGTCACTTATACTTCTTTGATAGTTACATCTCTAATGAAAATAGTTTGTTTGTTCAAGCATAGGCTCAATACATTCTGAAAGAAAAACTGCTTAAAAACAAGCCGTTTTATGCTAAAAATGCAAAAATGGCGGGAAAAGGTTAACTTTATGATGTCATATTAAATTGTTGGCACTTGAATCAAAAATGGAAATTATGAAAAATCTTTACATGTATATCTGTACAAAGAAAACAAAGAATGACAGTAAAATGATGATGTTCATTTTAAGGGGCCGTTTTAGACTCAGATCATATATGTAGTCCTTTGTGAATTTTAAACAATTTTTTTAATCTGCCTTATTAAAATCAATAGATAAGAAGTAACTGGTATGTAAAAGACCTTGGCTGATTCCGTTCCAGTTAGATGAGATATGAATCGATCAGCCAAGGTGTGTCCAATGTAAAAGATCTTGATATACATGTACACAAGGGGTTATGGCTTAATCCAATTAGGATCTATATAACTCTTTCTGTCTGCTTTATTTTTTATGCCTAAAAAAAAATATTGTGTGTTTAGGGTAATCCGACCTAACCTTGGCTAGCGATGATGTCCATAACTGGAAAAAGCCCAAACTTCCTTTAGAGAATTTATATAAACTAAATAACATTGTCATTGTAATTTGTGGTCTCTTGCTATCTTACCAAGTCCCCCCCCCCCCCCCCCCCCCCCCAAACACGGGCACACACACATAAACAAATTATATTATTATACCTCAATATGATTATTCTATATAACGCGTCATCTGATTGGTCTAGAGAGTCACGTGACAGGGCGAACAAAACGTCGTGTCTCCCGGGGAACAAATATCGTGTCTCACATCTTCGGAAATCTCGGGATTTTTCATTCAAAAAGTATGAAAAAGCCAATATGAGCATACGATGTTGACAAATATGATTAAATCAAAAATATTCAAGCATTTAAATTCTCTTTATACCACAAAAACCAATTTTACTATATTTGATTCGAATTTGTGAAAGAAAACAGAGACAATATAAAATAAAACCCAAACAATCATGATGTTATTGCTTTCCACAAGTCGAAAAATTATTAGAAATCGACGTATTTTGTATAATCATATGTTGTTCGGTATAATAAAACATTTATTGCATGAATGTTCGGGAAATATGAAGATTTATTCCCCAAGAAAAATCATATTTCCCTCGGGCATAGCCCTCGGGAAATATGATTTTTCTTGGGGGAATAAATCTTCATATTTCCCTCACCATCATGCATTAAATGTATAATGTTATGTACATATATCAAACAAGGAAAAGCATGAGCGTGTAGCTTTCAACAATTGTAACATTTGTCTCTCTCTCTCTCTCTCTCTCTCTCATTAATATTCTATAATAGCTTCAAAGTCTGAATTACAAAGACGGAGCCTCATACATAATCCCCACAGGGCCGGAGGCTGGGGGCTTTGATACAATGCATGGCAGCAAAAAATACCACCATAGATTGCCTGGTTCTATAACAATCAGATTACCGTATAGGATACAGTTAAATGTAGCAGAGAAGAAAACATCTTTACCTCCATTTAAAGAAAAAAACAACAACAAAAAAACACGGTAGACAAAATGAAACTTACCCCTCATCGGCCATGTTGACTCGTCATGTAAAACGTCCGCCGATGCACTTAAGATTTTGACAAGGAAGTACAAAAGCCTGTGTGATTTAAACTGAATTGACGCTATAGTTCAGGTTATATTCCAAGTTGCATTATCGCCGCGTTTTAATTGGTCTGGAAATTTTGACATTTTGACTTGATTATCTACAAATGATATCCTACTTACAGTAAATATATATAAATATATATCGCTGCACACACAGATGAATCAAGATGCAGTTGGTGTGCTAATCATGCATTTAATGCACTTGGATAAGTAAACAAGCATGCTCTTTAATTGTCCCATGATGATACAATACTCAAAAAGTTATGATTTCCCTCTTATTTTTTTTTTTTTTTTTTCATATCTGTATAAACCTATTTTAATCTGACTAACTTTTGACTTATCTTTTATTTAACAATATTTGATTGTCTAAATCTAGATGTAATTAAGGATAAAAATTATAATAATTGTTAATTAGTAATTTCGCGCGTCAGTAATTCTGCGAATCGGCTGGTACGACACTACTCTGGGGAGGTTTTTTTAGGCAATTATGGGGTCCTCTAAAGGGGCACAAGTGGAATTTACCTGTGTTCACCTTGATTTCCTTGATTAGTTGAATTAGCATGGATTCATTAGAAATGAATAAATCAGAATGTTTCTATATATTTTGCTTTTAGTTCTTTTTTTAAAGCAGAGCAATAATGCATTTTTTAGTCTTTTTTTTTTTTTATTCAAAAAGCACTTTTTAACATCATGCATTATTTAGTGCTATTTATATACAAGCAAGGCCCAAGGAAAACAAGTATTTTATGGTTTATAATCTATATTTTATTGCTTGTATTTCTGTTATATACTTTGATTTACACATTAGAATCACCACTCTCAATCAACACTACCACCTCCACCCCAAACCCATGAACATAAAATATCTTACATTAATGTGATTGAGTACTTGGAAAATTTGGAAGAATGTAATGTTATATCAGTTGAGTTGCATTAATATAAAAATTTCTGGAAATTTGTCCCAGTTTGTAAACTCTAAATTTAAAAAATGTTCCGAATTATTTGCTCTGTGAATAGAAATATCCCTCTCTACTGAAGTTTTTTGTTTTGTCGGTAAACACAAACGGTTGTATACAATTCTTGAGAAAAATAATCTGTAACTTTGACTGTATAAGGAAAAATAACTTGATTTTACATATATACTACAGAAAAAAGAATACTACATTGTAACTAATCAGTTTTTCGTTAAAAATCTTCATTAGCAGAACTAACCTAATAACTTTCCAGAATTATCCGGATATCCCGTAAATAATAATTATGAATTTGATATTGTCAAATAATATTCAGAATGATATGTTAAAATATATGAATAAGAAAAAAAAATCATAGATAGATCTTATACTGATATAAATTAATGTTAAAAGAAAAATCTTTCAATCTCTATCTCAATTTGCGATTCTATCTCTTGCATTTCAAGATTTTATAAAAGAAGTCAATTCATTTGTTATATCTGGGTTTTTTTTTCTTTTTATCGTGGTTAAGATATATTAAATTTCATTATGAATTGATATAATCCCAGATTTTGAAGAAAAAACAATTCTCTCAAGTTGATCAGTTATAGATTAATTTTATATATGCATCTATTCTTTCTTATAAAGATTGTTTGCTTTTAATGCAAACATTTAGAACTCGTTAGTTTTTGAATAGGCATCAATTCTTACTATTTTTTTTATATTTTATATTGATAAAAGTTTAAGAACTCTTTTCTATTTCTTTTGACTTGTTACAATAAAATTAGATTAATTTAACATATGATGAAAGTAATAATAATAAATAATCAATTCTTGTACTATTCAGGTGAACATAGTAAACTTTACCTGTGCCCCTTACAGGGCCCCATAATTGCTTAATTGTCTAATTGGCGTGTAGCTGTTCGGGGAACACACCTCTGGGGAGTGGGGACACCAGATCTAGCCTGGTTCCCAATGCCTTCCGATTGTGCAAGCTCATCAGAGGGCTTCGGGAACGAGTGTAGGCTTAATCAGTGAACAATACTCACTAGGCTAAGGATACCCTGATCACTGAAAACTACTTATTGAACAATAGACGGCTGATCTTAGCTCCCGATGCCTTCCGATTGTGCAACCACATCGGGAACCAGAGTACATTGAACCCTATTCACTAGGCTAGGGACACCTTGATCGGTGAACACTATTCACTGGGCTAGGGACACTTGATCTTCCTTAGCTCCCGATGCCTTCCGATTGTGCAAGGTCATCGGAAGGCCTCAGGAAGCAGGGTACGCTCGCTTGGTGAACACTACTCACTAGGCTAGGGAACCTCGATCGGTGAACACTACTCACTGCATGGGCTATTGACACTTGATCTTCCTTAGCTCCCGATGCCTTCCGATTGTGCAAGGTCATCGGAAGGCCTCGGGAAGCAGGGTACGCTCGCTTGGTGAACACTACTCACTAGGCTAGGGAACCTCGATCGGTGAACACTACTCACTGCATGGGCTAGGGACATTTGATCTTCCTTAGCTCCCGATGCCTTCCGATTGTGCAAGGTCATCGGAAGGCCTCGGGAAACAGGGTACGCTCGCTTGGTGAACACTACTCACTAGGCTAGGGAACCTCGATCGGTGAACACTACTCACTGCATGGGCTAGGGACATTTGATCTTCCTTAGCTCCCGATGCCTTCCGATTGTGCAAGGTCATCGGAAGGCCTCGGGAAGCAGGGTACGCTCGCTTGGTGAATACTACTCACTAGGCTAGGGACACCTCGATCGGTGAACACTACTCACTGCATGGTCTAGGGACACTTGATCTTCCTTAGCTCCCGATGCCTTCCGATTGTGCAAGGTCATCGGAAGGCATCGGAAATCAGGGTACGCTTTGTTGGTGAACACTACTCACTAGGCTAGGGACACCTCGATCGGTGAACAGTACTCACTGGGCTAGGGACAGCTGATCTAGCTAAGTTCCCGATGCTTTCCGAATTTGCAAGCCTGTTAATCGATCAGGGTACCATGATTGATGAACACTACTCACTAGGCTAGGGATACCCTAATCGGTGAACACTCCTCACTGAACGATGGACGACTAATATAACTTAGTTCCTGACAAGCACATCGGAAGGTATCGGAAACCAGGTTACGCTTGATCTGTGAACACTACTCATTGGACTAGGGGTACCCCGATTAGTGAACACTACGTTCTTGGCTGATGACTCCCTGATGTAATCCTTTGGCCATACTCAATCGATCGGTTATACACTACTCATTTTTTGAACATTTCACAAGACAAATACATTTGTTCTTGTACAATCGGAAGGCATCGGGAACCAGACTGGATCGGATGTCCCCATCCTAGTGACCAGGCCTTCCGTTGTGATTGCACTAGATTTTTCAACCATATCTTCTTTTACTTATGAAAACAATTTTCTATGAACATTGACAAATTTTATTAGTAAAATACATTTAGAGTATAAAATGTTTTCCGTTAATTTTTATCTCGAATTCTATCAAAATGTTGTAGAATTTTCTAACGTATTCTTTTTCCTTTTGTAAATGAAACTTAATAAAAGTTCATCTCAACAGTTATATAAATTCAAAAAAAAATAAATTTTAAGTACTATTAAAAAAGAGGTAGAGCACCTTTTCCATTATTTCGCCAATTTTTGAATTTTAAGAGCATGAGAAATCAATATCTTTGAGCTGATTTTAAAATGGTAATTATATATTTTACTTATATGTCATAAATTCTGAAACCGAACAATATTATAAATATGCGGAAGTCTTTTGAGTTGATTTTAAAATGGTAATTATATATTTTACTTATATGCACAATAGATATGCGGAACTCTTTTGAGTTGATTTTAAAATGTTAATTATATATTTTACTTATATGCACAATAAATATGCGGAACTCTTTATGTTTAATATATTAATTCTTTTTTTGAAGTAATTCCGCACTGCATAGATCTAAATTTAGTTATGAACAAAGTTATGAGATCAATTATCAATGAATAGAGTTGTTGACTTTGGATGCACGTGTAGATATTATTCATTTTGGAAATAAATGTTTGAAAAAAAATTGATGAGATGTTTAGCTATCTATCTTTATCATAATGGCATACTTATAAGGAAAAATGCTAACGTTTACGAACCAGCGACTTCCAATCTAATTAAAATTAGAACCTTCACGCTGCCGTATTTGATATGTCGCTCTCCCTCTATTTTAGAGTCTCACAAAATTAATTTTTAAAATTTTTCTGCATACTTTTTTCATGAACTCGAAAGATGAAACTCTATATTATGCAACTGAGAATTAAAAAAAAGTAATTTTCATGTATACCGCATAAAAAAAAAAATAGAAGGAAAATCCCTACCCGTATTGCTTTTTTCCCGAGATAAACCCCCTGTATTTTATACGGGAACGTGAAAGATCTAATTTTAATAAGATTGCAGCGACTTCATAAAATCGCAATTAAATTACATGTATTCGTTCCCAATCCATTCAAGTATATAATTATTGAATATTGAAAACTGTTTATCCTGCATATAACGTGTTGATACATATATTTATAAGGCGCATGTTTTCAAATACATGATCTCTTTTATATTAGAGATGTTTGTAATCAAATGATGAAACAACTCTTATCTTAAGTTAGACCCAGCCTTATAGAAATTTATGTCAAACCAAACTTTTTTTTTTAATTTGAACAGTTAAAACAACTTATAAACATACTAAAAATGCCAAAATATTTAAACCTTTGCTGCTTTGCAAGTTTATTTTCCTACAGTGAGCTTCAGCTTCAGTTAATTCTTTTGTGGCACTTTTAATTTATCTTATTACTCTCGATTGTATTATATATTGTCACTGTTGTGTTTATTTAAAAAGTCTTAAAATATGGAATTATTTTTTAGAATTCGATTTTTTATCACCCATGATTTCCGGAATATATAATACGGACAGAAGCGCTCTGGGTTTTTAATCCTAGTCCTTCCACTTCCGGGAGTCATATGACAGAAAATTACTCATTAGCATAAACAAGTGACTTCTAGTTCTATTGAGTTTCTATATACTTTCTGCGTTTTGAAAATGTCAGGTTGCACTATGACTTCGAAAGTTGGGTTAATGGTGATAGGTTTAATATTCTGGGTGAGTTGACTATATTTTGATAAGATGGTCAGGCCCTTAATTAATATAACGTTATGTTGTTTCAAATTCAATTATCAATGTATTCAGATGATGGATACTAAGCTCACTATGTAAATTATAATGTTTATCTGTATTTCAGATAACATTTGCAAATTAATAGATATATTTTATGTAGTTAAAAAGTTAAAAATATCTCCAATTGAAAAAAAAGATAATTCTGTTAAAGATGGGACTCTTCTGATTTGTGTTTCTCTTGGAAGTTTCCTTAGTGATTAGCCATGTACCATGAATAGACAAATCTAATAAATGTAGATGTTGAATATGTTTTTGATTTTGTTTTACAGGCTGTGACTGCAGGGTTGTTTTTTGTCGGAGGATGGGTATTCAACTCTTACAAACACTTCGATGAAATCGCAGAAGCTAACTTTACCTTAATTCCAGCATCCATCATCTTAGCTGTTGGAGTTCTGATGTTTATTGTGGGAATTGTTGCATGTATTGCAGCATTCAAGGAAAACAAATGTTTGCTTGCTGTGGTAAATGTTTATTTTTCACATTTCACAACAGAAATATCCTGTGAAATTCAACACACCTGTCTCTGCATTGGTTCTCTCTGATAAATGTTTCATTATTCATCTTCTTCATGTGTTCCCAGACAGACAAATAACTAATTGTGTTAAGAATGTGCTAAGAAGATATTTTTGGATCTATTTCAGTTGTTTTCCTTCATGCTGATTATTCTCACTGCTCTTGTTACCTCTGGAGCTCTTGGATATGCCTTCAGAAAAGATGTAAGTATAATATATTTCATATGCAGATAAATGTAGCACTTAAGTGATTTAATACTAATGATTTTTTTATGTAGACAATATGAAACCTTACTGTGATTTGATTTTGTTTGAACAAGACATCTTTGAAAATACAGCTAGTGTAAAAGTCCTGCATTTTCTTACTTGAAACAGGCTATTACAAAAATTATGGATATACATGTATATGTGCTTTAGTTTATCAAAGAACAGTAAACTATGAAGAAACATTAGAATTATTAGATTAGGATGTCTTCATTTTGTAATTTAAAGGTTTCCAATGCTGTTGAGAGTGGACTGGATAAGGCGATTAATGCTTACCATCCCAACAGCACTCAGAAAGATCAACTGGACTATCTCCAAACAAATGTAAGTGTAAATGGTAATAACCATATTACAGGATGCACAGTAAAACACGGTTATAGCGAACACGCTTATAATGAATTGATGCTTACAGCGAAGTGATTTTCATTCCCCATGACTTTATTACATGTTGTAAATTTGACGGACATAACGAATTTTGCTTATAACGAAGTAAAATCGCATGTCCCTGGCACTTCGTTATAAGCATGTTTTACTGTATTAAGTTACCAATTCAGTGTATGATTAAGAGCAGGAGTACTGGTCATCATTTGTGATAAACAGCAACCATCAAGGAGTGGTAACTTTATAAATAGTTAAGGAATCGGTAATCATTCTTTGGGTATTATGATGTGATCAAATACGGTTGGGGATGATCAAATCCAATAAAGCCTGAAAGGCTTTATGATGGATTTGATCAAGCCAAACCGTATTCACTCATGATATTCAAAGAATGATTCCTTATTACTTATATTTATATAATTTTCAGAAAATTGTACGATTAAATACTAACATAATCATTGATGAAAGGTATTGGACTATACATTACAAAATTGATTCATAGTGTTATCTCGGAAAACAACACTGGAAATTGTAAATATTAATACACAACAACTCATACCTTTACTGTAATATTGTAATGTAATTTTTTTTTTAAATAAAGTAAGTACCTCATTTCAATTTTCTTTTTCATAGTCGAACTATTCATGTCTATGATTTTGAGATTGTACAATATGAAATTAATTTGCAGTTTCACTTTAACAAATATGTTTTGCTTGCAGCTTAAATGCTGTGGTGTAAACAATGCCTCTGATTGGATGGATGCCAAGAACTGGGCCCCGACCGCCAACAAATCTGTCCCAAAGAGTTGCTGTGTGTCTGGCATCAACTGTACCTTGGCTCAACGGAAAATGTACACTGATCCAAAGTACATCTACCAACAGGTGATAATATAAGTGTATTAATTTATTTTATCTAATAAATTAAGGCACTCCTTATTTACAACAATATTTCATAAGAGCCAACCCACACAAATATATGCTCTCTGGACATTTTGTTCATAAAATACTGGTAATTTTTTTAAATATTTAAATAGTGTCACTTTGTTTTATTTCAAAGGGCTGTTATGAGAAACTGGAGCATATATTCTTGTATAATTTGGGCTACATCGCGGGGATTGCTGTTGGTCTTGCAGTGATTATGGTAAGGTTTATATGATGTGGTGTATTAATGGAGGAAGCGAGATAATCTTTGGGAGCACTCTTTAGAGCAACATGATTTCAGTGACTATGCATCCATAGTATGATATCTAAAACATCATAGTATGACATCTAAGACAAGTAATTTTCTAAAAGAAATGTATTTTGTTCACATCTTCTTGCTTTAATATAATGTCAAATTAATATCAGCATGAATAATCCATTGCTATTTCCTTGTCACAGTTTACATCTTACTGACAGATGTTTCACATAATTTTGTCACTCAAATGTTTACGATTGACTTGTTTCCGTTGACAGTGCCTGGGTATGATCTGCAGCTGCATCCTATTCTGCCGCTCCAAAGAGGTTCGATACGAGGCATTAGGGGGACAGTACACTGGACTGCGGGTATAGGAGATATCCAACACCGCTTGGTACTTCTGACAGTGAAAATTAGTGTTTTACTACAGAAGTGCTTCTTTGTAAACATTCAAGCAAATCATTATGTCTTAGACTTTACAGAACTAGATATTTATTACTCTTTTCCATAGAAGATTTTGTTGGCGTACAATCTATATTTGTTTACGTGAAAAACATTTGTTGCAAAAATTTTTGTACTGAAAATACATGTGCACGTAGATTCAAAGTTTGACTGGATAATCCGGTACGTGTGCTGGTTTTTATAAACATCCATCTTCCTACTTATACATTGGTTACTTTGTATATCAAGCTTTGAATGTGATTAACAGTCCATGACCACCGAATGTAAAGACTGATGATTGTAAATGTTCTTAACGATAGTTTCTCTTGTTCAAAGTGAAAGTTTTTTTTCCCTTTCTTGTTCATTGAAAACAATGACAATGGAGTTCAAACACATGAATCTGGTTTTCACATTGTGAAAGCTTGATGAGCATTGAACAAGTTGGACTTGAACTTGCTTCTTGTTTCTTAAAGTTCAGGATGCTGTTAAATTCCATTTACAGTGTACTTAAGTATCATTTGTAAATATGTCATCCATATTTAGTGATATGTTGGAAATTATTTTTTTTTTTGGATTTTCATGTTAGTATTTTTTTGTCCACTTTCCTATGTACACACTAACACATTGATAAAGGTTGTATGTGCACTGATCCTTTCTTAAAATGCAGGGTATATACAAGTTTTAGAGTTAAACAAGTGAATTTAATGAAACGTATAAATTTCTGTAATGCAAAATTATTCTGGTTGTTGGAGAACTTTACAATTTAACACAAGGTATGCCTATCGTAGAAGAGATTTGGTAATCTTAAATTGTAAGCAGATGTATGTCGAAAGTTGGGTTGCAAATTCAGAAATGTTTAATTGCAGTAAATGTATGTTATTTTGGTGCAAGAAGTATTGTGAGCAGGCTTCTAGGACAGCCTCCCTGTGCTTGAGATTAATTGTATATGTTGTAAAGAAAAATGTGTGAAACCAATAATTCATGCTGTTTCATGTTTTATTTCATAGATGTTTTTGAGAAGTGCTTTTTTTTACACATTTATTTTTTTATACCCTGGAGATAGTTTATCAATATTCAAAATATATTCATTATTTCTTTAGAATTTTGAAGTTTTGTAAATGGTTTTTTTTCTCAATATTTGTACATAATAAGAAAATCTTACAAAAAATGTTTCACAAAAATTATTGATGACATTCGTATTGTTGGTGATAAACTGTATAATTATGTATTGGAAACATCAAAAAAAGAATATTATAAAAATACTAGTACCAACACAGTCTTGTGAAACTTACCAATATACATATAATTAGAAATTATTATAATTCTTTAGGACAACAAGTACAACTTCTTCATAAATCAAAAGAAGTATTGATGAGGGTCTATTTTTTTTTCATTTATACATTTTTGGACTGTTTAAAGCATGAATCTCTTTTGTGATTATTTGCTTTATCTCTTTGTTTTGTTTATTTGGTAATAAAATCTCAAAAAAAGGTTTGGTGTGTTGGGGTTTTAGCTCACCTGAGATGTAAGCTTGTGTTAGATTTTCTGGTCACCTACTGGCAGGTATCTGCGTGGAATTCAACTCTTCGAGTTAAACTACTGGATAGCCAATTTCAACTGCCATTCTCTATGTACATGTACATAATATCGAGAAAACCTCTTGATTTTTAGTAGAACTCAAAGTGTTTTTAATCATGACCATTTGATGGGGCCACAGGAGGGGATCTAATTCTGCAAGAGAATTTAAAGAAAGGAGATGTTTGTGAAACACTTATGCCCCCTCCCTTGGAAACATCTGCGAAGAAAATGAACGAAAACTTCAAATAGGCCTAATTGATATTTTTCTAAGTCCAAGGCGCTAACTCTGTCAAAAATTGCTCGATCGTACCCAAAATTTATAAATCTTTATATCAAATTTCATTTCAGTAAGTGCAACCTCAGCGAAAAAGAATGAACGGAAAGGGCAAATAATATTGCAATTGTTCCAAGTCCATGAGGCATAACTCTGTCAAAAATTCCTTGATTGTACCCAAAATTAAACTTGAACTAGATATTATTATGATAAATCTGTATACCAAATTTCATTTCAATATGTGCAACCTCTGCGAAGAAAATGAACGTAAACTGTTGGTGGACCTACCGACAGACAGACGAACAGCAGCAAAGCAATATGCCCTCCCGTCTTCGAAGGGGTGCATACTCAGTAATAATATCTTTTAAAAACTTCTTGATATATACAATCATTGTGTTATTATACAAGGTTCTTGAAATATATTAATGATTGAATTGCTCAAACCATGACCCTGGACTATTAATTGGAACAGATGAGAGGTGCAAAGTTCTATTACAGACTTCAACAGAAAGATTTTTTAAATTTTTACTTGTACAATTATGAAAATCATGACTTCCTGGATAGTGTTGTCCTTGAATAGTCTGTACATGGTGGCTTTTTAAGTAAATACTAGTAATCTATAAATACATTTTTTTTCATAAAGAACTAGTCATCTATTGCCAAAGCGATTTGTGTTAACAAGAAAGGAAGGCCCCACATAAATCAAGGGATTCATAATTCATGCTTAGAATATATTGGGGTCTCATTGAAGCGTATACATAGGGCATAGATTTACTTAATGCAGTGCCAATTCTTTATATATATTCTTTTTATAAACTCTTGATATGTACCTACAATTGGGAAGGGTGACAATTTACAAAGAATATGGCAAAAATGCCTAATGGTTTAATCCTGTAATAAAATTTTCAAATTTAATTATCTGGTTTGAATTTACTGCATTATAACATTATGAAGTCATTCAACTTGTAGTTGATTATCTTAGCAAACACATAATACAAAGGTAAAAAAAAAACCAACAAAAAACAAAAATAATGTCAAAATTTGCCCTCAACTTATATAAGCTATACTAGTATACGCTCTGGTGCTATAACCACTACGTCCAGATATCCTGCTACAAAAAGAGAAGTGGATCATCTGTGTAAGCCTTTTTTATTGAATTTTTCTGATCGATTTTTGCTGAAATTAGACAACGTCAAACGTATGGAGCACAAACAAACTTAAAGGTTTAAATATAAAATGGCACAATTTGAAGATTTTGGTCCGTATACACAATTTTTGAACTTATTTTGAACTTACACAACTTATTTAAGCTCTAATAATAGATGTTATGCTAAATATACATTGCTATATAGAACGATTATTATACACAGTGGTAATTTCATTTTTCAGTTTCTTATCCATCCTATAATAGGATTTTTATCTGCACAATTTGCCCATCTTTTTCAGTTGTTGTCCTTCTAATGGTACAGTGGAGATAATAATCAATCTAATCAAAATGATTTGATACAGAACTACCCTATTGAGATCATTTCATGTCACTCATATGACCATTTAACTTAGGCCCACAGGAACTATACGACGTAAGGTTTTAACAAACCAAAAAACTTCGCTTGTATAACTATTGCACAAATTCATTGGTATAAACTTCGTACATTAACACTTAACTTTTGGGAGGAACCCGACACTTTAAAAAATAAACGCGTAGCTTTCGCGAAAGAAGTTGTCGCGAACACGAAACTTAAAGTGCCATTATGAAAAATTTATGATAACAAGAGGCCCATGGGCCACATCGCTCACCCGAGCAACAACAGACACAATAGAGTCATTTACAAAATATCTGAACAATATCGTATAATAAATCCTGTAATAAAAAAAAACCCCTGCATTTTCTTATGTTTATCATTGAGCCCCTTTGTAACAGGATGATTTTACAGTCATATCACTTATAGAGTATTGCAGTTCTCGAGACTTAAACAACTGTTTATATATGGATTATAAACCTTCATCAAACTTTGAACCCCTTTTGAGGTCCAAGAATTGTCCAGAGGCCAGATTCTAAACTATTTTAAAGAATCAACAATATGTCAAACAAAATGCTTGCATATAAGTAAAACCATATATAAAAACCATTTGAGTTTTGGTGAACAATCAAAATGTTTTCCTTTGTAAAATTGACCCCCCCCCCTCCATGTGGCCCAACCCTACTCCTGAAGAATATGATTTGACAAATTTTAATCTAGACTATTTGAAAACTGAACTGACTAAAGTTAAAGCTTTTCTAGACAATTTGTGTTTTAGAAGATATTTCCCTATATATTCCTATGTAAAAATTTGACACCCCCTTTCAATTATGGCCCCACCCTACCCACAGGGATCATGATCTGAACAATTTGAATATTCCCTACTGGATGCTTCCACACAAGTTGCAGCTTTTCTGTCCAATCGGTTTCTGAGAAGAAGATTTTTAAAGATTTTTCTCTATATATTCCTAAATAAAAATTTGACCCCCCCCCCCCATTGTGGCCCCACCCTACCCCCAGGGATCAGGATTTGAACAAACTTGAATCTACACTACCTGAGGATGCTTCCATACAAGTAAAAAAGCTTTTCTGGCTGATCAGTTTCAGAGAAGAAGATTTATAAAGATTGACTCTATATATTACTATGTAAAATTTTACCTCCCCTTTGTGGCCCCACCCTTCCCCTGGGGATCATGATTTGAAGAAACTTGAATCTACACCTGAGGATGCTTCCACACAAGTAACAGCTTTTCTGGCTGATCAGTTTCAGAGAAGAAGATTTTTAAAGATTTACTCTATATATTCCTATGTAAAACTTTGACCCCCCCCCCCCCCATTGTGGCCTCACCCTACCCCCGGGGATCATGATTTGAACAAACTTGAATTTACACTACCTGAAGATGCTTCCACACAAGTTTCAGCTTTTCTGGCAGAATGGCTTTTGAGAAGAAGATTTTTGAAAAATATCAACTAATTTTCAATGATTTTTAATTATCTCCCCTTGAAAGAGGGCATGGCCCATCATTTTAATAAACTTGAATCCCCTTTAGCTAAGGATGCTTTGTGCCAAGTTTGGTTGCAATCGGCCCAGTGGTTCTGGAGAAGACGTCGACAGACAGACGGACGCCGGACAAAAAGTGATCAGAAAAGCTCACATGAGCTTTTAGCTCAGGTGAGCTAAAAACAGGGAACTTTTCTGATTGTTCTCTTCGAAACAGGAAAAACGACGCTATTACGACATTGAACAAAAGCTTCGTATATATTGAAAAAGAAGTTTTTCAAACGTCACCAGAAAGACCCTGGAAACGGAAACGGAAATTGAAACGGAATTTTACATCTGTCATTATATTGTACTAGGCCTGAGTATTCTTCATTTATTTGTATTGTATGAGTGAGTTAGCAGTTAGAAAGCGTAAACAAGTGACAGTGAATAAGGCTCTAGTGTTCACACGGGATTGAAACGTAACCATACACGTGTAGTAGAATAGGCTGGTTTTTTCTATGTGAAGCGATTAATTGATATGTTCTTTAAAGGGACTTGACACGATATGTTTTAATTTTATTTTCCAACTTTTTAGGTGTGGAATGGTAAACTGAGGCATTTCTAATGCTTGACCAAAATTTGAAAGTCAAAAGTCAAGTAACAAACGAAATAAAGAGCTTAAAAGTCTTTGTTTAAGTCATGTTACTGTATACAAATAATGTAGTAAAGAAATTACTATGTCTGAAAAAGATTACTCATTACAAACAAGATGAATCATTTCTATATATTCATAAAAATCATTAAAGACAGAAATATTCAGATTGAATTAATTTAGGTACCTCACTACATTAAGACTTATTCTTTTTAAGACACTACGTCACAAGATGGCGATTTAAATGTTTTGTTTAATCGTTTGAATCAAGCGATTTGGTTGAATATCATCAAAGCTGAGTGGTTATAGTGCTGGGCTTGTGAACCGCAGATCAAAAGTTCGAATCCGGTTCGGGCTTTTGTTCCTATTTGCTGAATCAATTTTTGAAATCTTCATTTTTTTTTTATTCATAATTGCCTTTGTTCCGCCTATTTGACAAATAATTGCAGAAAAAAGACTTAATCAGCTGACGCGGGTTGTGATTTTCTACAGTGCTTACTGCCTTCATACCGACATGAACCACCAAAGAAAGAATTCCATTGTTCAGGTTAATTTATTCTCAGCTTTTAACTTGTACAAGACAGAGTACTCTGTGAATGTAAATTATTTTAGTGACGAGAATAAAAACAAACAAGAATCGAACAAGAGTCAGTAAATATATGAAAATTCAAAAAAGTCAGCAATAATATACGGTTGATGCAGAACAATTGAAACACGAAGATGATACCGGGTCTTTATCCGTTCCATGAGATTTCCGCCGACATTTTAAGGGATTCCTGAAAGAAATCTGCAAACGCTGCCAATACAGATCGCGTTGCCCGCTCGATGAAGGCTTCAATTCTGATTCTACACGACAGACGAGAAAGCGCTACTTGGAGAAATGAATAATTACAAAGCGATATTCTGGTGCATGCTTCTTGGACTTAATAATGCATTTGGTGAGTACATTTTCATGGATTTGTAATGAATAGTGCACTTTGAGAAAATTAACATATGAGCAATTTTTTATTTTAAAATATACATTTTGAGCATTTCGATAAATTACAAATGCTCCAAATTTAAAATGATAGTATTTGTTTTGTTGTTGTCGTTGTATTTTGTTTTCAAAGAATTTACTCAATAAAATAACATTGGTCCATGGGAGTTTTATGTAAACTCGCCCGTGCCAAAAATTGGCAGGTTTTGATTCAAGTGTGTATTTATTTTGAATAGAGAGAAGTATTGTGGTCTTGTCTAGAGCCACATGTTGGTGCCACCTCATGATTCGCCCCAGGATCCGGGCGTCAAAAAATACGGCAAAATCCGAGCGATGCTAAAGGGCGATTAATAAGCGCTGCCAGATTTTGAAGCTTTTTTCAATTAGAAGCAAACTTTTCCAATATTTTGATCAATCCACTAAAACGAATTCCATTTATTAAAACGCATATCTGTTCATACAGATTGTGTGTAGTAATAATAATATGGCACAAATGATTGTCGACATTTTGGATCATTACGGCTAGCAAGAACAAAGAGGTTTATTAACTCGCTAATGGAAGAAATATTATCGTAAAATGAAATGTTTAATCTCTCTCTCTCTCTCTCTCTCTCTCTCTCTCTCTCTCTCTCTGTTCACGTCCATTCTAGACCTAACATGTTTACTGATGTAAATAACCTTTTAGATCCTCTGGTCTCTTCCCTTATCCGAGTTATTACATGGTCGGCCAACAGTTAATTGGAAAAGCAAAATCACCCCAGGCCGAACTTCGCTGTAATGAGTGCGGGGAGGCCAGGTTCATGACCTATGGATGGTTATTTGTTCACCGAGGATGGAAAACAGATTTATTCTTTCTTCTGTATTTTATCTCAGATTCCTTTCAGTAGAAAGACATATAGAGAGATAACACTGACAAGTTCTGTTTATTTTGTTCTGTATGAGAAACATTGCAGATGGTTCCGTCAAAGTAAAGAATTGCTTAAAATCCCCTATAATATTGTCAAAACGTTAATTGTTGGATCGAACGGGTATCGGTATAAAGTATACTTATGCCAACTACCATATGCATTCATTCCCGTTACCTAATTTTTTTCTAGTCTCTGGCTACAGTTTACTTCTGTATTTTGCAGTCTCTGACTATAGTTCTGTAGTCTCTGACTATAGCTCTGTATTTTGTAGTCTGACTATAGTTCTGTATTTCTTAGGCCTACACGTTGGACTGACGGAGAAGCAACTCCGGCTGTACTTGTTCGATGAGTACAACTCGCTGACTAGACCGGTACAGAACTACAGCCATGCCGTCACTGTGGGTGTGGGACTATGGCTCAACCAAATCCTGGACCTGGTGAGTTGATGGACCATTTGACGGTTCTTAGTCAGTAATCTACCATTATTTACAAGTAGTATCAATCATTCGTCTGGTATTGACAGATATATTGCATGTATGGAGACAGATGGCAATGCATTGGCTACTGTATCCTATCAACGTAATATATTACCTGCGCGCTTTTGGACATTTGAGAGCATAACTTTATAGCACAACTATGATGATTTAGCGCTAATCAATGGTCGGGGGCAATGTGACGAAAAGCAGAAACAATGCAATCAAATAAAAGTAAAAAGTAACAAGGTCGAAGGCACTTTTAAGGAAACCAAAGACAGCACTACTATGCGAATCAAAGCTAGGCAATGTGACGCAAACCAAAGGCAGTGTGACGCGAATCAAAGCTACGCAATGTCACGCAAATCAAAAGCAATGAGGCATGATACGATTGAATAAAAATACATGTACAACAATGCAGCTAGTATTACTTTAAGAGACAAGAACAGTTCTGTAGATGACGGTGTCAAAGCATATTTCAATTTCTTCGACATTAAACTCTTTTTTTAGGACGAGAAGAAGCAGATCATCACAACTTCTGTTTGGGTCAAAGAGGTGAGTAGATAGCATCCATTGGTGAACTGTAGAACTGTATGTTGCAGAAATTGACGCATCCGTTACAGAGGTGATTTGATAGGTTGCAGAAATCGATGCAATCGTTAATGAGGTGAGAAGATAATGAGGTAATGGATCTAAAAAGTCAGACATGAAGAATATCGGTAGACTTATATCGAAGTACTTGTTGAACTACAAAAGAAATTTATAATGAAATTACCCAAAATTACTGAGAGCATTTCATTATAAATTTCTTTTGTAGTTCAACAAGTACTTCGATATAAGTAAGCGTACATGTTTTGTTTTTTCGCTCTGTTTTTTGGATTTTTTTTTGGGGGGGGGGGGGGCTTGAAACATATTTTTCAAGCACTTCATTATGCTTTTAAATGCAATATGTACATTTGCTGCATGTTGAAAGTTTTCTATTGGTTGCGTTGCAGACTTGGTTCGACGAATCTCTGACATGGGACCCAAACAAATATGAAAACACAACGCGTTTAGTTGTTTCCTCCACGGAGCTATGGTTACCGGATGTGTTCGTTTTTAACACGTACGGATTTGTTCGTTTTAACACTTTTACACCGAAAATAATTAACTAATTTTTTGCCTATTGTTTTCAGTCATATAATTCCTATTCCATTTTAAGACAACCTTTGCATAAACACATTGTAGGGCAGGTGGACACTCGGAAGGATTTGTAAACGTTACCGGAAGTAAACTTATGATAGACAGTTCCGGTATAGTAACGTGGACAGTTCCTCTTATCATTAAGAGTTCCTGTCCGGTAGATGTGACGTACTTTCCATACGACCAGCAGACGTGCGAGATACATTTTGGGTCATGGATTTATGACATCACCAAGGTTGATCTTCAGCTTCTCTCCGGAGGACCGAACCTTCAGCAGTACATACTGAACAACGAGTTTGATCTATTGAACGTCAATCTATACAGAACCACGGTAACATTCATACCTCTGACAAATAATAAGGTTTTTATAGAATAAGTAGAATTTTGCATGACGCGTCAAACATGCTTGCTTTTCATATTAACTCGATATATTTACATTCAATATACCAGAACTGGGAAAACTTTATTAAGAATTAATGTTGTGTTTGATATTGAATATCCAGGCGAGTGTTGAAGCCCAGTGGCATCCCTTTGTTAATTTAAAGAAATATTTCATAAATAATTTTTGTCTTTAATTTGATAGGTGGAAGAGACGTGTTGCCCTGGAAACGGATCTCATCCAATCATCCGTTTTCAAATGACCATTAAGCGGAAGTCCATTTACTACGACTACATAGTGATCGCCCCTACTATCATGCTGTGTATCCTGACCCTAGCCTCGTTCTGGCTGCCCTGTCACCACGGGGAGAAGATCGCCATTGGCTTAACTGTTTTCCTGACGCTGTACGTGTTGCAACTGCTGATTGCAGAGAACGTTCCGGACACCAACACTACGCCCGTGCTAGGTAGTGTAAGAAACATGAAGGCATATCAACGCAAAATGTAATATATACAGGAAAGACGCTAAATGTAATAGATTCCACTTATTACATTTAGTGTCATTACATTTTGACTCAAAAACGATGCAAAGTGTAACAACGCAAAATATAGCAGTGACGAAAATTATCAAACTCTCTTTATTACATTTTGAAATATGACAAATTGAATTATACATAACGGAAATCGTTTATAGTCAGAGTCACTCTACCATATCCATTGAGTGAAGCTTAATTGTTGATCAATGGTCGTAGCCCACGTGGCCACTGGTTGAAATCCCACTATGGTGTACTTAATGTTGTGTGTTGTGTCTTTGGACAAAGCAATGCAAATACTGTTTTATTGAAACTTAAATTGTTCTGGTGTCTGACCTTTTATGTGGGTGGGTGGGGGTCATGACTCTTATCCGCATCCGTTTATCCATTATTAAAAATATTACTATTTGTAATACTCGTATTTTAAACATAGCGATTGTGTGTTGGAACATTTCAAAGGGGAATTATGATAACTGTTCCTTTTAAGGATTTTCTGTTATTTCTTTCAGAAATGTGAATAGCAAATGTCGTTATGGATACTATACATGTAGTACTTTTTTGGCATAAATAATTTTGAAATCGAAGTTATATTTAAATTTTAATATTTTGCATCATTACATTTTGCGTAGAGATAAGCGCAAAATGTAATAATAAAAAAGCGATATGCCTTTCTGTTGGGATTTCAGTGTTATAAAATATGCGTCGGTAGCCTAATTGCTATTTCTCTGGTATTGGAGTGCAAACAGTCTCGAGCATTTCGAAATGTAATTGTATTTTATGTCGTTATCAATATTCGCAAACTTTTACACCTGTAAGGCGGGAACAATTAGATATAAAAACTGAACTGAGCAGTGTCCTTAAAGGCCTTTTCACAATTGGCGAACGAGCACTTTACACTTTGCGATCGGAATGTTTTTAGCTTTGCATGAGCTCTCGCATACGTTGCATGATGCGTTTTAGTGGTCGCATTAAGTCTCCTCAAAATAATAGACATGCACACTATTCAGACGCGACCGAATGCGATCCAAATTATCGCAATGCAACGCACGAACATTAGTACGAACGTCTTACAACGTTTTGTGTACTCGCAAGAGTGATGCGCGATTTTTAAAGGTCATAAGATAAATCGAAGCTGTCTATGCATGTGTTTTGCGAACATGAGACTGTTGCTCAACGTGTCTCATGTAATCTTGCAACGTTTTACTGTCATTGCACGATTTATGAGCTTCAATTTGCAGTGCTTTGCCACTAGTATATACATGTATACCCTGTATAAATATCTCTACCATGGATACTGCTGCACCAATAACTCCTCGCCGTCTGCTGGGTTAATATATACCCCATAACCGGTATATATATATATATATATATATATATATATATATATATATATATATATATATATATACACCCTCTTACTCGCACGAGCATTCGTTCTATGGAATGTATGATCGCACGAGCGCCGCACGTCCAATCGCATTGATCGACAGTGGTTGTATGTGATAGGGTATGGCGGTCGCCCGCTTGGATACGTGGGTTCTCTCCGGGTACTCCGGCTTCTTCCCATATCAATGACCCCCTCGCGCTAACATCCGTGCCAACGAGAGATTGTTTATCAATCGTTGTAAAATAAATAAAAGTTCAGTTCAATCGCATTGGCGCACGTTCAATCGTCCGATCACCTGATCACGCGATCCTATCGCATTATCTTACAACACCCGCTTTCATTGTGCAACAGTCGCATATAGACGCAAGATATATATATCGCAAGACTTTAATGCGTTTGCATCGCGCAACGGCCGCTTCAGATCGTGCGAATTTCGTGCGAATACTTTTTCATATGCGATTTTTTCGGCAACAGTTTACTATCCAAATCTAAATTTTCGGTCGCAAGAATATTTTGTCGCTTCTGCTCGTGCGCCAAATGTGAAAGCGCCTTTAGATACTAGTACATGTACAATGGATTTTTTTTGCTTGAAATCCTCAGTTTATATTTCTGATGTAATTGCCTTGCCCCTACTATCTTGAACAATATTTAGAGGTTTTTATTAAACACCTCCTGAACACGTACCTTCATATAGTATCATTCAAACACGTCTCAATCATAAAATAATGTAGTTAGTTTTAAAAATGATTTTTTTTTCTTTTACGTAGGTGTGTTTATTTTTCTGGTCATGACCTTAAACTGTATATCTCTGATCATGGCGACGCTAGTGATGAGTCTAAAGAAGCGATCAACATTAAAGCCAGTGCCACAAGTACCGCCATTGATGCTGAAGGCCTGCAAACAGCTGCTAGCAAAAATCACCTGTACACCACCGGAATCTCGTTTTCATGCCTACAATCTCTGTCAAGAAGAAGACAACAAGGGCAAGCCTTTCACTGAGTCCTTGGATTCCTTGAATTACCTTCTTCACGAATTTGATGACGTTGCAGACGATGAAGATGTATCGTCTGCTCACCTTTTGTCCTGTGCTGTCAATGACGACATTTCCCAGAATTCAATTTTAGCGAGTGCTCTCTCCTACAGACGAACCCTTAAAAACAGACGTTCGTATCGAAGAGCCATACACAGCGAGAATCAACAGTCTAGTGCCACACCCCCTCCCCAATGCAGCGCCACCACAGACCCTAAAGTATCGGTCAGTCCGGAGAACCTGGTCCGGAAACAGGAGTGGTGTTATGTGGCTGAGACAGTGGACAAGGCCTCCTTCATCGTGTATCTCGCTAGCATGTTTATTACAATCCTGACTGTTTTGGTCTTTGTACCAAGTTTTCAAAACCTCAACACCTGAATGTAATACTTTTTTCCTCGTACACATGTAGATGCATTTTATGATATTTGATTAAAAAAATGAAATTTAATATCTCTTTATTTTTCAGGCTAAGTCTTTAGCTATAAAATTTCTTTCATCAGTTTTTCAAAAAATCAAAAAGTAAATTAAAAGAAAAACAATGCTTTTTATTAAAATGATTATTTATTGCATATACATATCCTCTAAACAAAAAAATACAATGATTTTAAGAATGACATACTTTTGTATGAATATCATGCAGCAAATGGCACAAAAATCTAAAACAATTCTATCTTGATAAAAAACAAACTGGTTACCTAAGTATACCCTTTATGCAGCCAATCCAAGGTTAAAACTGTATTACAAATATGTCAGAAATGGAACATTGCAGATCGTATATATATGTAAGCAGAATATATAAACAAAACAATCACAACCTGCATTCAGTCTCTCAATCACTCAGACAGAGCACACACATGTATTCTAAGTTACTACTGAAGTCTGGATTACAAGATTTGTCGTTTAATACATGTAAAGTTCTATTCTAAAGTGTACAGTGACAAGCAGACCTCTTTGATCATTACCGGTTGGTGTTGAACTGACATGGCTAAATCACTAACATTCTCTTTTCAATGAGATATTTGATTCTTTACACACCAGGAAAGCAGTAAATTGATTTATATGTAAACATAATGTCAGAACTATCTGAAAATAAATCTTACCCCTAAAAACAACTCTATTTAATTATAAATTGATTACATTGTTAAATCATGATTTATCAACTACTGGTATTAAATTATGCATGTCAAATGCATGACTGCTACATCACAAATGTAAATATTTAATTCAATATCTTTATAACTAAGTGAATTTCAAAACAGTATTCAAATATGAAGAATAATACTCAATGGATTTCATAAAACTGACAAAATAAATGTATCAACATACATATATGTGTTATTATCAGAAACTCAGGACAGGTCTTTTAAAATATGCTATAGAGAATGTTCCCAAGTTTCTTATGATGTCGTGTGTATAAAAAATGATTACTAAGCTAATTACGATTACGTGTCTATTCAAGTTTCCCCTTTGTTTTAAAATGAACAGTCCAAAAAGTACAAATTATCGAGACTAATAGAATCATTCATTATTACGAGTGTGGGATAGTGAAATTCCACCGAGGGGACAAGATTAACAGTCTAGGACAAGGCTCTGCCAAGTCCTAAGATGTTAATCTTGGCCCCAAGGTGGAATTTCACTATCCAACACGAGTATATAATGAATGATTATTTTTCTTGCATTATTTTACATTAAAAAATGATGTTCGACAACTTTCTGTTATGACGTTCAAAAGATTACTTTCGGTTTATCCCTCCGCATGCTTCAAATAGTGCAAGCCACAATAAGAGCATACGACGGTTTTTTCAATAAAAATATGAAAAATTGTAATTAATTAAGCAAAACAATTACTTAACGGATAATCTCAATCCATTATTGTCCATTTCCCTACAGCAGAAAACGTTTGTTAACATTTTAAAGTGGCGTAGTAATACACAGTGTAAGACAGAAAAATCTCACACTGCTGTCTCACACTGGACAAACCTATCTCACACCGGTGATAATGCGAGAAAAAAATTTCCTGCAACTGAATTATACATACACAGATTATCTATGTTTAAAACAGTAAATAAAGTTCCTCTTAGACAAAGAGAGAAAAATGGTGATTCAAAACAATAGAATATTATCGATGAATTAAAAGATGTTCTAGTAAAAAAGACAGTTTGTAATCATGAAATGTGATGAATAAGGCTGCAGGAAATCTGAATCTGCAACAACGACCATGTACCACAGGCCTGACTATTCTCAGCACTAAAATTCACAGGTGTTATCCTCCCCAAATAAAACCTCCAACACAGAATCTCAAATGTTACAAATCTAATCTACAGAAAATGATGATGACACGTTTTCTTGAACAATGTTTGTGACCCTGTCAGGATCTAATTTTAGAAATGAGACACTGCAGGGACAAAAGCCTATAACTTTTTGTGCATATAACATGATTTTCAGTCAAATATTTTCACAAACAATGGCTACTGTCATCGGTCAGATGACATGCGTGGTTGTTTTTCTGGGGGCCCTTCATCCTCGGATGATCCCCCTTTGTCCTGGGGTGAGGATGGTTCTGCTTTGACATTCTTGCCTGATAACTGCATCTGGAGGGCCTGCGCATGTGATAGGGGAATAATCAGGTTCTGTAAGTTGGTAGTAGGGGTTAATCCACTGAAATGACAACAGAACAGATGTAGGTGTACATTACTCCAAACAAACTGCAAATCAATATTTAATACATGAAATACATTTATATAGCTTTTAAATAGTACTTTGAAAAATAATGACCTGGGTGTGAGGGATATTCCAGAAGCCTGCACTGCAGCAGTGAGCGGCCCTGGGATCCCTTCCCCTCCAGTAAATGCTGATCCCAAAAGCTTTGCCAGGTCAGCACTGTTTATCTGCAGGTCCGCTGATGGAAAAAATACAAATTTCTTTAAAATATATTGTACATCATTAACATAAATGTTTAATAAGGACACAACTTTAAAAAAAATATAATGAAAATAAAACCAAAGAACAACTTTCTTACTCTTTCCTAGGAGTCCTAATTATCAGTTAAAAATTTTTGATATTCAACAAAACAACTTTTTGACTACTTCAAAGGAAACTCCCCTTGAGTAGAGTTTCAAATAGTAAATATTCAACAACATTAACACATGATCAAAGCAAATTTTTAAATGTTTATGAGTTCATTTATTGAGTGTCTTTTCAGACAGGCACTGACAACTACTAATTTGCCAAGATTCACATAATTTTGCATGTTTCAAAAAATGTCACAACAATATTTCAAAACAAGGAAGTTCAACTTGTTTGTGTTATTCATCCTTGAGGTTGAAAATCATTCATGGTCACATTCCATATGGAAAATACTGAGTCAGTACAACTTACTGGGTAACATTGCTGATGGAAGGACAGACGCTAGTTGTGTACTGGGAGTAGCTTGGGAAATCTGTGGAGTGTCGAGGGACGTGGATTGAGATTTAGCCGTTTGTGTCTGAAAAAATGAATAATCAACTTAAAATTTCTGGATTTTCCTTTTTATTTTTCACAATTCTTGATTATTTTAAACAGTCTTATCCACTACACAACATGGTCATGTTTACAAGTTTGATTTGATTGAAAATAACATCAATATTCCACCTGAACCATTAAGACTTTGAAACTTAACATCAATTCTAAATATCTTTCAAGTTCATGTAGTCTTACTTCAGATTTTGCTGGAATGACAACTCGTAGATTAGGTTTTCCTTTTCCTTGACCGAAATCGGGTTCCTTAGCAGCAGAGTTTGGAGACAGGTCTGGGGTCTGTTGGTTGGGAGACGTTTTGGTTGCTGTTACCGAGGGGGAGACTTTGGTCGCTTTAAAGAAAATATCACATTTTATGCTGTGGGTTACCTCAAATTAAATAAATACAACCTTAAAGGAATATAAGGACTGATAGAGGACAGTAGCATTATGAATGAAATAAAAAGTGAGCAAGCTCACATACCCCACGCTCCCCCATAACTAGACAGTGCTACACATAATGAATGGCAGGGTACGCATTAAATACACAAAATCATTTGATAAAAAGTTTAACTCAAGAAAAATCATCAAATAAAAACTTCCTGCAAATATGAACATCTATTCCTTTGTCAACCACGAAGTTTTAAATTCCAATTGGCTGAAATTCCCAGAAAATCAAGAAATCAGAATTTCTTGGTAATATGCACATTTACACATTGTGTCCTAATTAGGTACCTACAAAGTTTCAACAAATTCTGTGCTTACAATCTGTCCATTTCTATATTCAATACAGAACCAAAATTATAAGTATTTATAGAACAATCCAGAATTCGTAATTTCCTGGTCCTAATCACCTATAAAGTTTCAACGAATTCCTTGCAGCATTTAAAGAGGAGTTGCGCTTATAAACTGTTCATTACTAAATTCAGTATAGAACCGAAATTCTAAATATTCCCAGAAAAATCAAGAAATTGGGATTTCCTGGTGATATGCACATCTACACCTTGTGTCCTAAATACCTACAAAGTTTCAACAAATTCCTTGCAGGAGTTAAAGAGGAGTTGTGCTTACAAACTTTATTCAATAAAGGAACAAAATTCTAAGTTCAAGAGGACTAAAATTCCAAGAAAAAGATTGAAATTGGAATTCCTTGGTTACACACACATATACAAATTGTGACCTAATACCAACAAAATTTCCGGAAATTTCATGCAGGGGTTTAAGAGCGCAACCCTTACAAAAAAACAGGACTGACTGACTGACAGACTGTCAAAAACATTATAACCCTAGCAACTTCATTACGTTGCATATAATAAGTGTACCTGTTGGTTGCTGGATGGAGGTGTGAGCTGTCGACGGTTGCAGTAGGACCACTGAGCCCCCTGCACCCTGTTGCTGACTGGTTTGGGGGAAGCTCCCTCCCTGCACCGGGACAGATACGGGCATGGGCTGCTGGTACAGGACTGGCTGCTGGATAGATATACAATCAGTTTAATGATACATGTACATTGTACGTAATCAGATGGCATGCTTCATTATACCCAGTATATCAACTCTAGAAATCTGATTATTTATACATTATTTATTATAAAATTTAAACAGATCAATGTCCTCCTGATAGTACTCATTATATAGACCTTTTGAGAGCCTGTTATCACTCGGGCGTACTCCTGGTCGATTCGGCGGTAGCGATCCTCAGTGTTGGGGGTCAAGGTGTACTTTTCATCATCGTCATCATCTCCTTCCCCTTTTATATCCTTCTTGCTTATCATCTATAAAAAAAAAAAACCCACAAAATCTCAGTACATGGATGTTATTAATTTACAGTTTATGAAAAAATATAAAATGCTTTGTCAAATAAATTTGCTAAGCCAAAAATAGCCACAAGCAAATAAATTTGTGTCATGACATATCCTGAATGGTGTATTACACAGGTAATCAATAGCTAATGGGAATTTTAATTGCATTTTACTCCTCATTTAAACTTGGAATTTCCATTCTTTTTACAATTCAACATCAGAATTATTCAGTTCCCTTAACCTTTTATCCTAATCTCTATTGAGAAGTGGACAGGTACGTCCTTCACCCAAGTCTGTCCACTTCTCAAAAGAGAATACTGTGGAGTCATTAGAATTTATGGTGGCTCAATTTTCATGGTATTTGTGGGTACCCCTCCCCCACGAATTTACATCCTCAACGAAAACAAATTTAGGAAGATTTATCTTTCATACTGAAACTAAAAACCGACAAATCCACGAAATTACATCCCCCTGAATAAGCAAAATACCCACAATCCACGAAAATTGGCCCCTACAGATTTAAATGATTCCACAGAACCCGGTACTTTATAATCATGCAGTGATATTTATATCGTACCTCCAGAATGTCCTTGTTGGTTTGACTGACCACAGTATCGTTATATTCCGTGTACTTGAGCAACACCTTGTCCATGTCAGAGCTGGCATACTGGTAAAGCTTGTTATTGGAGGTGAAGATGATGAGAGCGATCTCACAGTCACACAGCACACTCAGCTCATACGCCTTCTTCATCAGACCAAACTTTCTTTTGGTGAATGTCACCTGTAGAAAGTTGTATTTACACATTTCAAATACTGAATACAGGGAAATATTTGCCCCCGTTTTATTTTCACCCCTTTTGCCCTCGTTGTCAGTGGGCGAATTTAAGACTAGTGAATTCTATGTCGCAATTAATATATCTGTTAACAACAACTACATCTGGGCGAATTCAAGACCGGGCGAAACCGTTTGCAAGTGAAAAAGGGCGAAAATAACATGGGGCAAAAATAACCCTGTATACTATCAAAAATTACATAATCACATAACACTGCCTCTCTGATGTCATGCTGTTGGAGATACATGTATGAGGAAAGGAGATTAGTATCCATTCATTATTTTTTCTTTGCACTATTAAGCCTACCTGACGATTTCTCTCATCATTTATTCTAGTTATCGAAATTTTCTTTCTTCCCATTTTCAGTTTTTTCCACCTCTTAAATTGTAAGTAGAAGTTATCTGAAAAGAAATTAATAGATAAATTTGATGAAATATGATCTTTTTAAAAATCATTTAGTTAACTTTAAAATCAAATTCAACATGCAATGCATGTATGTGGCAAAATATCTCAAGAATTCACTCAATATTTGCAATTATTAAACTAAAGTTTATTGACACACTTAATTAATTTATCAGCTGATTTCTGTCATACTCAGGGATGTTTACATGTACACTATAATCCTTTTCAAAACATGCATCAGCTTGTAAACATTATGATTAAGATTACACCAATATTTCATATAATCTACCATTCCTTAAACAACCGTGGGAATTTTTTTAGATAATTACAATAAAATTTGTAAACAACACATTTTAATCACAATTATGTTAAAACTTGGTTATATGCCAATTCAAACTTCAAGTATTTTGACTTAATAGCTTATATTTTCAATAAAAGTAAATATTAAAAGAATCACCTGGCTATTGACAAAAATAAACGTCTATATTAATTCTATCTTTATAAATACACCAAGGAAACCCTGTAGCACAAAATTAGAACACCGTCGCCATTTGGCCGCCTTGCCACAAAACGAAACTTAGGACTCGTTAGGTGATTTACAAGGAAGCCATTGCAACTGCATTAACAGTGCACTTGAGACTGAACGCTTTAATAACGAAAGTAGTCATATCATTCACCTTGTCCATGCAACCAACAACGATCAAAAAAGCTATCATCAAAATTATTATTAACAAATCCAGATATATTTAAAGAGGGTCTAGAGGCAATCTCATGACCAAGCGTGCTGATCTCAGCTTTTGGGACTTTTCCAAACATGGAGAGAATTGCTGCAAGAAAACATTCTACCGCAAGGTTAGAGAGGAAACAAACATAATCGAAATAGAAATGATAAAATAAACATCTAGATAAAAACAATAACATGAGAATTTATAAATATACCAAAACGGTTGCTATTTTTACTAACCAGTAGAATCTTCGTCGTTAAAACTGTACAAGTTGTGCTATTTTGGGCATGGAAATCACGATGGTATTTTTAGCTAAATTCCAATATGGCGAATAATCCGCGCAGTTTAGACATGACGTCAGTGGTCAGATATCGATTTTAACGCCATTTAATAAAGACTCTAATTAGTTAAATACACAGCATAATTTTATTCAATTCTAACCCTTGAATAAATCCATCGTAAATATGTATGAGTTATTGATTTTCACGACCCTTTATTCGACGTTGTATTGCAGAACTATTTTTTGTCGTAGTAATCGTATTCAGCTTAGCACAACCGGAAAATAGATTGGCGGATCCAACATTTCCTGAGATTACTGGCCCTATTAAAATGGACTTATAGGAAATTTATTTATATTTTCAATCTTATATCATAGTACATATATTTTCTCGAGTGAATTTTTCTACAATGAAATACTGATAGATAGAAATAAAATGGAAGAATCACTTTGTAAATTTTGGGTTTTTTTTTTAATTGTGTTTATGATATTTTTATGTTTTTACACTTATATTACATTTTAAGATCCTTTAAATATTTTGGCTTACCTGCTTAAAGATTTTGGGTTGATGTCATCTGGGATGATGACAGCTAACATAAATGACGAGACAGAGACTGGTTATAACACAGAACATAATTAAAGCCACATAGCTCAATTAGTATTAAAACACCTAACTTTAGAAATTTACTGGGCAAAGCTTGAAAATCATTCTACTTTCTTGTTATTTTTCTCCTTCCTTGTACTGATAGTGTAAAAGTAGTTATTTTATTTGACCAAATTTCACCTCTCCCACTCTCTATGCCATGTACATTGCACAGCAGTACCAAAGAATTAAGGTTGTACAACCAATGAGAGTGAGAGAGCCTGCTTATGACATAAGGCATTCCCCATCTAACTTTATGCGATACCTAAGTAAGTGTTCAAGACTTCTAAGTTTATTTTTGCCAATCTTTTTTTCTAATACATGTACAGTACTGTTCAATGAATTATCACGTTTTCAAAGATTTGGGGGTTCTTGTAAAGAAGAAGGTTCTTGGTTCTTTTATTGTTATAGGGGTTGGGATTTGAACTGATGTCAGTGAGATTTGTCCAGACTGAAAATTTTTGATAGACTTCTCTTTTGGAAGGGAAAACTATCCAGTTTTTTTTTTTTAGTTTCCATTAATGAGATCTTGACATTAGGATGCTTGCATGGTTAAATTAAAATATAAAGCAAATAAAAACACAAGACAGTCAAGTAAATATCAATATTTTTCATTAAAAATCACAAGAAATATGACACAATTGAATGGCAAATAAATATGATAAAGTATGACAAATATTACAAATATGCAGTACTGAAAGATATTAATAATTAATAAGCTATGGTATAAAGGCTTCAAACGCAATGTCTGACATGAAAATTAACCACATATTCAGCATTTGTTCTTTGAACACTGATGGCGAATGGTTCACTCGGATGAAATGTGAAAGCGACCAGACGGCGAGCTGTTGGGGATGGATTTTTACCCAGCATTCCAGCATATATCTTAAACTTGAGTAAACCCGAATCCCTGGCATAAAACCTGTAATAAATGCATAAAAAGTTCAAAATTATCTACCAAAGCATGTACCGTTTTATAAATAAGAAAAGAGTCTGAATGCATGAAATTCGATAATTTACATGTTCTACTCTGAATCAAATTGAACTCATTGACATTGTGTGGTATTCACTAGCTGCTGTTTATGTAGCATTAACAAATAACATTTTATATCATTCATATGTACTGGTAATTAACATCATTTTCAAAGGCTTTGTAAGGATAAACCACATATAATTGAATAATGCATTACAAAGTATGCAAACTGAACAGTTTTTAATCATGTTGTGCACAAACTACTCTAGCTTTCTAAAGCTTCATAGCATGATACAATCATACAAAATACATGTGTATTCACTAACCTGATAGGGTGGTCCCCACAAGCTTTTGGCCTCTCCATCATGGACACCCACTTGTCGTCATAGCTGAAGAGGGCCAGGTCTAAGTACGGACTGCTGCTGTAGGACTGGGAGCTGATGGGCAGCTGGGCCAGGAGTCTCTTCACTGCCTCCGTGTGGCCCCCGAATTTAGCATTGATAATGGTGTGTTTGAACCTCTGCTGAATTTGTCGGGCATGAATGTTGCTGGAGGCAGAGCAAGGGAACTGAGATTCGCTATGCAGGGTTGCATTCCGAAACAAATCACAGAAATTCTCAAAGAGCTCCAGAAGTTTTTCAGAGGTGTTCTCAAAGACGGCCAGCACTTCAGTTGTCATCATGTTATAGACAACAAAAAAGGACGGTTGGGAGTTTGGATCCTGACATTTCAAGGTCACCACATCTTCACTGGCATATTTGATCAACAGATGATTTTCATCCAGAAGTTGCATCTTCCACATTCTCAACACTTTGAACTGATCAAAATACTGGTAGAATTTGCGGAGAGCATAGGAAGTGCCTTCTGCCTGTGCCCGGTGGAAAAGGAACACCATAAGTCTGTGCTTCAGGGAATTAATCGTCTGTTCTGCATAAGGCCTGATAACTTGGCCAGAGTTCCTCTTGCTCCCTTGACTGAAGAACAACTGATCATCTTCATAGCAGAATCTTCCAATGCTTCGAACATCCACAAACTTCCCAGTAGGAGTTACATGAAAGATATGAATAGTCTGTTGTTGCACTGACAAAATGGCCAATGTGTTCTTATACAGGTACAAACCCTGATTGTGGGAGAGAAAGATCTTATCAAATTTAAAATGCCTGGTGTCACACAGTATCCCCGTCTCCAAGTCGATGATATGGAGGGAGTAATCCTCCAGCTGGTATTTGTGGTTGGGCGACATGGACTCATTGTTCTGGTAGATGTCATGAAACAACGGGTGGGGTTCCTCTGGTATGTTCATGGCGGACCCTACTATAACATAGTTCCCATTGTCTGTGAACAGACTGCACTCTCTGTTCAACTGCTCTCCATTCTTAGCCACAAGTGTTTTGTGTCTTAATTTGAAGAATCTACCAAAGAGTTTGGCACGAATGTTAACTGAAGCATGATCGTTGTTCAGTGACATAAAATCTCCATGCACATTTTGTAGCAAGTCTTCTGCAGCTGCAGAGCCCTAGAAAAGATAGATTTAAGTTAATTGCAATGCCCATACACAAAACCTAATTTTAATAAATGTTCTTTTATTTTTTGCTTTGTATCTTCATTGTGATTAAAATTGCTTAACGACTTTCAAGTTTTACACATGAAGACAGCCAGTAAAAATCTGCACATAGATACTGTAAACCAATTAAATTTCCACAAGGGGTTAATTTCACAGTTTACACTAAATATGCAGTTCATGTACTGTAGATTCCTAATTAAACTTGAGGAAAAAATATCTGTGTAAATTCGTGAGAAGCACATCTCTCGCACATTTTAAAATCTCGCTTTTAATTTTTTGGCAGATTTAAACTGAATGAATCTATGATAAAAATTTGGCATTCGCGATTTGATGCAAAGCGATTTTAAGTACTCGCGTAAAATGAGGAATCTACAGTATTCGAATATAAATGTTAAATTTCAAAAGACTTTTCTTATGCATTTATCATGGAAAATAAACCTATTCATATTGTTTTCACCATATAATTTAACATGTTTAAATATCTGACAGTTTAAGTTTTAATCATGAACAGTTTTACTGCTACAGACAGAGTGTCTCAAACACAGCCATTTATTCCCTTAGAATCTGAGATTAAAGAAAACCCCCAAATGATCTATAGCAAAACATAAATTGATAATTTTCACACCACCCCTGTTTAATTACCTGAAAGGTGTATATCTCTAGAGATGTCTGGTCTGAGGAGAAGGCAATGAAGTACTTCCCATCTGGAGAGAACTTCCTGAGAAAGCATGGAGGCTTCTCCACATTGACAACGGTGTAGTTAGGGAACACATTAGTGTATAATGACCGCACTTGGTGGAAGTGAGTCCCAGGGCTAGGTGTATGTGTCTGTCTGTGGAACAATCGGTATACTAGGTTCTGATTATTTATCCGTCTTGGAAGGAGCTCTTTTCCATTGTATCGCAATCCCTGACCAGTTTGGAAAGCCAAGTTATGCACAGACATGTTTAAATCCTTTCATTCCTAAATCTGTAGACATAAAGATTGATGTACATATATTAAGTTTCTAAATTACACACACAAACCCAAATGCAATGAAAGAAATATACAACATGTTATTAAGCTTTTTAGCTATAGAATTTCCATTGTACATTGCGTTTCATTAATATCATTGTGTAGTTATTGGGGTATCTGATATTTAATTAACATTAAAAAATGTTACAGTACAGTATCAAATATCATCAGGCCTCGCCGTCACCAACTTTCCTCAAGTCAAAACTCAGCCTCAAGTCTGAGTTTTTACCTCAAATTTATGCACTTTTCTTGTAAGAATTGGAGGTGAGGACTGAGTTGAGTGATTTGAAAATTTGGTGACGGTGGGGCCAGGTCAAGTACAATCTCTAGAATAAGATTTAGCTACATATAGCTTGAAATTACCTACGTAGCTGTATTGATCATATATGACTAGAAATAGCTGCAGATCTATAGCTGCTGGTCTGAAAAAAAAATCAGAATTGTTAGACCGGGAGCTACAGACCTGCAGCTAAGCCATAAATTAGTTCTTACGTTTACCCATTTCCATTTGTAACCAGTTTTGGCCATATCTACCAAACCATATTGACATTTGGTAAACCACACAAACTTGCGGTTGTTAAACATGTTAAAATCATAAATCATTGAATTATCATTCATTATTCTTATCCTTATCACAAAATGCCCCGGACAATATATTCAGTTACCGTAACATCGTGAAATTAATAAGTTTTCTCTTTTTCTGCCAAAACTCAAATCTCCAATATTGTTTGCATTCTGTATTATCGGAATACCGAGCCCGACTATATAAAAATGTGAATTATCTTTTATGGGAATAAACTATTACCGACAAAAGTTAATCACTCAAAATAATACGTTATGATCATTAATCATATACCTGTTCATTAAAACATCGTTTATGAGAATAAATCAGTTAGCTATTGTTTACTACAAAACATAAAACATAGTTTATCTGACAGTCTCATGTCGTAAACAAATGTTAATTATTTTTAGCTTACATATGTGAATCTACCGGTATATTTATCAGAAAAATCTATTTTTAATTATTAAATTCACATTTGTAAAACTATGGTTTACAACCATTAACTATAATTGTTTACAGTCAGTAAACTATTGTTTACAGTCAGTTAACTATAGTTTACAGTCAGTAAACTATAGTTTACTGTAGATAAACTTTGTAAATTTTCAGCGAATTTATGTTTAGCTCATTTTTGAGCTAACTAACATTAACAAATTGTTTACTGGTGTTCACGTTCTGTAAACTATAATTTACGGTTGATTACCCTTTTTTTTTTATTAATATGTGAAACTTTTAATTAGATCATTTTTTGTGAATTTGGCATGCCACTTATACACAATACCACTGTACACTATATTGTAATATATTTACTTTTATATGCTTTTAACATTAAACTTTCTATAAACTTTTTTATGGTATATACTTCAATATCTAAACCATTATGATAGTAAATATTATCATAAGCAAAACAATATCTCATCATTATCATTTTCCATTAATAAATCATATACAAGATATCAATCTTTTAATGATTTATTTGTATAAATATATATAATTATGATAGAACAGGCAATTTTATCTCATTGAGACTGGTAAAAATGTTTAGAAAACAACTCTTCAAATTTGCTACATAATGAAGAAAAGAAAAGTGTTCTTTATCTGTATACCATAAATAGAATAAATTCATTCTCATAATTTCAAGCAGTAAACAATGTCACAGACAGTAGAAGCAACAATATCCTCTTAAAAGAATTAACAATCCTTTGATCCAAATATTATTTCCTCTCTGATTAATAAAAAACATTGAGAGAGAAATCTTATAAGGTGGGAGAGATTTCATTGATTTGATTGCAAAATTTTATAAAAATCTCTATACAGTTCTTTGGTATCAAAATGCAAAATTGTTTCAAATAAATATACAATAAACCTTTGTCAAACAGTTTTTTGATATTGTAAAATGTTGGGGTATAAAAAGATACCACAAACAATCTATTAAAAAAAATATATGTTCAACGTAAAGCAAATTTTGTTCATAGCAAGACAAATAAGTACAGATCTTACACAGTACCTTGTTTATCAAAGTCGGATTAAAAAAAAGAGGGCAAAACCTTTAATCACCCATTAAAAGAATGTTGTTTCACAACACCCTTTGCATGGCAAGACCTCTCATACTGAATCAGAGTGCAACATCTTTATATACAGTCATGACGATTGATGCAAGACAATTCTCTAGTGTACCAGTATTACAAGGAAATTTCAGTAATATAGAAATTTTAGGACATGGGACAGTGCACAAGACTACATTTACAGTTGTAAAAGTATAGGTCGGTACATTATTGGCTTCTGTCTAGAGGGAAAGTACTTTACAATAAAACTTGTTGTAACCAGATATTGTCAAGCTCTGTACTTATGTACTAGAAGTGTTTTAATTAATTTACGAAAATTTAACAAAGAAGTTTATTTTTTTGGTTGGTAAAATACATTCATATAAATGTTAGGTTAAGTCCATTGCACAGTACCTTCAAGTAAGACAAGTTCCACTCTAACAATATATCTGTTGAATATAATTATATAAGTGTATTTTATGGCACTGACTGTAAATGCTATGCCAAAATGCAGGAGACATGCACATACCCTGATTATGAGTATCAATTCATTTCCTTAACAGTACAATATACTTCATTGTAATTCATTAATATCAGCATTAGGATGAATCCAGATCAGTTCTATAACAATTAAAAAAAAATTGAAATTATTTCCATACAATTTCTATACAAAAACTGGTTATCGGTATTTCATAAACTAAGTCATACTTTAAAAATTTCAAACTTTAAAATTATAAGCTACTCTTGCTATGAAGTAGGAAGTAGAAATCCCCCCCCCCCCCCCCCCAATAAACCCAAATGTATTTTAGTAATCTATATCACCGTTTCCTTATGATTTAAAACCTTGCATGCAAATAGAAACCCAGAAATCGATGTTTGGTTTTTCTTATTTTGGCTAATAGAGAAAATAGATGAGAAATCATCTAAAACACAATGGTACTGAGTTTGTCCAGAACTGTTAATACATATATCATATTCTAATAAAAAAAGAAAAAGAAAAAAAGAGTCAAAATAATCAACAAACTATTTGTGATGCAAAATAACTGCTACCGGTACTTAAATCGAATGTGAAATTTAGTACATGTATGCTCTAAGATTAAAAACAAAACTTTTTTTTTTAATACTGTATGCCTATGTATGTGTAGGTTGATCCACAATACTAAAGTCACAAAATGAAATACATGTTTAACCATCACCTTATTGGATTTTTCAGTCTATTAGTGAACTTAGAAAATGCACTTGAACTAGCTACCAGCGTACTTTTGTAAAATGATTAATGTAAATTCAATTGATTAATGATGACATATTCAAGTGACTAGCCCTCTAAAACCAGAGAAAAGACAAAAATGAAGATATATAATGTTGCATTCACACCAATAAATTATTTCAAGTATCACATATACTTTATAACTCATTATACCACCAGCAACATTTGGAATGTCGTCGGGCAATCATGGAACAGAGATAATGGAATGATTATGCAATTTCCCCTCAAAACAAAAAGAATGTGGGGAAAAACAGCAGGAATAAAACAGAGGGAAAATTAATATAGCACTACGCATTTCAACAATCCATATAAAAAATACATCGGAATGAAAAAGACATACACAACACCGTGTAAAAATAAAATGTGTAAACGCAAATTAAGGTACCACAAGATCACAGTATCAGGGAAGAAAACCCAACAACAGTACAAATGATTTCTAAATAATGCATAGGTAAAATAAATGCTGTTGTGTGCCACAACCTCAGATCTCACAACATTGTTTTTCAGGGCAGTACAATATAACAACACTGCTACCACTGAGTTATACACAACCTACGTAAATATTGCATGGCTTTGCTGTAGATTCAACAGGTTCATGTTACCGGGTAAAAGCTAGGTGTATTTATTCTCTGGGTATAAAACTGAATTTGGAAGAGTTTATTGTTTTCATTGTCTCAGCATTCCTTTACTGGCCAATTTGTCCTTCTGCAAAACAAATACATGTACATAAAGAAATCAGGAACATATGGAGAATTGAACCTATACTGTTAATTTTTTTTTGAGACAACAAAGTAATTATGACAACAGAATAATTTTTGAATCAAACAGGACAACACTGAACATTTCAAAAGTATGAACCGCAAGGTACAGTCCCAGCCATCAATGTGGTAGCTTTGGTAACCATGTTCTTTTGAAAGAGTGTTAGCTTTGCCTTTTTTAGCAGTTTATAGTGTTTACTTATTTGGTATTAAAATTTCTAATTGTTTAATTTGCACCCTTGGGTAGAACTACTGGTTTGCAATGCCATAGCTGTGTCTGCCAATATTACGGTAATTGAACATCTTTGAGCAAGCAAAAGTTTTACACCTGCTAAAAATACCTGCAATATTACATGTATATTGTAACACTTCCTTGAAATTTTCTATCAAAGCAACACAACTTTTAAAGCCATTGTGACTGTTTATTCTGGTTGATTAGATCATCATAGAGTTTTAAAGTTACCACTTCAAATGAATACTTTGGCTTTCATCCATGTTTTAATGTCGTTAGAACCCATCAGTTGCCATGACTACTTACCAGTCCCCCTCTCTGTCTGACCCTGGTGTTTGGTTGCTGTAGTTTCTTTTCCCTGATTTGTTTCAGACGTAACTCCTCCTGTTGAATTCTGCAAATTAAATAACCACAATGTACACTGTAAATCAACACTTTGAAGTAGAAACATTTTCCCCCTGGTTTGTCCAACTGAGAATAAGAACATCCAATATCTTAATAATTGAATCTGACAGATAACCATAGTATAATCGTATAACAGCTTTAAAAGAAAAATCATTTGTTGGTCCTTTCCTCAAATAACAGTACTGTAAGCACAATGTAAATGAAATCCAAAAGATTTCTTTTTTTTATAAAGAGTTTAAACTTCCTATGAAGATATTAATACAGTAAAATACTGTTATAGCAAACACACTCATAATGAATTGATCTTACAGCAAAGTGATCTTCATTCCCCATGACTTAATTACAGTTTTAAACTTGACAGATTTAATGAAGTACACTTATAACGAAGCAAAATCGCCCTTCCCTGGCACATCGTTATAAGCATGTTTTACTGTATAATGAATTTGAAACATCCTTGGGATTTCAACTGTACAACACTTGAGCCTATCTACTGTAGCTGAGCCTCTAAGTACATCTA
Source organism: Magallana nippona (assembly GCA_033439105.1). Lineage (NCBI taxonomy): Eukaryota > Metazoa > Mollusca > Bivalvia > Ostreida > Ostreidae > Magallana > Magallana nippona. The sequence continues at coordinate 33,901,054 of CM065923.1, read as the reverse complement.
GATGTAAGTACTAGTAGTGGAATCAAAGTGTCCAGTCTCACCTTAGCTTGGCCACGTACTGCTGCTCCTTCTTCCAGAGGTCCTTGAAGTCATGGCAGAAGGACGACCAGAGAGAGAAAAAGAACTCTGGACTGACATCTTTCTCCCCCGACTTTGGTTTCACAGTGTAATACTTGTACAATGTGGCAAATCTGCAAGGGTTTGATTGGAAAAAGTGAAAAGGCTTGGTGATTAGAAAAAAGCTGTACGGTACATGTATTTCATATGTTTACATATTCAGCCAAAAAAAACCTGGTTAACAAATATATACATGAAAAGCTTTAGTTATATAAAGACATTTCATTTCCTTAAGAGTTTGTTTCTATGGCAACAATACTGTATATCCATTTTTTTCCAAGTCACAAAATTTGTAAAAGTGGTGGTAATATGTAACCTATTTTTCACATGTCATTATTTGTAATTCAAAATATTTCTGAGGGCAAACTATACCAGATCTGATTTCTTCATATTGTATTTTAGCGCTGTGAAATTGATTGAAAAAAAAAAATGAATGTAAGTTCATTACAAAAATAATTGGATATACTGTATATGGTCAAAGACAACTTGCTCTCTGATCAGCAACTTTTAAATTCCACTTACACACTCTTTGCCTCTTTTAAATTTTCCTCCTGTTCTTTGAACTCTTCATGTCCTGAAACAAAATCAGAGGTTTCTAAATGACTGAACAAAGTTTTTGTCACAAACCTTGTTGTCAGCACCAAACATTCGGACATGTTTTTACCTTTGTTAAAGAAGGTCAGCATAATCTCTTTAAATGGCTCCACAAACTGGGGACTGGAATTCTTGACCACTTTATCAGCACGCTTCTCAGCAGCTAAAAGCAGAAGATTAATAAAATTCAGTACCACAACTGCCTTATGTATCTGTATTTTTAGAAGATCAATCACTAACAACTGTAATAGGTCTCTACAGAAGTCAGAGTGACAAAAAGTATGGTATTCCTAAATGTAAAACCTTAAACATGACTACCGGTACATGGTTGTGGCCATTTTATTATACATTTTTACTTCTCGACAAGAAGAGTTTGATGAAATCTCTCTCTCTCTCTTTGTATATATATGAAAATGTTTACTATACTAACATGTCAATTGTGACCAGTCAAGTAGCTTTAAAATGTATGGGCAGATAACCCATCAGCCTCTTTAAAACATATTAATGTAGTTGGACAAACACTGACAATTGAGCATTGATTTCTTGGAACAATGTGTGGCCTACCATCAAAATCTTTCTGGATTTTCTTGAGTTCCTTTTCAATGTCATCAAACTGGACAAGCATGGCCTGTGTGACGTCGCTGTACTCGGGGACAGGGAGCTTGGCTCGCTCAGTCCCCGCCAGGTCTCGCTCAAACTTAGAGACGTAGGTACTCACTATGTACTGCAGCAGCGTCATCCTGTTGTCCTAAGGAACAGAAGTACACAAATTAAGGAGATCCGGTTTCCTGTTATTTTTCCATGACTTAGGTAAACAAGGTTTCTTCAATTTTTTCATGGACTGATTCTAACTCCATCTATCTAGCTCCATTGTACATATAAGTCATATTTTGACCAGAGAAGCTAGAATAAATTTAACATTTCTGAAATCAAAGTTACAACCAGTTCTTCCATAGTCTCTATCTGTAAACTGTCATATGCTTACTTGGAATTCTTTTACTAACACAAAGATGGTCAAATAGAACTTATGAAATGTGGTTTAATCCAGTGTTTCAAGCAGTACTCTGTAAACTGTATAAAAGGGAGTACATGTACCTTAGTTTTGACATCCCTCAGCTTGGCCAGGATTTCTATACCAAATCCGTCAGCCTGTCCACGAGACCGGTTTCCTAAGAATCAATGAACCCAAAAATTTATCCACACATGTAAAAATATAAATAAAGTACTTGTGTCCAATCATTTTTGGCAATAAATAAACAATAAACAAGTATTGACTCCAGGGCAATTTACCTCCATTCATATAGTTTCCTATGGCTAGCACTATACCCAGTATATCTCGGACACTTTTCCCATTGTTCAGCATCTACAAATCAAAACACAGATACAAGTATCACACATGAAAGGTTTCCTCATCAAGGGCATTTCAAGATTACTTTTTTTTTCTACAACACAGGTTTTCATTTCAATTCTAAATATTCTATAATAATCTAGTTTGTAAATGTATTGGGATTTAAAAATGTAACTTATGATGATTAAAGTTGAAATTCTTTCCCAGTTGGTATTTAATTACCAATGATCTTTTAAATCTTAGATAATGTAGACTCCTTATTTTATGCAAGAACTTATTTCCGCAATTCCACCATTTGGTATCAAATAGAGAGAATTTCAAATAAAAAGAACCATATGTATAGGCTCACCTCCGAAGTCATTTTGAGATTATTTAGCTTATTGTCTATCACAGATATGCTTTCCTGGAAGCTTTCTTGGAATAACAAGCAGAAAATTCTCTCTGCAAAGTCTGGAACTTGGTTGAGCTCAAACAAAAATCTGAAATACAAGAAAAAGGTGGGTTTTTTTTCATCTTAGATCCACAAAGTAAACATTCATCACTCTCATAAGTAAAATAGTGTTAATTATTCACTACAAAAACATAAGGAAGATAAAATACAAGTTCAACTGGCAACTATAATTGAGTTTTCTGGTCAGACATTTGATCATCTCTATATCCATCAAAATATCCATTTAATATTTAGACCACTGACCCAATTCTGATCTCCCCTTAAATTATGCAAAGACAATTCAAGTTTGAACATTTCAAAATTTTTGTATTGTATCTCCTCACCCCCTCCACTTACTGATCAGGTTTATCCAACATAACATCCGGGTTTTTGTCAACATGCTTCTTCAATTTTTTCATTTCTTCATCGTCAGCTCTCTGTACAAAATGAAAATGTTAAAAAATTCTCACATGTGAAACAGTGACTATGACACTATTAAAGAGGTACAAATGCAATTTTTGTATGACGAAATTTTTAAAGTTTTTTTTTATTTGAAAACTTACATTATCATAGATTGCTTTCAACTTCTCCATATCAATACAAGACGTATCACAGGACAGAATGGCTGTAATAGAATATGTAATAAATTGTGAAAATGAAATCACATTGGAGATTAAATATGGAGAAATCCACTTCAAAAACCTAAAAGTTTTGTAAATATAATGTAAAAGTGAAATCTACCATAAGAAATGAAAATATTGCAAAATCGAAGTTCAATGGTATTAAACCGAAGTACGCATATCTAGTCCGTGTCTCACTTTTTAAAAAAAATTATTTGTTGACTGTGGATATAGTGTTCAGCAATTTTCACTTGAAAAAGTACATGACTGTATTGTGTATTCATATACAAGACGAGGACCATACCATGTTCAATATCACTGACATCCACTCGCAGACTAGACAACAGAATTCCCACCAGCTGGGACCGTTTTGGTGACAATACTTTGGCAACCTGAAACATAATCATAGGTATATGTTAAAAATTGCTTCTCTTATTTACACATATTTTACATTTAGAATTAGACACTAGGTATTGTATTAGCTGAGCTCACTTTTGAACTCAGTTTAGTTTAACAAAAGGACTATATAGTGGAAAAATGAGATTGAGCTAAAAAGTGGGCTTGTCAACATTCTATGTCCCCTGAGCGTGATAAAAGGAAGGAAGCATGTTTAAGTTCTTTAAAAATCCTTTGAAATAATAATGTAATACATGTATCTAATTCAACATTGCAGTAATTGGAAAGGACATGTTGATAAATCCCTAGCTCTTGTTTTGTCTATTCTGAATAAGCCTTTGTGAACACACAAAAGTGTTCCTATCTATGTCCCTTCTTTGACATCCTGAGGGACGATGGGGCTGACTTATCTTTGCCCTTTTAACGTCCTGAGGGATCATGGGGATGTGGGACAAACCTATCTATGCCCCCTTTTTTTACACCCTGAGGAACAATGGGGCTGTGGGGCTGACCTGTTTGGCGGGGGACTTGGCCCTGGTCTTGTTGGCTTTCTGCGATGCCTCGGAGGGGGGTTTACAGAACAGCTTGTCCACCTCATCCATATCAATGGTCGCCTCATCTATCTCCTCCCACACCAAACGCATGCTGTTCAAAATGTAAACAAACAGCTTTGAATCATTATTGTCCTCATTAAATATTGTAGAATCATTAAAATATGTGGAAACCATTTTCGAGGGACATTAATCTTTTAAAGGCTTGTTGGTATGTAATTTCATGGATTTGCATTTATGTTTAATGAATAATTTAAAAGATTGTACACATGTACTTCATAATTCATTGGAGATGTGAATTTGTGGTTGAGGCACCACCAAAGTCCAAAGAAACTGAGCCTCCATGAATTCTATTAATTCCACATTATGTGTTCTTTATTACTGAAACAAGTCCAAGAAATCAACACATGGGAGTATTAAACTGACACATGACTTCCATCACTTACTCCTTGCTTTTGGATTTGAACTGATGAACTTGAATCCTCTGCCAAAAGAGAGGCTTCATGGGAGACTTGGTTTGTATGATAGGCTTCAGAGGTCCTGCAATCACAAGTCATTTACAGTCATTTTGCTTCATTTGTATTCAATGAAATGTTACTAGCCCTTCTACTTAAGCACAGAAACAAATTTATCTCCCTTATTGTCACTCATAAAATACTCTTAATACCAATTGCAAAATTACAATGTTTTTTATTTTTTAGTTCTTACCTTTCTTGTTTACTCCCGGGCCCCCTGGGATTGGTGGAGCAGGAGGAGGTGGTGGGCCGCCTGGTGCAGGAGGTGGGGGTGGAGGAGGGGGAGCCCCCATTCCCGGGGGAGGAGGTGGGGGTGGTGGAGGGGGTGGGACATTAGGACGCAGCTCATCAGGCGGTAGTGGCATCGGCAAGTCTCCATCTTCATCATCCCTGCAAGAACACAATATCTCAATACAAGAAAGTTGTTTAGTCATATTATAACAGTATATGTAATAAACATAAAAACATGGCAGAGTCGTTACCTTTGTATTTGGGGGTACTCCCCTGTGATACACTCTGGTGTCACCGGCGTGTGGAATCGTTGGGAGGCGGGGGTCCCAGTGACGGCAAATATCTCGCCCCCATTGGCGGGGGTCATGAAGTCGTGCTCCAGCTGTTTCTGGGCCTCCACCAGAGCCTCATTCTGGTCCCTTAGCTCCTGCAGCTCTCTCTCAAGTCGGACGATCCTCTCAGTGCTCTCGGTGAGTCGAGTCTGGTACTCCTCCCTGCACCTGTCCAGCAGAGACTGGTTCTCTGACTGCAATGCATCGCAACATCCAAAAGATTCAAACATGGACTTCAAAGTCAAGATCTAACAAATAAGTTTGATTTTTGGTGCTTAACCCATCATGATGTCATAACTTAATTAAAGAAATCCTTTTAATAGACTACCTTCAGTTTCTCCACCTCCTGTTGGTACTCCTTCTTTACATTGGCAAACGCTGCCTGTTGTTCTGAGGAAAGAATTAAAAGTGTCCCTAATTACATGTACTTGAATAAACTGTAAAAGCAGAAACTTTCATTAAAGATTAAACATAATTTATTTTGTTGTTCACATTTCAGCAAAATTTATCACCTAAATTTTTTGTTAATACATTTTTTTTTTTTTAACCAAAAAGATTAAATCCCCATAAATCTACTTGAAATCACAAATGAATAAAATTTTATTCCAATGAAAAATTCTCTTTCTACAGTAATCTATCTGCAATTGACATTTTCATCTAGTGCAAAATGTCAGTTATTGCAGTTCATGCATTAAATACATTAATGGGTATTAACAGATAAAAAAATCATTAATAAAATTATCATAAATATTATTTCTTTTATTATATTATCCAAAACATTATGACAAATGAGTTTGATTTATTAAGCACTGTTTTGTGAATATTGGAGAATCACAAAAAAGCATTAACGTAATTTCTTTTAACTCTGTAGTCGATTTGTGCGTATCACATTGTTTATTATCTTTACTACCTGTACTCACACTATTATAGTTTACTACATGTACATGTATATTCCATAATAGACTAAAAAATTCCAATGCAAAACTAAGATGATTGTGACTATATGAACCACACACATAAAATAAAGGTACATGTAGTATATTTTAAATCATTTCATTACCATGAATTCAACTAAATATGAAATACCGTTAAAACAAATAAATAAATGATTGAGATGAAAAAACCAAATGCATGTTTTGAAGTTAAAGTTAAGAACATTTCCCAAAAAAGGAAATGAAAATGATATAATATTAAATTTAATTTAATTCCCAAACAATTTGTTTCAGCAAAATTACAAATTATAAAAAAAAACAAAAAAAACCCATGGCAAGTGTTAAAATGAGGGGGAAAAATAGAGAATGAAATCACGTTGATGTTTTGAATAAATAGAAATGAATTTAAATCCATTACCAAATGTGGAAAATTCCTTTTTTATTTCCAAATTCAGCATCTAATAGACTGGTTTTATTATTTGTTTGTTTGATAACAGCATACTTAATAAGAGCATATTTAAAGTAAAGCAATTATTGTGATATTGCCCTTAATCTTAAATTTTAATATCCTTTAAGGAATTTCCACATTTGGAAACACTTGAATTATATGTCAACTATGCAAAGCCACTAAAATCCAAACCCTTCATAAACTTTGTCATGTAGCTCCGGTAGTATTGTTCTGAAAAGTAGCACATCATTCAAAGCAGCGCACAAACAGAAAACTTACTGTTTTCATTACAAATATAAATTCACATTCTAAAATATTCAATTATTATTCATTAACAATAACAAAATTCACTCTACATTGTGTTCCATTTATTTGCCATTTCCCTTCATTTGCTTGAGACAAAAATACTTATAAAAAACTTCAAAACCACCGAAAACAATCCACTTATTTTACTGAAATAAGAATATGGTGTAGTTGCCCTTTTATTGATTCCTTTGAAAATTTTGCACATTTATTTCATGAATATAAATGTGACCTTGACTTTGATTTAAAACCTCAATTATTTTTCACAAATGAAAAAATTACACCTTGACACCAAATAGATCTCTGTTTGTGGGTGATCAAATAGCCTTTGATAAATAACCAACCCTTAGCCAATTGTTAAATAATTGTAATATCTTCAACAAATTGTCTAGACTTATCACCAGTCGGGGTTTTTTTCGGCGCTGAACTTGACGATTTCATGACCATTTCTGTCAGAGAATGAGCTTTACAATTAAAAAAAAATTCAAGAAAACTCGCTATTTATATGTAGAGTTTGGAATCAAAAATCAAATTGAATCTATCATTCTGAACTTTGCATGTAGGAATGGCTAACCTGCTTCAGTGTATTTGTGGCCGAACTCATCCTTTGATGGCATCGGTGGCCACATGGGGCCGAGCTTTCCTATGTCTACATCCTGTCTGATTGGGGTGTTCTCGGTGTGGGTCCAGAAATACATACAGTCAGGCTGCAAGCAAACAGACCAACAATACTTACTATTATATTTAGAGTCATATGATAGACCACATTCATATTGCTGCAGTTAGAATACAGGTAATCAAAATTAATTTAGTTTCTTTGTTTCACTGTTAGCAAAAGACACATTTATAAACTGGAGTAATTTTAATTGGCAAACATTAAATATTCTGTTTCCTTTCAAAAGTTCTCTTATAATACAGGCATGTATAGAATAATTACATATACATGTATTAGAATACTGAATCAAATTTACCCTTGGCTTTAGAGGCTGACACAAAAACACAAATTTTCAAATAAAATCCAAAATAATCCATTCCAACATTTATATTTTATATTTCACAGTGCAGTCACATGATGTGAAAAATCAAGATTGAAGAAAAAATTGATTAAAATTGTTCATATGGAAAAAACATAAACACTAGATCCATATTACGGTATATCAAAAGCACTGCAGTACTGCAACATTGATATATCCATAGCATTAATGTGTAAACTGATGACCCGACATAATCATTTTATGACTAAGCACCACAGTTAAAGACCAGTTTCAAATTCACCATCAATATTTTATCCACATCCCATCTGCTACCTTAACACTGTTAACAAATACCTCACAAATACACATTGAATGTTAACTGTCATATTTCCCCGAGTTATTCTCTGGGTTTTTTTTCCCTCTGTTTTCTGAGGGCCAAAAAGTCAATTTAGCCACAGCGTAACAATGACAGGGCTAAATATTTGCTTATAAAAAATGAATATCAATTTCATAAAGGTATGACAGAAATCTCGAGCTGACCAGACTTTCAGGCCTTGTTAGGTTACTCAAGCGTGAAGTGTGTCCCTTGATTCATACCTACTTTACTGTAACTCAATCATATATTGTAGCCAAAAGATTAAAATCATCAGGTACACTGGGGTAACCCTTTATATGACCTTGAAAAAAAACTGTCTTGAATGACAGGTATATACATGTATAATGTCAATTTGTACTTTTCTACCCTTGAGTACCATTCTCTGATTATACACTTTTATGGTTGAAGTTGTTCAGTACATCTTGACTATGTAACAATTAGTAACACTTTTCAGGCTGGTTTATTCATATTTTTATTGGACTAAGTTCAATCTATTGAAACTAAAATAATAAATGTCCTCAGAATGCAATTTTTCCAAATCATCGATACTGAAACTCATTAACTTTAATAAAAACATAGAGGCTTATCAATTTATTTCATTGTTTGATATATCCTCAAGTCAGGATATTCTTCAGATCCACAGGGGCATTAAATTTCCAGAATTAGGTACCACACAGAGCTTACTGAATGCCTGTACCATTAAAACCTTGTTATATAAGAAATGATTGTGGAAGTTATATTCAAATACAGTAACTAAAGGTTCACTTCATTATCATTCTATTATATGGACAATAACCCTGCTTAATTTTCTTTATATTCAATGAATGTCTACCTTAATATATGACTTCCCTCAATGTCGAGATTATTGTAAAACTTATGACCCACAATTCAGAGCAGTAAGATTGTCTATAGTTTATCATTTTGATGCTAATAAAAACAGACATTTTACAACCCTAACCTAATTTGAAAGGGAATTGATTAAAAAAAATGTTAGAAAATTACTGCCAAAAAATTGTTTCATTTACCAGTGCATTGGAGGATAAAAATATTTACCTTGAACATTTGTTCATTCCTCCCTTCCTTTTCCTTCATGATTCCAGCAGCTATGAGACATGTACAGAATTGTGTCAGTACAACGCTCATGTCGTGTCGTGTCATCACCAGTCGGAGGTAGTGCTTGTCATCAATGGTGGACTGCAACCAGTTCAGCAACATCTGACCTAAAAATGATATTTATGAATTGAAATTAATAATAATTGAACATTATTTCATAGACAAAACAAATTTCCGACAAACATTTTTTATTTCATACCTTCAAATACTTCAAATTTGGTGAAGTCTAGAGTTCCAGGAATAGATAGAGGCCAACTGACAGCATCCTCCAAATTATTTGGCCGTCTTCGAAGTATTTCTTTCCCTCGACGATCACTGAGTTGCCTTTTTTCATCACAGAAAGTTAGAGGAGAAGATGCTGGGGGAGGAAACATTGGGCTCGAGGGAGAAGACTTACTGAGGGGCGAACTCTCCCCAGAGGTATTTCTGTTTCGAAATTTGGCGTGAACTTTATCTTTACTCATGTCATCGATGTCTGTTTCCTGGTCATCGCTACAGGAATGGTTGCTGTTTACTGATGGAGAGTGAGGGGAGTTTTTCATGCCTGCTTCTCCAAAACGTTTGCTGAGGAACTCTTGGTCTCGGTCTTTCATGGCTTTGTCCAAATCCGTTACTCCAGTCATCCGCTTCAAGGAGGGACTTCCTCGAAAAGCTGGATTTTCTCTGGTGGTTGGACTAGATGGTTGTTGATTAGACTGGAATTCATTACTCAGCTGTGATTGGTTGCCATTACTTTGGTTGGCTGGAGGACCCTGTTGGCTTCTTTCACTGTTATTTTGCAGATTGTCACGCATAATTTGAGGCTGCTGTTGATTTTGTTGGATTTCATGACCAGGAGTTTGACCACTCTGGAACTGACCCCGAGTACTGGTAGAGCCATCAAAAGAATTGCTCTGTTGGAATTGTTGATGGCTCCTGCCTCTGACTCTTTGCCGACCCCCAACTGATCTTTCAACTTTTTCCTCTGATGAATAGATCAGTGTGGGGTCCTTTACCGGATCAACACCATTGTCTTCCTGTTGCCTGCTCTCCTGTTGATCCTCCCGTGAATTCAGTGACCTGTCCCTCCGCCTGATTTCCACCTGAGGCCTGTTCTCCCTGTCTCTATTAAATGACCTAGATCGCAACAGTTTATAAGTGGACTGCAACTTGGCTATCACAGCACTATCTTTCCCATAAGCGTTCTCTTTTTGTTGTTGAATTATGATTTCTGCCTGGTTTGCAGCGGGCATGCATCGCTCCTTGTTATCACAGCTAGAGTACTGTACATTCTGACCTGAAGTACTAACATTTTCTGGGGTCAGAGAGGGTCTGTCTTTTCTGAGGTTAGCTAACACAGCAGGAGGTGGGGGCATGGCCTCCCTTCCGCGACCCCTGTCCAGACTTCGTGGCCGTCTTTGTCGTCCATCTTCAGAGCCTGAAGCCTCATTCCCAGAACTGCTTTCATTCAGGTTTCCTTGGTTGTATCTGGAAGCAGTGACATTGTTGGATTGCTGAAAAGAAGATGGTGGTCCTCCATTTCTACTGGACCTGTCAGTCAGAACCTGGGGTCTTGAGGGTAAAACATTAATATCACCCCTCAGGGGTCCTTCTTGTCTTTGAGGCTGGGTTACGGAGGGATTCTGACCCTCAGGGTCCTGTTCCGAGTCTCTTGTTATGTACCTTCTCCTTGGAGTTCGTTGTCTTGAAGCACATTCTTCTGAATTATTTCCTTCCAACTGAGTATCTTGAGATTTGGCAAGATCAGAATTTTCCTGAGGCAGACGATCTCTGCTGCCCTCTCTGTGTGGATGTCGCTGTCTTTCTCCACTACTGGCCCTTACTGGATGTCCTTGTCTCTCGCAACTGCCTTCTCTTTGTGTGTACCTTGATTGGTCTCCACTACCTTGTCTCTGAGAATTGCTGTCCTGTTGTCCATACCTTTGTTGTTCACTAAACCCTCCTCCCTGTGAATATCTCTCTTGATCTGTAGTCACTCCTCTTGGAGAATATCTCTGTCTCTCCTGGCTTCTTTCCCTTGGATGTGGGTATCGTTGTTCAACACTGTCATTTCTTTCCCTGTTTCTATCAATACTACCATCTCTTTGGGGATATCTTTGTGGGTTGGGATCTCCTTGAGGATATATGTGTTGGTTGGGATCTCCTTGGGAATATCTTTGTTGGCTTGAACCTGCCTGAGGATATATGTGCTGGTTGGGATCTACTTGGGGATGTCTGTGTTGGTTGGGGTCTCCTTGAGGATATCTGGGTTGAGTGGAGTCCCCCTGGGGATATTTCTGTAGGTTGGGATCTCCTTGAGGATATCTTTGTTGGTTGGGATCTCCTTGAGGATATCTTTGTTGGTTTGGATCTCCTTGAGGATATCTTTGTTGGTTTGGAT